>CM064581.1:63276634-63400298 GCA_032716605.1 Paralithodes platypus
GAGCTGAGGACAGTTCTACGTCCTCCGGCTCTTCAGGCACTTCCATTACTTCCGGTTATTGCCGGAGCTCAGACAACTGGACATTATCTGGCAACACTAAATCAGGTACTGATAATGGGAGGGTATCTACATTAGCACTTTCCCTAGTATCTCCCTGAAACTGAACATTGGTCTCTACACTTGAGGGTTCAAAGTGCCTCCACACGCTACGCCCTTGTTCAATAGGATTCTGAGAATCTGGTATCACTTGACTTACTTGAGAACCTTCATAGTCCTGGTGTTCACTAGCCGTGTAGCCACGGTATTGTTCAGCTAATATTCTCTAAGAAACTACGGGAGGCCTATTTACTGGTAAGTTAAAGTTTAATTTTGGAATGGCAAAATGTACTTCTCTTTGTACCACCAAAGACTCCTCAGACCCATCCCTGGGAGTTGACTCAGCCCCCTCTGTCCCTACCTCGGAACTGCCAGATTGGACGTTAGGCATTGCGGAGGTAGAGGCGGAGGGCGGTGGCCGTGACTCCGGCGTTAGCCCGTGCCGCGACTGCGTCTCCTCCGTGTGGGAACTTTTATGACCCTTATCAGATTTCCTGTGGCTTGACGCCGCCGCGTCATCCTTATGTCTCTTGTGAGACCTAGAAGTCTCCGCTGAAGACTGCTTGGACCGCTTGAGGGGCGACCTTGACCTGGACCTGGACTGGTGAAGAAGAACGCGCCCTCTTGTGGCGGCCAGGGTTGCCTTTCTTGAGTCACTATCTTTTGAATAGGCATTAAAAATTTTCTTAATTTCTTTTAGTGCCACTAGGCACGATTGGTCTCTCTTATTAAACAATTCAGAACGTAGGTCAGAGCAAATGTGACACCTCTTAGTAACCCAGAGGCCCCGTGATCTATCTAGGCACTTAGCGCACTTCACGCAGAGTTTATGTGCAAAGACCGGAATTAGAGAGCAAGTGGGTGTAGCACAAAGAGTAACTAGAGGCATGATGGAGCTAATTACGACCCCCCCCCCCCCCCCCGGATCCGCCCCTTCCCCTGTAGACCTGTGCCGCTTACTGATGTGCTGTGATCTGGATATAGAAAATATCCAGGAATCAATGCTCCAGAGTTGCCAGGTCCGCATGAGCTCAAGTCGCCCAATCCGTCGAAAGTACCCCCTACCCCCGACCCCTTCGTTTTTTTTACCATTTTCACCCCACTTTTTCTTGACAAATATTATTGTAGTTTTGTTTATCTCTCATTTTTGTTTATTTTACAGGGCTATAATTGACCACTTGCGAGTTTCAGGCTATAAGGAAGTTGGAGCCATAAACATTGATAATCAACAGAATTATCACCTAAATTGCGGTTGTAGTGCTTCTATGAATACATAAAACCCAATTCAACATGCTTTTCATCCATTAGAAATCTACATTATTATTGTACGTATTTCTGTTTGATATCGATGCTTAGGCTATGGCTCCAACTTCCTTGTAGCCTGAAACTCGTAAGTGGTCAAATTATACTTAACCTATAGGCCTACCTATATTTATATAGGCCTATCTTCTAAAACGAAATGTAGCCTATTCAATCTCTCTCTTTCTCTCTCGAGATGGGTTGGGAGTGAAAGGGATCTGTCATGATGGTATTTACCTAATTGCCTAATTGTAGTTTACAGGAGTTGAGCTAAGCTCGTGTTGTCCCGTCTCTCAGTCTACTTTTTATCCAATTTTTTCTTGAAAATATGGATGTTCCTTGCCCCTACCACCTCCTCCTCCAGCCCATTCCATTTATCAATACATCTATAGGGGAAGCTAAACTTCCTGATATCGTTCTTGCAGGTAGGTCTTTTTACTTTGTAGCTGTGGCCTCTAGTTATTCCTGTATCCATAATTAATATATTCTCCATATCCAGCCTCTCCAGCCCCCGGGTACATTTGTACATCATTATCATGTCTCCCCTCTCTCTCCTCTCTTTTAGACTCGGTAGATTTAATTTGTCTAGCCTCCCTTCATATGGCAGTTCTCTGAGACTTGGAACCAATCTAGTGACTGCTCTCTGGATTCTTTCTAACTTGTGAATATGCTTCTTTAGATGCGGGGACCACACCACTGCTGCATACTCCAATCTTGGTCTAATCATACTCTTCATAATTTTTGCTACCATGGTCTCATCCAAATAGTTCAGAGCAACTTTCATATTCCCGGCCATTGCATACATTCCGCTAAAGAGCTTGTTAATATGTTTCTCTGGCGACAAATTATCTTGTATAATCAACCCTAAATCTTTTTCTTTTTCGGCCTTGCTAATTTTATTATCTCCCATCCTGTACTCCCAATTTGGTCTATTCACACTTCTTCCCATATTTAACACATGACATTTACTTATATTAAATTTCATTTTCCACTTGGTGCTCCATTCGTATATTTTATCTAAATCCCCTTGCAGCTCCTCACAACTACTTTTATTTGTTATTTGTCTCATAATTTTTACGTCATCTGCAAACATTGACATGTAAGAGTTTATGCCTATCGGCAGGTCATTCACGTACATAAGGAACATGAGAGGTGCCAACACAGATCCCTGCGGCACACCACTCTCAACTTTCCGCCACGATGAGTAAGTTCCTCTAATGTTGGTCCTCATTTCCCTATCTGTTAAATAGCTCTCCATCCATTTCAGCAAACTCCCCCTGACACATCCTAGCGTCTCAAGCTTAGATAACAATCTCTTATGTGGTACCTTATCGAATGCTTTGGAAAGGTCTAAGTAGACGCAGTCCACCCATCCGCCTCTTTCTTGGAGTACATCTATCACCCTACTGTAATAACATAGCAAACTGGTAACACAAGATGTCCCTTCTCTGAATCCACATTGCTTTGGGGTTATTATTTTCTTTCTCTCCAACATTTTCATCCATCTCTTCCTAATTAGCTTTTCACAAATCTTGCATACAATACTAGTAAGTGAAACTGGTCTATAGTTTAGAGGGTCCTCAGGGTTTCCATTCTTGTATATCGGAATGATATTAGCTCTTTTCCATTCAACAGGAACCTGTCCCTTTATCTAAGGAAGCTTGAATTATGTCCCTCACTGGCTCCACTAATTGCTCTGCACACTCCTTTAAAACCCAGGCAGACACTTCATCTGGTCCCATAGCTTTCCTTACTTCAAGTCCTCTCATCGCAGATAACAGCTCATCTCTAGTTATTTCAATCTTACTAAGACCACTCTCCAGTACTCCGCCTGTGGTTCGTCAAAACCTTCCTCTCTAGTAAAAACTGACCCCAATTTGTTATTCATTACCTCACACATGTCCGATACATTTTCATACGTCCTAGCATCAACTCTTAATTTAGTAATTTGTTTCTTTACCTTCAACTTACTGTTTATATATTTATAAAATAATCTAGGGTCACTTTCACATTTATTTACTATGTTCTTCTCATAGTTCATTTTAACTTGCCTAATTATGTTAACATATCTATTCCTCTCCTGTTTATATTTATTCCGATTACTCTCAGTGTTCCTTCTTCTTAATCTAGCCCAAGCTGCATCACGCCTACCCAAAGCTCTTTTGCATTTCAAATTAAACCAATCTTTCTGCTTAGTAAAATTTCCAGTTTTATATCTTGGGACAAACATATTGGTTCCTACTCTATAAATTTCGAGGAATCTACTATATTTACCTTGTACGTCCCGTTCCTTCAAAATAAGATCCCAATCTACTCCCTCTAAATATCTTTTCAAGGATACATAATCAGCTTTACTATAATTTAATCTGTCATTTATGTAGCTATTGTCTAATCTATTGGCATTACTCGAGGTCAACTTCCATTTTAGTAATAGGTGATCACTTTTACCTACAGGACATAGATAGATTATATCACTAATTTCGTGAGGATCTTTTGTAAAAATCAGATCGAGTTTAGAAGGTTCGTTATTACCCCTCATTCTTGTATTTTCCTTCACATGTTGTGTAAGTACATTTTCCGTAACCAACTCCACTAGCCGACTTCCCCAAGATCTCTGATTTGGCCCTGCATCTCCCGATTCCCAATCAACCTCACTACAGTTGAAATCTCCTACCAAGATCAATCGATTCTTCCTTAAAAGCAATCTTCTCAACGACTGAATCATATCCTCTACCATCTCCTCAAACTCCAACTCCCTCCATGCTCTGGTCTTTGGTGGCATGTAAGCTACTGCTATGTCTAGCTTTTTTCCTTCTATATCATTGAGTTCAACTGCCATTATTTCTGCCTTGTCATTATTTAACTCCACGTGCTTTGCTGTCATAGGGTTCTTAACTAATACTGCCACTCCACCTCCCCTTTTACCCTTTCTATCATTTCTCCATATATTATATCCTTCACTAAACACTATGTTGCTGTCAAAGTCCTGGTTCAGCTTTGTCTCTGTCAAACAGACTATCTGTGGTTGATCTTTTCTTAATATATTATCTAACTCTACCTTTTTACTGTTTATTCCATCTATATTAGTGTAGTAGCACAGTATACAGGTATTTGAATCCACCTCCTTGTTTCTCTTCCCTCTCTGCCTCCTACCAGGTTCACCTCCTCCTCCTCCATCCCTTCCCTGACCCAGTTCCACCTCCCCCACTAATTCTATTCTCCTCCCCCCTCTCTCTCCCTCTGTTCCCCCCTCTCCACCACATCCTGGCTCTCTCTCCGGTCCCCTGCTCCCTGCATTATCTCTCGCTCCGTCTCCTTGCTTTGACTTCGTACTTGTCTCTCTGTCTCTTTCCCTATCACTCCTCTTACTTTCGGTTCTTGGTGGCTCCTGATGTACCACTTCCTTACTTGCCCTTCCCTTATTCTCCAAAAAATTTCTTCTTTTGCTCTTCAGACAACTTTCCATTCTCTTCATCAGCCTTAGCTTGGAGTTCCCTTAACTGTTCTCGTTCTTCTACACTTAGGTCCTTTTTTACCCTTATATGATTCAGCTCTGTCGAATTTAATTTCCAGCTCACATTGGCTACTGCTTCTGCTGTTGAACTAAACTTTACTGTCACTCTTAGTGGACTCATCTCGCCCTTCTTATATATCCTAACCTTCTCACCTCCTCCAGTTCTTTTACCCATCCATAACCCTCGTCTAAGTAATCCAGTATCCCCTTGACTTTCACAACATCCCTTTCCTTTCTTACCTTCATATCTGCCAGGTGCTCTTCCACATCTCCAAAGATTACTACACACTTACCTCTATCTATTGTCTCTCTCACTACCTTCTCTTTCTTCTTTAAAACTTGCACTACATTTTTTTCAAACTCTTTCTTTTCCTTTTCTCTCTCTTCCTTCTGCTCCTTCACAATTTCTTCAAGGGCTACCATCGTGGCACTCTCTACCCTTGTCCACTCATTTTTTACCTCACTAATTCCTTTTACTTCCTCACTCAGGTGGCCCTCATATTCCTTAAGCTGAGCCTTGAGTGCCACATTTTCTGACGCTAACTCGTCTACTCTGGCCATCACTGCCTCTAGGCTGTCACTTACTGGCCTAGGCCTATCCACCCCGCTAGTAACGCCACACATATCGGACAAAACTTCTACTTTAGCCCCTAACTCCTTCCTCCAATTTTCCATCACTCCCCTCCATCTCACAAGACCCATTAATTGTTTTTCATACTTGCCAACTGATCATCCTTGTCCTCGGTGATAAAGCCTTCAAATTCATAATCCTCCTCATCCCCAGCTAGGCTTTCACGCCTTCCCGCCATCGCGAGGTGGTCGCCTGCCAGCCTAAAAACAACAATCGCCCCACTATCCCATCTCACTCCAGGAACTGTTTTACTTAATCCATATTTTCAATTACTTGGAATATCCAATTAAATCTGAATTGCTCATAAAACACCTAATTACTTATTGAAATGCACATATAAATTTCCGGGACAACACTTAGACACTCCTATCAACTTCACACAAGGTAACTCATTATCGGGGAGCAGCTGCGAGGTGTTGACAGCTCGGGTACAATAGGTTCTCTGCAGACTCCCGTTTTCGTATGTTCTTATTATTCACTCTGCTGCACTAAGCAATCTCGAGCTCTCCTTCCACTTCGAGCATCTCCCGAAATGGACCAGCGAGGTCATTGAGATATTAACTATACTTTGTAACTCTCTCTCTCCCTCGTTGAAGTAGGATTTAGGACTGTTTTAAATTAATATGAATTCTGGACCCTCCCTAAGTCCCCCCAACCTTTAACGGGTGCATGCTAATTGCTGTATAGTCCCGCCCACGGTCTTATGAAGCCAGATCAGAGAACAAGCCAATATCGACCAATTCCACATAGCACAAAACACTTAGTTTCCCCTGTTCGAATATAGTCCCCTGCCTCACGGCTAGCAGCTAGTTTATGTAGGGTATACCTATTTTCATCCTCATCATGGTAGGCTATATTTCATGTTTATTAGATAGATATGATGTTGATACCATTGGCGCATTTATATATAATTAATTAATGAAAATGTGAACGAAAATACTGATTTTTATGCCGAAAATACGAAATATACAAAAATCGCCCAAAAAGTCGCACATTCTAGTCAAAGTCGCCCAAAAAGTCGCAAGGCGAACCCCTCGAAATTTGTCGCACATCCTCTCCAAAAGTCGCCCAATTGTGCGACAAAGTCGCGGACTTGGCAACTCTGCAATGCTCATAAGGATAAACCGAAAGGTTCACACATCATAAACACCCACAAATACGCCGGAAAATTAGCTATAGACCAACCGCTACTCTAATCTTCCGCTGTACTTGGTTTTGAAGAAAGCCTTGATGACTTTTTTGTTTTCTAGAACTTCTTACCTGTGACAAAGTGTCACCGGCCCAAATTAACCATTTAATTAACTAACGGATCGTCTATTATGACCTGAGGGATAGTTAATTACCTCACTGTACTTTTCCGCCGGGCGTTATAAGTCAATTCATGCCGCGTGAGGCTATCAGTTTGGGCGAGTTCACTCGGCTGGGCCGAGATTTTTTTTTTTTTTTTTTTTTTTTTAAAGAGACAATGAACGGAGGAAGGAAAAACACATATAAAACAAAAAGGTCCATGTGCCTAAAGGCATCCTCCATTCATAAAATGTTTGTAACAACTGGATTTAAACTTTTGTAGATTGTAAGTTTGTGGAAAGCAACTCGAGGGAAGTGAATTCCAAAGAGTAGTAGTTCTATCTATCTATCTATCTATCTATCTATCTATTGCCTGACGCCGCGATCCCCGAAGGGGTGGCCACGAACGAACCGCCCCCATGCACCTCTGTCCCCAGTCAGTCGACGCCCCTCCCCCCAACCAGCACCGCCTTCGTTCATGTAGTTCCTCACTCCATCCTTCCACCTCATATTCGGTCTACCTCTCCCCCACCACCTCGCTCTCGTACACCCTCTTAGTCATTCTCTCGCTTTCCATACGTTCCATATGGCCGAACCATCTCAAGTTGTTCCTTTTCACACTTTCCAGCACATCTACCTCCACACCACACCTCCTTCTTACTTCCTCATTAGTCTGTCTATCCCTCCATGTAACTCCGCACGCACTCCTTAAGTAATTCATTTCCACTGCTCTCACTCTTGGTCTGAGTCTCTCAACCAACGTCCATGCTTCGCTTCCGTAAGTCCGTAAGTCAGTAGTTCTAGGGATAAATGCATTTTGATAAGCAGAAGTTCTGCATTGTGGGGGAGAAAGTGTAAATTTATGGGCGCTCTCAGCTGCCCTAGTTCTACGGGGGAAGATGTGGAGAGGCGGCACAATTGAAGCAAGTTCCTCGGAACAATTGCTGTGAAAATATCTGTAGAATAATGCAAGGGATGCAACGTTTCTTCGTATGGATAATGTAGGAAGGTCCTGTGTGATTGCAGGGTTATTGATTAATCTAATAGCTTTATTTTGAATTTTGTCCAACTGCCTCAATGCAACCACTCCACTTCCACCCCACAGAGGTGAACAGTAATCCATCTGAGAACGCACATGACTTTTATATATCACGGCCAACTGCTCGTCAGTGAAGAATTCTCAAACTCTGTACAGGAGTCCCAGTTTTTTAGAGGCAATCTTAGCAATGCTTCTAACATAATGTGTCCAGCTCAAGTTAGTAGTTAATGTTACACCGAGAATGTCAATACTAGGGGAAGTGGGAATATTTACATCATTAACAAATATATGGGAGTCAGTGAGATTCTGTCGGTTAGAAAATTGAATGTACTTGGTTTTCTGTGCATTAAAGGAAACTAGATTCTTTTGTCCCCATTCATTAATTCTAGAAAGGTCCTGGTTCAGAGAAATTGCAGTGTTTATTTTTGAATTTATAAGATCGGGTTGGGTGAAAGAATTGGTAAATGTGAAGGAACTGTGGAGTGTTGAGTCATCTGCGTAGGAATGTATTGGATTATGAGTGGTAGATATGAGATCATTGATATGAATGAGGAACAGAGTTGGGGCCAAAACTGATCCCTGGGGAACACCAGCATTTATTGAGTGAAATTGAGAATAAAAGCCATCTACCATTACACATATTTTTCTGTTATGAAGATAAGAAGAAATTAGTGGAACTAATGATGCAAGGCCGTAGTGTGACATCTTCGACAATAAGGATTGATGCCAGACTCTATCAAATGCCTTTGATATATCCAGTGCTATTGTATGTGTTTCACCATGTTGGTCTGTAGCTTGGTTGATTTGATGCGTAAGAAGGCAAAGACTGTCTGCAGTTGATCGACATCATCTAAAACCATATTGCCTATCACTGATTAATTTATTATTCTCAAGATGCTTAATTATGTGATTATTTAATATAATTTCAAAGACTTTACCAAGAGTGGAAGTTATAGCTATTGGTCTGTAGTTTGATGGATCTGAAGAGGCACCTTTTCTAGGAACTGGATGGATGTTTGCTTCTTTCCAGGGTACTGGGAAGCATGAGGTACGA
The DNA here is from genome assembly GCA_032716605.1 of Paralithodes platypus. Taxonomy (NCBI): domain Eukaryota; kingdom Metazoa; phylum Arthropoda; class Malacostraca; order Decapoda; family Lithodidae; genus Paralithodes; species Paralithodes platypus. The sequence continues at coordinate 63,285,555 of CM064581.1, forward strand.
GTACACAGACGGATTTTTTTTGCCAATACAGGAGCGAGCACCAAGGAGCAATTCTTAAGTACTATTGGAGGAATTTCATCTGGACCAGGAGCCTTATCTACTGAGAGATTCTGCAAAATAGTTTTGACATGTCTGGTGTGGATCTTAAGTGAGGGAATTTCAGGCGAATTAAAATTAAGTACAGGGACATCTTGATTTATTTCATCTAAGGTTGAGTTGGTGGAGAAAATATCCGCAAGAAGGTTAACTTTACCTCGTGGGTCACTTACAAGATTGCCAGTCAGAGATTTTAATGGTGGAATGGATGAAGCAGTATTTGTGGGAATTGAATGATACCTTTTCAACCCCACATCCGGCGCATTTAGATAAAGACTTCAAATTGCGCCAAAAGGCATTACGACTGTTTTCCCAATTTCTACTGAACCGACAGATTGCCCAGTCTCTCAATTTATTAGTGGCCCCTCCATCATTGACGATATGCCTATTAATATAATAGCTCTCTTTCAAGCCCCCGCGGTCAGCCTGTTTGAAACACCCGCCGCAGGGGAAAGAGTACAGTACTACAGTCAGTCCCCCCAATCCGTGCCTATATGGGCGGCATTACACGACGGGTATTGGGAATTCGCGCATTGGGGATAACATAACTTATGGAGAAAAATACATATGGGCGGCAGCCCGCATTTCCACCCACATTTGACGGTAATTTTTGATAAAAATCAATACTAATTGGACAACCAAGCATACACAATAATAGAAACATAAACAAGTTATCCCTTACATTAAAAATAAATGCTATAAGTAGGTGAGAATAGTGTGAGCTCCGAGGCAGACCCCCGTGACAGGCGAGTTCATATAGCCTAGGCGTAGGCTTCCCCGGCCCCGTCACTGTCACTGGCCCCGTCTCCGGATATACCCATAGATTTCCCGATCGCAGTAGTGCCTTCACCAGTTTATTCTTCCTAGGCATTTTTAAGTTGTTGAAGAGTGTAGGAAGGCGGTTGTTACCCAATAAATGGGTCAAGTCTCAGCGCACGGACACTTAAGGATATTGGGACTGAGAAGGAAGCGTACGTGTGGTTATGTGCGTATGTGTGTGTGTGCTTTCTTCTCAGTCCCAATATCCTTAAGTGTCCGTGCGCTGAGACTTGACCCATTTATTGTGTAACAACTGCCTTCCTACACCCTTCAACAACTTAAAAATGCCTAGGAACAATAAACTGGTGAAGGCACTACTGCGATCGGGAAATCTATGGGTATATCCGGAGACGGGGACGGGGCCAGTGACAGTGACGGGGCCGGGGAAGCCTAGGCCTCCGAGGGGTGTGCGCACGGAGTAGGGAGGGGGGGTGGCGCAGAATACAAAACACAGCATTTTTATAACCACTCTTCAACTGTGATTCGTGTTTTGTGGGGTCAATACGTGTTTTAGGGATTTTGAGTACCTGTTTTACCCCTCGGCGCGGAATAGGGTAAACGCGGACTGAGGATACATGTATTAGGGGGACTGACTGTACATCATAAGTGCAACGCTAATTCTCTTATGGAATCGTCTTTATGATTGGGTACTCACTACGAAAAAACTTTGTAAAAAATAAAAAAATAAAATTAAAAATTAACTTAATAATTGTTTTAAGGCTTTCCAACTCGTGGATGTCTTTTGTGGATTCTACCCGAGACGCTGAACCAAGCGTCGCCATTCCTCCTTCCTTCCCCTGCGGCCATACTGTGCAGAGGTGCCTCGCCAGTGCTCCGCTTTATTCTTCATTCGTTCAACTCTAGTGAGTCTTTTGCTTATTTGTATATATCTGAGTTTTTATAGAATAGGTTTAGACTAGCTAGGACTGACAGCCCCATTGGTATGTCCGCAGGGAAGTGTTAAAATAGGTTACTTGTGTGTAAGGTGCCATATCGGTCCGCTTCGGGCCCGCGCGTCATGTGTACTTGTTCTTGTTTCTGCGCCTTAGGTTTGCTATACACTAGTTATTTAGAAGGCTATTTACATCTGCGGAACTATGCTTCTAGCCATCTCTCTAAGGTAGTTGCATTTTACTTATTGTTAGCAGACGTTCTGGTCTAAGGGTTGCCACACGTGGTGTGGAACTTTCCAGAACCCGAGTTTGCTCTTTTTCCCCTCGGGCGTGGGGTTTTCTGCGTTTTCTGCTGCTGTGTCTTCTTCGGAGGTAAGGGTAACATATTCAGTGTAATTATTACCATGAGCCTTGTGGCCAGCCTCAGTGGGGGTTATTCTTAGTAGGCTAGGGGTATTTTTTATTGCTTAATTAATACTGTGGTTTAGCTCTAAGATGTGACCCTCGCTTTCATGTGGTGATATTATACATGTTAAACAGGGTGTCAGGAGACATTCTGACTTATTTGGTGAGGTTTTTGTTGGTGGCTGACTTTCTCAGATAAGTCGGTACCTTCAAAGTTTGGATTTTTCTTCCGGCGATCTTTCTGTGTATTGATGCCGGATACTCGCCTTGCAAGCGAGAAAGGAAACTTCCAAATAACCCGGCGTGATGGGGTGTACCACTAGACTCCCGGCGGAAATGCAGATTCCCAAGGGAAGTAATCTCGGCCCGGCCGAGTGAACTCGCCCAAACTGATAGCCTCACGCGGCATGATTTGACTTATAACGCCCGCCGGAAAAGTTCAGTGAGGTAATTAATTATCCCTCAGGTCATAATAGATGATCCGTTAGTTAATTAAATGGTTAATTTGGGCCGGTGACACTTTGTCACAGGTAAGCAGTTCTAGAAAACAAAAAAGTCATCACGGCTTTTTCACAACCAAGTACAGCGGAAGATTAGAGTAGCGGTTGGTCTATAGCTAATTTTCCGGCGTATTTGGGAGTGTTTATGATGTGTGAACCTCTCGGTTTATCCTTATTCCTGGAAATGTTCTATTTCCAGATCACAGCACATCAGTAAGCAGCACAGGTCTACAGGGGAAGGGGCGGATCCCGGTGGGGGGGGGGGGTCGTAATTAGCTCCATCATGCCTCTAGTTACTCTTTGTGCTACACCCACTTGCTCTCTAATTCCGGTCTTTGCACATAAACTCTGCGTGAAATGCGCTAAGTGCCTAGATAGGTCGCGGGGCCTCTGGGTTACTAAGAGGTGTCCCATTTGCTCTGACCTACGTTCTGAATTGTTTAGTAAGAGAGACCAATCGTGCATGGTCGCACTAAAAGAAATTAAGACATTTTTTAATGCCTATTCCAAAGACAATGCCCATAAGGCATTACATTGTGATGATGAAGCTCTCTGGGAGCATCTAAGTATAAAGTCACCAGTTCTTAAATCTCCACCTTCTAAGTCAACTCCAAAATCTAAAGCTAAGCCCAAATTTTTTTCGAAAGAGTTAGTGAGTAGCAGTGATAGTGACTCAAGCAAGGCACGGCCATCGCCCTCCGCCTCTACCTCCGCAATACCTAACGTCCAATCTGGCAGCTCCGAGGTAGGGACGGAGGGGGCTGAGTCAACTCCCAGGGATGAGTCTGGGGAGTCTTTGGTGGTACAAAAGCACATAAATTTTGCCATTCCAAAATTAAACTTTAACTTACCAGTAAATAGGCCTCCTTTAGTTTCTCAGAGAGTGTTAGCTGAACAATACCGTGCTACACGGCTAGTGAACACCAAGACTATGAAGGTTCTCAAGTAAGTCAAGTTATACCAGATTCCCAGAATCCTATTGAACAAGGGCGTAGCATGTGGAGGCATTCTGAACCCTTGAGTGTAGAACCCATTATTCAGTTTCAGGAAGATAACAGGGAAAGTACCTGATTTAGTGTGGCCAGATAATGTCTGAGCTCCGGCAACAACCGGAAGTAAAGGAAGTGCCTGAAGAGCCGGAGGACGTAGAACTGTCCTCAGCTCAGCCAAGACACATTGAGGAAGGGTCAGAAGTGGAATCTGAATCATCCAAAGGGTCACACAGTAAGTGTATAACAACCGATGATCTTGATTACATATTAAACAGGGTAAAGAGGCAATACAATGTTCCTAAGAAATCTTAGGAGACTCCCACAGCTACGCCGTGAGCTCCCCCGATTGGTTCAGTTGTGCGGCCGCTAGAGCCTGCCAGAGTTGTTGTGCCACCTAATATGTCACTTCCCCTATTAACGTAACTCATGCGACTACCTCGGCGAGTGGCACTGCAGTGCCCGCCTCCTTAACGACTACCAATGTTTGTGTCATCACAGACATTACTCCCCCTCCTCTAGATAAACTTCCCCATAGGAAAGGCCCTATGCCTCTCTTGTATGGACCCGACTGTTCTTGGGTTCAAGTCACGGCACAAAACCCTGATATAGCACAAACAACCATATCGGGTGAGGTCCCAGTTCCTAGTGAGTGGGTAATTGAGATGAGTAAGAGTAAGAAGTTAAGAGCTAAAGATAAACAGGGTCAACTTTTAGATGTGACAATCAAGGCTATTCCCAATGTTTACTATCATGAAATTTTCATGTATTCACCTACCCCGGCATTACCTCCTTCCTCATCTGCACGACTTTTTGCGGATTGGACTAAGACTGACGGCGTCAACGATATAAAGCATCTCAAAACGCTAACGCCGGAGTTGGATACAACTCCAGCTTTGGATCAGTTAAGCAATCCAGTCCTGCAGGTGGGGCAGGTAGGTCTAGGTCCGTGGGTGGACTGGGAGATTGAGGCGACACAGTTCGCAGCAACAATAACGTCAAAATCCTCCCACCAAATTCCTCAAGAATTTTTGAGTTCCTTTCTGCCCCTAAGTTGTCACTATGTAACCTGCAGGAGCCCTTCTCTACACCCCCCCCCCCCCTTCGGCACATCTGGATAGAGATTTTAAATGAGAAATAAAGCTTACAGAATCTTTTCACAATTTTTGCTAAGTCGCCAAATAGCCCAGTCCCTCACGAGGACTATAGCCGCTATTTCTGATCATGACGTTAAGAAGGCCACGGACGTATCCCGGCGGCTTCTGTTACAAAATTCTATCCAATCTCTGGGGGACATACAGATAGCCTTGTTGGAGGCTGTTCGTACACGTCAGGACCTGAGAGTGTATATGGTGAAAAAGTTTCTGGACGACATTAGTCGCCGGGTAACTCTTTCACCGGTGTTGACTTCATGTTTGCTTAACCATGAGACTTGGAAGGCAGTTTACAATATGGTTGACAGCCTCAAGCCGAGTACTTCCCAGGCTAGGAAGGAGCACTTTAAGAAACCGTACGCCAAGCCTAAAGGCAATGGTATGTCACAGCCTAGTGGGTCTAAGCCCTTTCAGGGTCCCATGTTTCCCCCGGCGCAAGGAAGTACTCGGCTCAAGCCTAAACAGGGAAAACAATCAGGAAAGTGGTATAAGAATAAGTCACAACACAGATCAGGTCAGGGATCGACATCTGCCAAAGCCAGTCAGCCGTCTAACCCTACCCCTCCACCATCAAAAAACAAGTCACACTTCAAACTCTCTCTCTCCCGGGGCCTATCGAGGGCGAGTTGGATCCGAGGGTAGTTCCACCGGACAGACCCAGTCAAGTAACTGGGTCATTTGACAGAGCTGGGCACTTTAGCCAACACTTCCGCAAATAGCCAATTCCGCCATGGCGGAAGTGTCATTTTGTTGGCGAATTAGCGTTGGCGCCAAAATGGCTGCCTATTTGCGGGTTTGAAGCTCTGGAAAGTATCTCCATGTTGCAAACCTCGAGTCCGCAAAATAAAAATTCCAGCCGCCAGCCAACCCTGGGCCGCTCCTGCAGCTCCAGCCAAAAAAAGTCATGTGACCAAGCCAACTACCTGTGTTCTGGAATCTAGGCCTATACATCGGCTTTTCACGTAGCAAGCGTCGAGCTAACATCTACACAGATGGATCACGCATCAGTACCAGTAATAACAACAGCAAATCTGTGTCTTCAGCATTATGGATCCCAAAATTTCACCTTACCATGGGATGGAAGCTACCCAAACAAACCACAGTGTTTACAGCAGAGCTCTATGGACTCCTCCGTGCACTTGAGATCATCAACACCCTCCCAGTAAGTGCCTACACCATTTGCTGTGACTCCAAAAGTGCCATACAAGCCATCAACTATAACACCAAGACAAACAAGGAAATAGTATACCCTATGATCCAACTCCTCACCACCCTCCACTCTCAAGGATGGGTACCCAGCCACATTGACATCCTCCATAATGAAATAGTGGATGGACTAGCCAAAGGGATGCACTCCTTCCACCTAACAACAGTCATACCCTACACCACAACCGACCGGACAAACATCCTCAGAGAAGACGTCCTCCAAGACTTCTAGGAAGAAAATAACCATAGCTGGCACACAATACAGTAACATCAAGTCAGAGTGGTCAGTGTGGAAACACTCCATCTACAAGAACAAAGCCTTAAACACCGCGGCTCTCCGCCTCAGAACAGGACACACCAGACTGGGAGGGCATATGTACAGGATGGGACTGCAAGCAAATGAACCGTACTGCCTCACACCTGAGACAGTGGAGCACTATCTACTCCACTCCCACAGACAATACGGTGCCCGCACCCACCTCAGAAGTGTAGTAACCCAACAGGGAGACATTCAACATCAAGCATATCCTAGGTGGAGGAGACCTACCACAGCACAGTAAACATGTCATCGCATCAGCCCTAGGAACCTACATCAGAACAACAAACAAAATCACAAGCATATAAAATTACCATCCAACTAGATCTGTACTATACCACCACTGATCATCATCATCATCTCTGACCTCACCCTCACCTTGACTTGAATCACACAGTACACATAGAGCAGTACAGTACTGTACTGTACTGCAACTGATCATCATCATCATCTCTGACCTCACCCTCACCTAGACTTAAATCACCCTGACCTCAAAAGACAACGACAAACTTACCCCTCATATACAGTACAGTAGTATAAAATCCACCTTTACTATCTCTCCTAACCCCTATTATACTAACAATTGTTCTTTTCACCCCTCCTAAAACGCCTGTGCAGTAATCTGGAGACACCACAACCCTCCAAGCAAACTGCACATTTAAACAATAAGAAGAAGAAGAAGAACATCTACAACACACAGCAGTCCAAGAGTTCCAACCTGCTAGTACTTCAACTTGTTTATATTTTCGGCCTATTGAAGTGAACATGGAGTCTACCATCATGCCTACCGCAGCTGCCAACAGCATGGCTGCATGGGGAGCAGTTCACCACCATCATCTGACAGGGGGTAAGGGGGCCTTCATCTAATGGTGGAGGAAAAAAAGAATATGCCTCACGCATCCTACTGCATGTCGTACAAGGCGACTAATAGGGGGGATGGTGATAGACTTGCGGACCAAGTAGCCATCACTATACAATGAAGCCTTGTTATTGGCGCTGGCATTGTCTCTATATGATAGTGCTGTGACAGGGCTTCATTGTACTTGCTCCAAGTTGCCTAATGGCGGCACACTGGCAGTGGGTGTCGCTCCCTCTGGACCCGGCCCTGGCGCCCTGGGCCCAACCTGGACGAAATGGATCCAGAGGGTACAGTACGTAGTGTTTCCCCGGACTGGCACTTTCCGCCCAATAGTATAGGGGCCCGAACCTGGTGGTAGCGCTCCAGGAGGCTGCCCTGTCATTTGGCGAAAATATCAGGCCAGTCGTAGTGCCGTGTACGCGCACGGGGTGCGTCCCTGCGGCTGGTTCTGGTGGGGCGTACCGAGGCCACTGGATCCTACCCCCTTGTAATCACTTGGGGGATGGTGCTGGGAATGGTCCCGGGGTAGACTGGAGCCGGAGTTCTGGGGGGGGTGATGCTCATCTGCCAGCCAAACCTACCTAACTATGACTAAAATCAAAGAAAATAAACGTAAGTCCGATGAAACAAAACCGCACAGGACAATGACAAATGCCCCCCCCCTCAAACTCAGACTTGCTAGTGTGAATGTTGGTAGTTTGAATCTGCGTGCGAATGAAGTGGTTGAGATGTGTGAGAGGAGGCGAGTGGACATCTGCTGTACCCAGGAAACACTCTGGAAGAGGCATGGGGTACAGTGGATTGTCGGAAGGAGGAAAAGATATAGGATATACTGGATGGGTGTGGAGACTGATAAAGCGAAAGGAGGAGTGGGTGTTCTGGTGGCTGAAGAGCTGGCGGAAAGTGTGCTTCAGATTACGAGAGTTAGTGAAAGGCTGATTGTTTTGAAGTTGAAAGTTGGTGAAAGAATTCTGAATGTGATATCTGCATATGCCCCACAGGCTGGTTTACAGAAAGAGATAAAAGAGGACTTCTGGAATGACACCGTCAGTGTCATTTCAGGCCTCTCGGAGAACGAAATAACTATCGTGGGGGGGGACCTCAATGGTCACGTGGGAGCATCTGCAGATGGATACGAGGGGTACATGGAGGAATTGGTTACGGAAGGAGAAATCTAGAAGGCGAATATATATTGGAGTCCTGCGTTGCACTCAACATGGTTGTGTGTAACACAAAGTTCAAGAAAAGACAGAGCCACCTGATCACATATAAATCTGGGGTCTCCAGTAGCCAGATAGATTACTTCTTGGTTAACAGGAAAGACTGGAAACTAGTTCGAGATGTAAAGGTCATCCCGAGCGAAGAATGTATCCCCCAGCATAAGCTACTTGTGTGCGACATGAGCTTATACAGAGATCCTAAGCGCAAGAAGGTTTACATACCCAAAAGGAAAGTGTGGCTGCTGAAGGACAAGGAAGTTAGGGATAGGTTTCATAATGAACTGGAGGAAATGAATAGAAATAAGGAAGCTAGGCCTAACGATGTAAATAGCCAATGGAACTTTCTTAAGCATAGCCTTATCGCTGCCACTGACAAAGTCTGTGGGAAAACAAAGGGTCACCCCAGGAATAAGACCTCTTGGTGGTGGAACGATGAGGTAGAACATGCTGTGAAAGAGAAAAGGAGATGCTTCAAAGCATGGAAGAAAGGAGGCAGCAGGGAGGAATACCAGGCAGCTAAACGAACTGCCAAAAGAGTTATTTACAATGCTAAAAATCGCATTAAGGACCTGGTCCTCGAACAAGTGTGTAACACTGACAATCCCAATGGGATCTTCAACCTAGCTAGGCGAGTTAAACATGACAGTAGGGATATTATAGGTGAACAGTGTGTTAGAGATGATAATGGGAAGATTGTGTATGCAGAAAATGAAATCAGAGAAGCATGGAAGGTACACTATGAACGATTGCTAAATGTAGAGTTTGAATGGGATAAGGAACAGCTTAGTATCGAAAACCAATATCTGGGCCCCCTCCTTTGATAGCACCAGCTGTAGTGAGCGACGCAATCAATAAAATGAAGGACGGTAAAGCTCCAGGTTGCTCCGACATTGTCGCTGAGATGATAAAAGCCTCAGGGGAGATTGGTGTAAACTTAGTCACTGAGTTGATAAACACCATTATTAAAGATGAGAAAATCCCAGAGGATTGGCTCAAAAGTGTAATAGTAAATATATACAAAGGGGGATGCGCTAGATAGAGGAAATTATAGGGGCCTGAAAATGCTTGACCAAATCATGAAGGTCTGTGAGAGAGTCCTTGAGGGTTTGATCAGGCAAAGCATCTCTATTGATGATATGCAGTTTGGTTTTATGCCAGGACGTGGTACAACCGATGCTATCTTCATAGTCAGGCAGATACAGGAAAGATACCTACTAAAAGGCAGGGATCTTTACTTTGTGTTTGTGGACCTGGAGAAGGCCTTTGATAGGGTACCTAGTACAGTGGGCTATGAGGAAACTTGGTGTGGAAGAGTGGCTGGTGCGTGTGATAATGAAGATGTATGAGGATTCGCGAAGTTCGGTGAGCGTCGAAGGTGTACGGAGTGATGAATTCGCAGTCCGTGTTGGAGTCCATCAGGGTTCAGTGTTAAGCCCCCTCCTCTTTATTATGGTCTTGGAGGCGCTGTCTAGAGTTTTTAGAGGCGGACTCCCGTTGGAACTGTTTTATGCAGACGATTTAGTCCTAATAGCTGACAGTATGCAGGATGCTGAGGCCAAATTCAGAAAGTGGAGAGAGGGCATGGCGAGCAAGGGTTTAAGAGTCAATATTAACAAAACCAAGGTTATGCATTGTAGTTTGAGACGAGGCAATGTGGAAAAGAGCGGTGCATACCCATGTGCAGTGTGTGGAAAGGGAGTGGGCGTTAACTCAATTCAATGTAGCATCTGTCGATGTTGGGTACACCATGGGAGTAAGCGCTGTAGTAGAATAAAGGGGCCCCTGCCGAAGGATAAGTCAGAAATAGAGAAATTTGAGTGCGTAGTGTGCAAAGGCGAGCTTGTGTTAAGTGATGATCCTGTGGCTGTGAATTTTGGAAATGAGTCTTTGGAGCTGGTGAACAAGTTTTGTTACCTAGGAGATACCATCTCTGCCGGTGGTGGGGCCGAGGCTGCCACTGTTGCTAGAATTAGGTGTGGCTGGGGGAAGTTCAGAGAATTGATGCCAATCCTGACCATGAAAAGAATGCCTCTCCCCCTGAAGGGAAAGGTGTATGCCTCATGTGTTAGAAGTGCAATGACGTATGCCTCAGAAACATGGGCCGTTAAAGTAGAGGATGTCAACAGAATGGAGCGTAATGAGATGAGAATGGTGAGATGGATGTGTGGGGCCAGGCTACAGGATAGAATAACAAATGTTGAGCTGAGGAGACGTTTAGGTATAAAGAGTATTAGCGAGGTGATGCGTACAAGTAGACTGGGATGGTATGGACATGTGGAGAGAATGGATGAACAAAATTGGGTGACAAAATGCAGGTCTGTGATTGTGGAGGGAGCTGCACCAAGGGGTGGACCGAGGAAGACCTGGGATCGGACTATACGCGCCGATCTCAAATCCAAGAACTTGACAAGTGAAGCAGCCCTTAACAGGGTTGCCTGGAACGCTGCCATTAGGACAAGAGACTGAAACTGCACTTATGTGTGGAACACTCAGTCTTAAAATGTTATGTATGTATGTATGTATGCTGCAGAGCATGCAGAAATCCAGGACCTAAGCCACCCCTGGCCCCACCTAGAAACCTTCTATGGACCTGTAATCAGGGTGTCAATCCACAAAATATGAATTGTGTTATCATTATGCCTATGGTTTATTATTTTGGTATCATTAGGCCTAGGCTATAGCGCGACGAAGCGAGCTCTAGGGGGGTCCGGGGGCATGCCCCCCCCCCGTGATTTTTTTGAGAATTTAGGTGTCTAAAACAGTATTTCCTGCAATCTAAAAGCTATCAAGATGGAAAATATGGAGACCAAAATTAGGCTAGGCCTACCTTTTTTGTTTCTTAAAAAAAAAAAAAAAAAGGGTTGGGGGAGTTTCTGTTATCATTAGGCCAGCCTATACAAAAAGTTCATTTGCGTTATCACTAAAAAAAACAGCGTCGTTTGACACCCTGCCTGTAATTACCAAGAAGATGTCTCTGGAGAAGGGTTTTATAACTTTATAATCTAGCCTAATTTAAGATTATAAAGTTAGGCTATCGTTAATTTGATTGATAGCTTGTTAATTTTTAACCTAAACTAATGTTAATCCCATCAAAATGCCTCAAAGCATGTAGGCCTAGGCTAAGTCTAACTTCTATATAGGCTAGGCTATATAGCCTAGGCCTAGGTCTATAATCACTAATCCCATCAAAATGCCTCAAAGCATGTAGGCTAAATATTGCATGTTCTAACTTCTAAATATAGCCTAGGCCTATAGGCTAATTACTAATACTGTATAAGTAATTTTATTAGGCTAGGCCTAGGCTACCCTAATCCTATCAAAATGCCTCAAAGCATGTAGGCTAAATAATATTGCATTTTCTAACTTCTATATATATAGGCTAGCCTAGGTCTAGGCTATAATCAGTCAATCACTAATTCCATCAAAATGCCTCAAAGCATGTAGGCTAAATATTGCATGTTCTAACTTCTATATATATATAGCCTAGGTCTAGGCTATAATCACTAATTCCATCAAAATGCCTCAAAGCATTGTAGGCTAAATATTGCATGTTCTAACTTTAATATATAGCCTAGGCCTAGGTCTAGGCTATAATCAGTCACTAATTCCATCAAAATGCCTCAAAGCATGTAGGCCTAGGCTAAATATTGCATGTTCTAACTTCTATGTATAGGCCTAGGCCTATAATCACACTCATTTTATTAGTGTCAAGTAGAAAGTGTTAATTTTGAAAGTATCATATAGGCCTAGACTAAATTTAGCCTACAATAAAATGTTATTAAATTTTGATCTGAAGCTAGGCCTTTATTCTGAGCATTAAAATTAATAGGCCTAGGCTACTTTATATTAAATTACTTAATCTATCTAAAGTAGACCTATCTAGGCATATATAGCCTATTGCCAATCCCAAAGGGGGGACCACGAATAAATCGCCTCCTTGCACCTCTGTGATCCGGCGTACCTCCTCCTGAATGGTGCGGAATTGCGAATACTGATTATTACTGAAGCACTCTCCCCATAAACAAGTTGCCCCAACGTTTTACTGCCCATGTGGACAAACTAAGTGGCCTATGCTATATATATTAACCCTTTCACTGCGGGTGATGTTCTGGAATGTTTTGTCAATTTACAGCAATTTCCAAGCTTTAAAAGCCTGTAAGTATATCCTTGAGGTCCATGGAAGTTGGGCAACATTATATTTAAGTAAATATATATATTTATTGACATTAGAGATTGAATTTATTGATTTACCCTTGATTCTGTAGTTTAAATTTAAAATTAATAAAAAAGGTTTTGCGTTTGCATATTTGCATTTGAGGACTAGAAATTTCACAAGGTTTGCACATTTGTGTTTGCTGAAGTTATGTTCTGGGTTTGCTGATTTGTGTTTGCTGACTTGACTTTTTGTTTGTGGTGCCCAGCTCTGGTCATTTCGGGCGTGTCACCGGGCCTGGCCCCGGCGAACTTGGGCAAGGACAGTGGTACGCAAGGGCATCACCTGGCGGTGGCTCCGGCGACCTCGTTTACGTCAAACTCTAGAAGTCAACCATGTTTCTTTAGAGGTGGAGTCACTAGTCCAGGAAATTATCACCAATCATACCATTGTCCCGGTCAATCCAACTTGCCCTGTTTTCACGTCCAGACTTTTTCTCGTACCAAAGAGGGACAACATTCAGATGAGACCAGTCGTAGACCTGTCTTGTCTGAATCGACACATTCACAACACATCGTTCAGGATGCTCACTGTAAATCACATCAGGCTAACACTTCTGCTGCAAGGTTGGATGTGCTCGTTAGACCTGACAGACGCCTATTGGCATGACCCGGTAAACAAAAGGTTCCAAAAAATTCCTCGGATTGAGGATCAGGCAAGAGACTTCAGTCCTTCAGAGAATGCCATTCGGGTTGAACCTTGCACCGAGAATATTCACGAAATTAGTCCGGCAGGCCCTCATGCCAATGTTAAATCAGGGAATCAAGGTGTTGTGGTACCTAGACGACTGGCTGGTAGTGGCGGAGTCAGAGAGTCTATGCAACATCCATGTCAATCACATTATAAATCATGTACAATCTCTAGGGTTCAAGGTCAACTTGGCAAAGTCGCATCTTGTTCCCACACGGGTAATTCAGTGGATAGGGCTGGTCTGGGACACAGCCAATCTTACTCTCAGTCAGAGTGTTGACAACCGCAACAGATTTCGAAAGAAATTGTTTTTGTTTCTCCACAGTCTGAACACTACGAGAAGGACATGGGAATCCCTGGTCGGCTTTCTCAATTGAATTCAACGCACCGTAAAGTTGGGCCGATTGAAAGTAAAGAGATTAATCTTGGAAGGAAACAAATATTTCCCGCTATTGCCGGCGGGAAAGTTGTGGAAAATTCCTCCATTAATTCACGACTTACTGTTGGTCTGGGCTAGGAGAGAAATGTTGCATTCAATAATGACATGGGCTTCTCCCCCACCTACGGTGTGGTCTGTTTGATTTGAAAATAGAAAATGATAGTTGTTTATAGAAGGCATGTACATAGCTGTTCATATAAGGCAGAAAGCATCTCTTTGAGATGGTCTTATCAGACTCTCGTAATGTACGAGATCTGTGTATATGGTTTTATTTCTATTACACTTGACTTACTTATGTAGTTCATTTTTAGATCTGTGTATATGGTTTTATTTCTATTACACTTGACTTACTTATGTAGTTCATTTTTAGACATATATACTGTATATATAATATATATAATATGTTAAGAATGTATAATATATATGTAATTAATATTAATGAAACAATGAAACATTAAAAAGAAGAAAAACAATGAGTATAAGAGTATAAGTAATATGTAAGTAACATATTATGTTACTTACATATTACTTATACTCTTATACTCATTGTTTCATTAATATTAATTACATATATATTATACATTCTTAACAAAGTCATATTTAAAATGGTTGTGAGAACAGTAGCCTACTTTCTTGGTGGTAGTACTGGTTCTCTTCAGGCAAGTTGTTTTTCCTATAGTGATGGGGTTAGCTTGTTCCAACTTGGCGAGTCGGCCACTTCTCTTCTCTTTCCTGGCGGTTGGCCTTGACATCGCTGTCTGGGGCGGGGTCGCGGCATTCCTCGCCGTTGGTTTAGTTTCTCCCGTTTTTCCTTTCTTGTTCTTTTCTGTTTTCTTCTTCTCTTCCTTCTCTTTTGGTTTTCTTTTCTTCTGTATTTTAAGGACCTACGAAATCGGCCAGGTCAGAAATTCACTTAAGACCCCCCTCTATTCGGCCGCCATAGAAGACCAGCAGACACTACGTGTCAAAGAAAACGTTAGCTGGGCAGACGATTATAAACCTAATCAAGATACAACACGTGTGACCAGTCCAACATCAATTACACATCCCCTGCAGCACCCAGAACCTGCAAACTCGCACATATCATCAACACCACATGCATCCAGCTTACAACATAACCAAACCATCCAGGAACCAGCCCAAAGACAGAAGAAAAGGGACCAACAGCCTGAACATGTGCGTTTACCAGCACCAAGCACCTCAACAACGATTACACGTCTTGTAAACCATGCATACCTCCCTACACCAAGCCCATGCAAACAACATAAGACCAAGACAGCAGGAATCCGGGAAACTATATCCGGCATCTCCAAACCACCTCAAACACCTTCAACTTTGCCCCGAATTAAGCCCATCAAAAGTGGACAAAACAGGAAAGATGCTAACCACAACATCTACGCACCAACACCAGCCAGAGATGCCCCACACAGTTCTTCAACATTGCGACTACAAGAGCTGCCCAAAAAGGTAGCTGCCGCTTCTGCTGCCTCCTCTACTCCTGCAGAAGGCAACACCTCCACCACGGGCCCTTGTTACCCCGAGTCACCTCCAGTGTGACCAAGCAGCCGAAGGAGACACTACCTGAGCTGGCCAGACAGAAGGCAAGCAATCAGCCTGCTGGCTTAAAAGAAATCTTTGAATCCTGTAAAGGTGATCCTAAGGTAGAAAGGATCACACAATCTGGGTTATTGCTGGAAGCAAACCTATTGCCGTAACCGCTTGATGCACCAGGACAGATTGCAGTGGAATATAATCCAAAAATATCTAAGCTTTGTCATCTCACACAATCTGGGTTACTGCTTGAAGCAAACCTTTTGCCGGGACCGCTGGATGCGCCAGGACAGATTGCCGTGGAATATAATCCAAAGAGGGGATGTGGAGGAGTGATATGAGGCATGGCTGAGGGAAAAAACAAAAAAACAAAAACAAAGTTTCAAGTGCTCCTGGGGCCTTTTAAAAGTTGTTTTTTAGGCCTAGGATCTTAAGAGTCTCCCCGCAGTCGCCCAGTAAAACATCTTAAGAGTCTCCCTGCAGCTGCCGAGTTAAGAACTCCGGGAAGTACTTGAAATCCAAGCGACCATGATCAACCCTGAAAGGTAAATCTATTGAGATTTCCAGACCCAGAGGAAGGTGTTCTGTTCCCGAGTCGAGAGTGTGTTTCTGCCGAGCGGACCAAAAAAAAGAAGCCGAGTCCGTAGACGAGAGGAACTGTACCAGGAGTTGTTTGGCCCCGAGTAGGATCCTCGTGACCTTGTGGGTCTACAGTGCTAAATCTTCAACCAGTGTCCCTCTCCATGACCCCAGAGCTCCTTTAACCCGTGGAGCCCCGGCTAGTTTTGTAATGTTTGCGCACCAGAACCCGGCCGGTTTTCAAAAAATGGTTTTATTCCAGAAACAATAGCGAATGGGTTAGGAATGAAGGAAAAACCACGAAAAACCGCTCAAAAAGCTTAAAAAATGGTCCTACAGAGCCCCCGAAAACGGATTTTACAAGAGTAAAAAATTTAAGGCAATTATCCCAAAAAAACAGGTTATTGCGCGCTCGCGCGCACGCACGTGGACTTTGAGAGTTTTCAACCATCGGCACGGTTGCGTGGGATACGTACACAGTTCCCATACAAATCTGAGCCCTCTTGAGTGGCTACACCTGAGGTTACGGTCGGCGCAATTAGGGTGACGCGTCAGGCGCGTCTCTGGGGCTGTGCGTTACATACATCTCCGACGCGTCAGACGCGTCGCTGGGGCTGTACGGGTTAAGTAACTTTATTTTCGTAGTGGTAATGCAATTTTGAAAAGGGTTAATGTCTCAGGAATATCAAGTGTCTCTACTAATTAACGTAATTAGGGAAGTCTTTCTTCTCTCTTCTGATTTATTCCGAGGCCCGCTTTAGGGAAACATTACACTTCTCTCCCTGAGTATCGATATACTGTATATATCTTCTTGAGTTATTGGATTCCCGTAGCTCATTATTGAGAATATATACATATCAGATACTCCAGTGATTTTATAAACAACACCTGCACACGTAATTGAGATACAGTAACTCGCTAGGTACCTGAGATTACTTGTCTATGTTGCCAGGTTAATAATTAATATCAGTGAGTGTTTGCCTAGCAGAGTCGAGTGCTTCATTTTCTTGTGATTCTATGTTATAATTTGAGTCAATATTATATTAACGTAAGTTAATCTTTGTGGATGTTTGCTATCCATCTGTTATCAATACTTTGTCAGTGAATAACTATCACTATTGTCCATCTTCTGATGTTTTAGATCGTTCTTGTGTTTTGCTGTAACCATTCAGTAGTTGTCAATATATACCGTGGACTTAAGCCCCTTTGGCCTGGACGGTATCTTTAACCTTTTACGGTTACCTCTGCGGATCCAATTACGAGATCCTATTTAGAACGATTTATCTGTATCTTTGGGGGATAAATTCCTCTATATGTCATACTAATTTCATGTGTATTTATTGATCTCACTATTATATTGTCTTATATTGATTATCTATGCTTGTGAGACTTTGATATCTATGTTGTTGTAACTATTCTATCATCCATCATATTTAATCTATTTGAGACGTACAGTATGTGTATTATGGACCTCTGCTATAACTAAATAAAATATTGTGTTGACTTGTCATGTGTCTTTATTTATTGCCTGTTGTTAGTGTATCGTATTGGAATTAAGTGCCAGCCATTACCCAGTTAGAGAGTCAAAAGTTGTAGCAGAATATCTTACGTTTCTCCCGAAACGTGGCATAACACTATATGCCACCACGAAGCAGAGCATGGGGAAGGGAAGAACATGAAGAACTAATAGCTGATACCCTAATGCCCCTTTCCCACATTTGCGATTTCATAAGATTTTCGTCGCCGAGGACGTAGTCTTGTCAATTCGCAAGGAATGTGTGCGACGTCTACGATTTTGACCGTTAAAAACCGTTGACAAGTTTACACTCGGCGACGATGTCGCCGATGCGTAAGACGTAATCGGCGACATTATGCGATGTCATGGCAAATTGAGCGATGGTTCGCCGATGACCTCGGCGAAAACTGTCACATTTGAATAAAATATTGCGAAATAATGCGAAGGATGAACGAATCCTCGGCGTATGTTCTGCGACGTCTTCGGCGAATTAACCCTTTCGCTGCGGGTGACGTTTCGGAACGTCCTGGCAAGTTACAGCAATTTGCAGGCTTTAAAAGCCTGTAAAAAACGTAAAAATCGAGTGTCAGTGGGCGGGAGCGTGAGGGGCCCACCTCCGACCCTCAGAGCACCGAGCGGCTCACTGAGGTTGACTGTGTCTCGCGCGAGTCTCTCTCTGTCTCTCTCAACAGTGTAGCCAAGCGAGCGAGTGTTACATAATAGCGGGGTTCACGCGTTTCACTGGCACCACTGCGGGTGAACCAGACCACGTACAAGGTCTGTTCTGGTGTCATTTTGAAGCTATTTTCGCCTAGTTTTCGGCAGAATACACTTCATTTAATGCAGATGCTTGATTTATCATTCAGGAGTGCCTGAATATGCCCTAAATAGCCCAAACATAGCCGCAGCCAAAGGGTTCGGCGAATACCTCGGCGAGATTATCCAAAAACTTTTTGCATATATTTCATGGCAAAAACATAAGAACATAAGAAAATGGGAGTCTGCAGAAAGCCGATCGGCCCACACAAGGCAGATCCCTGTCACACCCAAGCCCAATTACAAGGCCTAATTATAGACCCAACTCACTAATGCCTTGAGGACTGACCTCACCAAAACGGTCAGAGATCGACAGAAGATTACGGGGTCTGCAGAGCGCCGATTGGCCCACACCAAGCAGATCCCCCCTCATACCCAACCCAACTCGTCGAAAATGTACAAATTTATCTTAAAATCGCTAACTAATCTTAAACTAATGGGCCGAACATCATAAAATATGAAAACTAATGGGGTTAACCATGAGGAAGAAAGTGGACCAGAAAAACGACCCATCTCCCCTTAATTCGGAGATTGGCAATGTCCGGCTTCGCCGGAGATTTTTTTTTATCAAATAATGTACAAATTTAGCTTGCTCTCAAAACAAAAAATATATATGTTGGCTCGCTACCGCTCACCAGGAAAATATTGAAACCTGGATGGGGGTAAACGTCTTAAAACAGTAGGCTGAACGGGGCCGAACGGATACAAGGCAAAGAGAGAGGGAGAGAAATAGAAAAAAAAAAGAGGAAAGAGGGAGAGAAAGATAAAACAAAAAACAGCAGGTGGGCTCAATGTTTGCGTTACGGCTTAAAAATTGAGCCCACCTCGCCTTTTATAGTTTTCTCTTTCTCTCCCTCTCTCCTCGTTTTTTGTTTGTTTTCTATTTCTCTCCCTCTCTCTTTGCCTTGTATCCGTTCGGCCCCGTTCAGCCTACTGTTTTAAGACTTTTACCCCCATCCAGGTTTCAATATTTTCCTGGTGAGTGGTAGCGAGCCAACATATATATATTTTTGTTTTGAGAGCAAGCTAAATTTGTACATTTTTCGATAGAAAAATTTCTCCGGCGAAGCCGGATTTCTCCATATAATGCTGGTTCGCTATCGCTTGCCAGGAAGATATCGATACTTGGATGGGGATAAACGGCTGAATGGGGCTGAATGGATACAAACCAGAGAAAGAGAGAAAAGGAGAGAAAGATAATAAACAAAAACAGGTGAACCCCCCACGAGAGGTGCATAGAAAAAAGGGTTGACAGGTTCACTAGGCCTAATCATTTTTTTTTACCCACCTCGCCGAAGGTGCTCTTTGGCCTCGGCAGGTGTGTCTTGAGCATTCCGCGACGTCGCAAGGCCCTTCGCATGCCTCGTGCGGAGCATACCCCTGGCGGGTATACTCTCGGCGAGTACTTGTGCGCACGTCGACGACTAACCGACGAGGAAATCGCCGATGACTCTTGTGCATCGTCGATGTTCCCAGACCATCTGAGAGCATCGGCGAGCCGCCATGCAGCGTTGCAAAGTTTTTTTTTGTGAGAAACCCTCCGCTATGTCTCGCCGATGATCCCCGAGGGCCTCTCAGATCTTTCTGCGATGTTCGACGATGCTTGCGAGGGCTACGAACCCTCGTGAGTCCTCGTCCAAAATGTTGAACAAACCGAACATTTGCGATGACCCGCGAGGGCCCATGCGAGGCCTTGCGAGTCATACAATTATTATGCGAGGTATACGATTGTTGTCCGACATGTCACGAATGTGCCAATTTATGGGCGTCGGCGATGAAAATCGTATGAAATCGCAAATGTGGGAAAGGGGCATAACTGATCTAAATGCACTACTGAATAGAAGAAACAAGTTAATCCTGATAGGTGACTTCAATTAGAAGGAGGTTAACTGGGAGAGACTAGATGCAGGCAGAAATGTAAACAATTGGGGACACAAACTGCTCAAGATCACCACTGACTACTTCCTGACTCAACACGTCACAGAGAATACAAGATCACGAGGGAGTGATGAATCCTCGAGGCTGGATCTGGTCTGTACAAAAGATCCAAATGATATACTGAAACTGGAGTATCAATGCCCACTAGGCAAAAGTGACCATGTAGTGCTGCAAGTGGAGTGCACAATGGAGTATACAAACAACATTTCAGAGAAATAAAAGGAAGACCGACCAAACTATGCTAGATCGGATTTTAGGGGATTACAAAATTTCTTTGGTGACTTTGACTGGAGCACCCCAAATAATATAGGTTTGATTCCCGGAAGGAAGTACGGTAATGAAAACCTAATATTTAGTAGGGCCCCGTAATCATTGACGATATTGCCTATTAATATAATAGTCTCCCTTCAACACCCGCGGCAGCAGTTTTGAATCTCCCGCGTGGAAGGATCAGGGAGTACTCTCATAAGTGCACGCTTAATTCTCTTATGGAATCGTCCTTATGATTGGGTACCCTACAGAAAAAAACTTTGTAGATTTTTTTTTTTTTTTTGTACTTAATATCTGTTATATTATGGCTTTCCATGCGTGGATATCTTGGCGCAGCACCCAGGCGCAGGCTCCCTTGCGGCCATACTTCCTTCACTGATATATCAAGACTTAATAGAGATCAACGAATGGGAAGGGGATGGATCGTCAATGATTACGGGGCCCTACTAAATATTAGGTTTTCATTACTTCCCTCCGGGAATCAAACCTATAATTTAATAGTGGTTTCTCATTGACGATATTGCCTGATTACCAAGACTGGAGAGGGACATTCGTGACAATACCCTAACCTCAGGACAAAAATAAGCCGTATAATATTTTTAATTTTGTTATTATAATACAGACAATAAATGGTATAAAAATATGAAAGATTGCAAGCAGCTAGGGCGTGACTTCAAAGAAAGTCTGCTTGCTGAAGACCAGATCTTTACCTTAAGATCTATACATGATAAACTGGGAACATCCTTGTGTCCCTAACTAGAACTATAAACTCTTTGGAATATTGTTCTAACCTTAAAGCGTATATATGTTTGTACATTCTAGTAATCCTATATAGTTGCAACTATGATAGATTTCTTAAAACAAAAAATTAAAAATTTGAACCGTCATATCAGTTCGATCACAGCTCGTGATTTATCACAATCTCCGGCAGAAGGAATCCGTGGGGCTTTGGGGTATTCAGCATGCCCCCCCCCCCTCCCCCTCCCCCTCCCTTTTTCACGCCTTAACCTTAATAATAATAGCACAGAGCCTACGAGACCTTCTGTCGTAAAGCTACACAGGTACGTTTTGGCTTGTCCAGAGCGAGCGACAGGTATCGTGTTAGGAAAGTATGGTTTGATGCCCACAATTGAGTGTTGGCAATGTCGTCTATAAGGAAATTTTGTAAAAATCTAAGAGAGACGGCCCACTTCCTGATGTCGTGGGCCCTGCCCACTACGCCGGGATTACTTTCTTTAATAACGTCTACTAACAGAGAAGCCAATTTTCTCCTAGTAAAACGATTGCCTGCCTGGTTCACCCACAGAAAGCCTGGTTGTCGAGGGTGAGCTGCCCTCATAAACTTAACTAAGGCCTCCACTGGACATAAAATATGATGAGTGTGTCTGCGCTTTAACGTCGGAACAGAAAATTCTGAGAATACATGATAGGAGTGCTCATTCTTAGCCATAAAAGTGGGGGATGACGCGATCTGGACCTTGTCGTGCAGTCTCCCAAACTTAAGGCAATTAGGTTCGTTGCTCATCGCCGCCAGCTCAGAGACCCTATTTCCTGTAGCTAGAGCCATCAGGAACACAGCCTTTTTAAGTAATGAATCAAAATCCGGCGCATTATTATATTTGCGTGATTGAAGCAAAGATAAGGCCTTATCAAGCGACCAGGTGGGCATGAGCTGACATGGTGGTGGGTGGAGCCTGAAACACGCCCTCATAAACCCTTTCTCCTCCGCCTGCAGTATCAAGAGACCAGTGAGATCAAAGAAGGGGGTTCTGATAGAAGATAAGTGATTTTAACGTAACAACGGACAAATGCTTCTGCTCAAATAAATAATTTAAGTATTTGAAGACCAGGGCACCTGAGGCATCGGTTTGCCCTGACTCTACAATGCAGTTCGTAAAAGCTTTCCAATGTGATTGATATTGCCTCCTGGTAGATAAAGTATATTGGTTCATAAGTTTACTAGTGACACTTTCCCCAAAGTGAGCTAGCCATTTGGCATTGTAAATGTCCAGAAGGCAAAATTGAGCAAGGTCTGAAGGTTGCCAATCATTTCTAAGTGGAATGCGGAAACTGGGAGTGACATCGGGTCCTTGCACCATTCGTTCAACTGGTGGTACCACACCTGAGCCGGCCATAACGGCGCGATCATCGAGACTAAGCCCCAGTAACCTCTTAGTTTGTGAATTACCCTGCACATTAGAGCAGCATCTGGTTGAGGAAATAGATAGATTGAGTTCCACTTGTTCCAGTCCACCAATAACGCATCTGGTTCCCCCGCCGGAGTTACCCCTTGGCGGGTCAGGAAGAGAGGTAGCTTGTGAGTCTCCTCGGATGCGAACAGATCCACTTGTGGACGGTAAGGCTTGGCAATCATCTTGTCGAAGACGGTTTGTTTGAGAGCCCATTCTACTAAAGTGCTCCGTCGCCGGGACAGCGCATCCGCCCAGACGTTCGACACGCCTGGGAGGTATGAAGCATGCAGATGAATGCTCAGCGATTCGGCTAGAGCAAAAATCTGTTCTGACACTACTAGCAACTCTCGAGACCTCACTGAACCTTGTTTCTGAATGCAATGGACCGCAATTAAGTTGTCCATCCGAAACGCTATTGATTTCCCTTGCAATGACGAACCGTGGGCTTGGAGAAAATATAGAGGAACTAGAAGCTCTTGTTTGTTGATGTGCCATAACTCGTTCTGGGCCCAAGTACCCTGCCCTTGATGGCCTAGATTGGACTGATACCCCCACCCTAGTGTTCCAGAAGCGTCTGTGTCTACCCATACCGAAGGAGGAGGAGAAACCCATGTTGTCACAGAGTACAGTGTTTCGGTCTTCGCCCAGACCGACAGTAAGTTGTGAATTAATTGAGGAATCGGCCATAGTTTTCCCGCCGGCAGTAGTGGGAAAAAATTGTTGCCTTCCATCATTAATCTCTTTACTTTCAACCGGCCCAACTTCACAGTTAATTGGATCCAGTTGAGTGAGCCGACCAGGGACTCCCACGTCTTCCTTGTATTCAGACTGTGGAGAAAACAAAACAGTTTCCTGCGAAATCTGTGGCGATTGTCCACACTCTGAGTATGAGTAAGAGTCAGATTGGCGGTATCCCAGACCAGCCCTATCCACTGAATTTCCCGTGTAGGAACAAGAAGAGACTTTGCCAAGTTCACCTTGAACCCTAGGGTTTGTACATGATTGATTACTTGTTGGACATGATTGTGACATAACTCTCTTGACTCCGCCAGTCGTCTAGATACCACAACACCATTATGCCCTGGTCCAATAATGGCAGAAGTGCTTGCCGGACTAATTTTGTGAAGATTCTCGGTGCCAGGTTCAAACCGAAAGGCAGTCTCTGAAAGACATAAGTCTCTTGCCTTCAAGAGGACCCTCATGGCGAGGAACTTTTGGAACCGTTTGTTGATAGGGACATACCAATAGGCGTCTTTGAGGTCTAAGGAGCACATCCAACCCAACGGCGGAAGTACGAGCCTGATTTGTTTTACTGTAAGCTTTCTGAAGGATGGATTTATGATGTAAGTGTTCAGACGAGAGAGATCCACTACTGGTCGCATCTGTACTGTCCCTCTTTGGCACTAAGAAAAGTCTGGAGGTGAACACTGGGCAAGTTGGTTCTACTAGGACAATGACCTTCTTTGAGATAATTTCTTGAACCAGGGCCTCCACCCCCGGCGAAACATGGTTGTGTTCGAGCGCCTGACGCAGTCGAGGTCGCCGGATACACCGCCAGGTGATACCTTTGGTTACTACAGTTCTGGTCCAGGTTCGCTTGGGCCAGGCTCTGTGGCATACTTGGAACGACCCCGTCTGCAGACTGGGTCCGTTTGATGGAGCAACTCTCGAATCCGACACGCCTAAGCACGGCCCCGGGAGACAGCTAGTTTTTTGGAGGGGGTGGTGGGTTGGTATCAGATGGTTGGCTAGTTTTGGCTGATTTGTCCCTGATTTGGTTTGGGATGTGACTTACCTCTATAACCTGAGTATTTACCTTGTTTGGGCTTGTGCTGACTACCTCCCTGCTGTGGAAGAGGCCTGGGATCCCGAAAGGACTGTTTAGCATGAGGGGGTTGTGACTTACCGCCGCTTTTGGGCTTATTAAAAGGTTTCTTAAACTGTTCCCTCTTAGCCTGGGAGGTAGTCGGCTTCCACCCATCTACCAGATTGAAAACTGCACTCCACGTTTCTGAACTGAGGAGGAAGGCAGTTAAGACTGGGGAAAGAGCTACCCGGCGACCAATATCTTCCGGTAACTTCTTTACTAAAAACACTCTGAGGTCCTGGCGGGACCTCACCGCTTCCATGATTGCTACCCTAATGTCACCCAGGGATTGTATTGAATTCTGTAATAAAATCCTACGTGACAGGTCTGTGGCTTTTCTCACATTTTGGTCTGCAATGGCCGAAATAGTCCTAGCTAGGGATACTGTAACCTGGCGAGTGACAAGGTATTGTGAGAACAATCTGAAGGCTTTGCTTCTTAACTTAAAGTCTCTATCCAGATGGGCTGGGGGGAGGGGTACAAAAAGGGTCATCCAATTGGTGAAGAGCCAGTTTGGGGGCCGCCAAGAAAGCAAACAAGGCTGGCGGCACCCCCTCTTCCTTATGAACAGGTAATGAGAATCAAACATGCAGCTCCTGAGGGATCTGATGCGAGGTTTTAGATGTAATGGTAGAAGCAAATACCTGCGCCTCCGCTTCCTAGTCTACCCAAGGACCCAAACCTACCTGCCCCATCTGCAGGACTGGTGTATGTGACTGATCAAGTACCGGAACTGTAGCCAGTTCCGGTGTGAGTGCATTCAAAGCTTTAATGTCATTAATGCCATCTGCTTTGGACTAGTCTGCAAAGAGTCATGCAGTTGAGGCCGGCGGTACTGCCGGGGCAGCTGAGAACACAAAGAAATCAGCATTATATGCATTATATAGAAACGTCCAGTAATCTCCCTACCTCATCCCTGGCTCTGAGTTTCCTATTCTTGTTGATTTCAATAGTCCACTCACTAGGAACCGGTAGATCTCCTGAAATAGTGGGTTGTGCTAGGAATGGTTTCAACGGGTGTACCTGAATCCAAGAGCAATCCGGCCCATAGAGGAGAGGCATATAGGGTCTTTCCTCTGTGGTGCCTTATCTAAGGGGGGAGGAGTGATGTCAGAAATTACTCGCACTTTAGTGGTAGTCATAGTAGCTGGCACTGTAGTGCCGGCCGCCGTGGACGTTGTCGGGGGTAAAACCAAAGCAGGCAAAGAGGACTCCTAAGTGGGAAAACCTGAAGGCTCTAACGGTCTTATTGTGGAGCTACTTGGGGGAGCTACCGGTTGACTAGAGTGAGGATCAGGAGAGGAAGAGACATGGTACTGCTGCATGACTCTATGCATTATATCACTTCTCTCCTCCTTGGTCACGCACTTACTATGGGAACCCCTGGAAGATTGGGAACTAGCTTCTGATCCGTCAACCATTAAACTTTGAGCCGAGGGTACATTAACTTCCTCCGGCTCTTCATTAAACTCAAGCACTTCCGGAAGGTCCTGCTCTGCGTCCGGAGGTTGTTCCTCCGTCGGCCAAACCAAATCAGGGACTGATGAGGGTAAAACTTCACTGTTAATACTCTCCCTATCTGTTCCCTGGCTAACTCTCCAGCACCCCCGTTCGCTCGCCGCGGGTGGCTGTGAGTCCTGAATCACCTGAGAGCTGTCAAAAGAATGAGAACCTGACGGTAAACCTCTATACTGATCTGCTAATACCCTACTTGGTCCAGCCGTAGGGGCTTTGCGTGGTACCTGAGTCAACTTTGGAATAGCAAAAATAAAGTCCTGTGGTACACTTAATGACTGTTCATGATGAGGACTAGGTTCTATGTCCTCCACCCCCACCTCTGAGTCGCCGGATTGGATGGTTGGCGTGCCGGAGGTAGGGGTAGAGGGTGGAGGTGGCCTTACAGTAACCTTCCGGCTACTACTATGTTCCGTATTGACCGGTGTCATCTTGTCCTCCCTACGGCGTTTGGTTGATCTGGATGACTCCGCCGATGAGTGCCTAGACTGCTTTCTGGGAGATCTCGACCGTGACCTTGACCGTTGCCGTGGGGAAGGCGACCGCCTCCGCTTGGTCCGGTTGGGGGGGGGGGTAGGGTAGCCTCGGTAATGTCACTCTCATTGCCAGTAGAGCTACTCACTACCACTTTTGAAAGGGTTTTAGGTTTAGCTTTAGGTTTAGTAGATTTAATAGGAGCCGACTTAACCAGAGGTGACTTTATGACTAAATGTTCCCACAGGGTATCATCATCGTAATGAAGGGCCTTATGGGCAATATCTTTAGCATAAGAGTTGAAAATGTTCTTTATCTCTTTCAATGCCGCTAAGCACGACAGCTCTTTCTTAGTGAGAAGCGCCGCCTTTAACTCAGAACAGACAGAACAACGCTTAGACACCCACAAGCCTCGAGAATGATCGAGGCATTTCACGCATCTAATGCAAAGTTTGTGAGCAAATACAGGCAATAATGAGCAAGTAGGAGTAGCGCACAGCTCAAACAGAGGCATAATGGAAAAAAGGGTTACCCCCCGCCGGAATCAGCCACCCACCAGCCGCCGGGTTTGTTGTCACTGAGGCACTGGGTCTTATCTGGAAAATAAAATTTCCAGGAATCAAAGCTCATAAGGATAACCTGCGAGGTGTTAAGACATCCTACCTCAAGTCCGCCGGAAAATTAGCCATAGCCACAGGTACGACTCTAACCTTCCGCTGGACTCGACCATGGAAAAACTGGGGTTTCTCCGTTTAAGCTGATTGGACTGCTTACCTGTGACAAAGTGTCACTGGCCCTAGTGACCTTAAGTGTTTAACTATCCGTGACTATTGAAATAGAAAGGTAGGTAACGTGCTTGCACGACGTATCCCAACACCTGCACACTAGACTGGAACGCCGGGCGAAGGAAGTCTTGCCGTATGACAAATCGGTCAGGGCGAGTCCCCTCGGCGGGCCGAGGTTGCTCCCGTAGGAATTTGCATTTTCCGCCGGAAGGATATTGTGGTTCAGCGCACCATGCCGGGACATTTGGTTGCTCCCTTACTCATCTGCGAGACGAGAAAACGGAGGCCTTGTCCAGAAGGCCACCGGAGAAAGAACAACCAAAATTTTTAGAGGGGGGGACTTATATGTAAAAATTTCCCCCCTCCAAAACCCCACAAATATATATAGGGACGTCTCCCAAGGGCCCCCCAATAACATGTAGAGCACACATGTAACACAATACCGGGGCACACATAGGCATAATCACAAATACATAGAATTTATAATCCTAAATTATCTGTAGCCTACATTGGAGACCCCTAAAGAGGCTGGCCACGAGGCCCGACGAAACATCACAGGATTAACAGACGCTCCGACGATCCAGCAGCAGCAGCAAGCAGAGGGGGAGGCCCGCGAGAGGGGCCCAGAAGCAAATACGGACTCTAGAAGGCTCCACACTACGTACAGCCACCCTTGAACTAGAGCATTTGCTAACAAAAACAAAATATATATGCAACTGCGTCAAAGTGACGGTCTGAAGCATACTCTTGCAGAATGGTAGCCTCCTAGTTATAATATCAAAAAGCTAAAGGCGCAAAACAACACAACACTAACACACGTGACGCACGGATCCCGGGATACGGAGGCGCCTTGTTACAAAAGTACCCTAATTTACACACTTCCTGCGGTCGTACCAATGGGGCAGCCCGTGCTAGCTAATCTAAACCTTGTTCAATACAACGCAGATGTATACAAATGAGTAAGGACTCACGAGAAGCGCAGGAACGACGAATGAAGCTGGAGCACTGGGGGACACCCGCCCACCTGGTACGACTGCGGAAGGGAGAAGGAAGTATGGCTGCAAGGGAGCCTGCGCCTGGGTGCTGCGCACAAGAAATCCACGCATGGAAAGCCATAATGTAACAGATATTAAGTTAAATTTTCTTTTTTATTTTCTACGAATTTTTTTTCTGTAGGGTACCCAATCATAAGAACGATTCCATAAGAGAATTAAGCGTGCACTTATGAGAGTACTCCCTGACCCTTCCGCGTGGGAGATTCAAAACTGCTGCCGCGGGTGTTGAAGGGAGACTATTATATTAATAGGCAATATCGTCAATGATGAAGGGGCCACTATTAAATTATGAACAATGTACTGTACTGTACTGGACAAATACTTGTATTTCGTTGGTATATACAGAGAAGCGATCAACAAAATTGTGACTAAGTATAAACCCAACATAAGAAGGGAAAATGTTTGGTTTAATAAGAATTGTGAAGTAGGAAAGCAACAGAGACAGAGCTTGGAATAAGGCTAGGAAAAACCCCAATGACATGACAAAAAGACACAAATATAACCAAGCAAGAAATAACTATGTTAACATCAGAAGAGAGGAAGAAGCGAACTATGAGAAAAACATAGTTTATAAAGCCAAAGGCGAACCAAAACTCTTTTACAAATGTGTAAACAGCAAAATAAAGGTGAAAGTATTGTTAGAGTTGAAAGAGGGCCAGGACATTTTACAAGGTTGAAAAGAAGCTGTGTGAGATAATGAACACCAAATGGCAAACTGTTTTCGATTCAGAGAGCGATTTCGTCGCACTTGTAGTAGAGGAAAATCGAGACCCGACAATATCAGAAGTATCTTTTGACCCAGGTGAACTACTTGGTCTAATGAGAGACCTAGATGTAAGAAAAGCCATGGGGCCTGACGTAATATCTGGATGGATCCTCAAAGAATGTGCAGATCAATTAATCATACCACTATATGATATAATCAAATCATCATTAACCCTCTCCGTCATATATGACGCGATCGTGTCATATGGCGGTTTCGCCCAAAAGTATCATATGACACGATCGCGTCATATGAACTTAGTGAAATAGCTCAATAATAAGTTTATGATGCGATTTGTGTCATATTGAGCTCGGTAAGTTAGATAAGTTAGATCATAATCTGTCGGTTGGTGGCAACCCCAAATTCCTCCGACTTCTAACGGTCTCTTAGTGTGAGAAAGAGTGTTGTGGGGGAAATACCGGGCGCTCGGGCAAACCCTAACTTACGTAACTAAATATGACGGAAAGAGTTAATAGAAGGAGTACTACCAGTAGAATGGAAGAGAGCCAATGTGTTGCCCATCTATACAATTGGTGACAGGAAGAACCCCCTAAATTATAGACATGTCTCACTAACTAGTGTGGTGGGCAAACTGTGCGAAAAAATAATAAGAAGACAATGGGCGGACCGACCTCTTGGAGCAACAGAAAATAATATCAGACAAACAATTCGGATTCAGAGACAAATTGTCTTGCATCACCAACCTGGTCAGTTTCTATGACAGGGTCTTAGTCTCTTAGATAATGTGCAAGAGAGAGACGGCTGGGTGAACTGTATATACCTAGACTTAAAGAAAGCCTTTGATAGAGTACCGCATAACAGATTATTATGGAAATTAAATACTGCAGGGAGAGCGAGCGGAAAGCTATTGGATTGGATGAAAAGTTATCTGCAGAGGAGAACCATGTGAACAACGATTAGGGGTGAAGTTTCACAATGGGCAGAAATCAAGAGTGGTGTGCCCCAGGGATCAGTTTTGACCCCATTGATGTTCTTTATTTATGTTAATGACATGACCAACTGAGTTGATGCATATATGAACATGTTTGCAGATGACGCCAAACTTATGAACCACATAATCAACGAAAACAGTTGTGCAGAATTACAAGGAGACCTAGACAGAATCCATAAGACCATAACTGGAGTAAAACATGGCAGATGGAATTCAATGCCAAAAAGTGTCACATCTTAGAAATGGGGAAGAGTAGCAGAAGATCAAATGGAAGTTATACGTTAGGAAATGAGGAAATCAGCAAGGCAAGCATGGCAAAGGATTATCCAGGAAAATGTATCCCCTGAGAAGCACATCAATCATATTGTTGGAACAACGTATAGATTAATAACAAGTATGAGAGTAGCATTCAATTATTTTGATGAAAGGATGCTAATTATATATTTTCACCAACCAACTTTAATTCTAAACTCAATTAATGAAATCAACAAATACATGTGGCACTCCAAGGACTCGAACCTAGCATCCAAAATTCCACGCATTTATGCATTACGCTATCAAGGCAGTTAAAGAATTATGCACAAGCCCCAGATAATTACATCCATGATCAGACCTAGATTGAAATATGCAGTGGTAGTATGGTCCCCCATCTAAAAAAATACATAAACAAATTGGAGAAAGTTCAACGAATAGCAACCAAACTGATCCCAGAACTAAAGGACCTACATTACCCTGAAACACTAGGGCTTCCCACGCTAGAGGAGAGAAGAGTTCGAGGAGACCTGATAGCTATGTATTTATTAGTGGCCCCTCCATCATTGACGATATGCCTTAAACAGTAATGGCACTCTTTGAACCCCAGAGTCAGCTGTTCAAATCACCCGCCCCGGAGTGCAAGAGACCAAACATCGTAAGCGTACGCTCATAATCACTTACGGACTCGTCTTTATGATGTAGATGCCAACTACGAAAAAACGAAAATAAAAAATAATAAAAAGAAAATGGTTAGAGCTCGTAATCTGCTATGCTTCCCATCGTGTGGATGTTGATAGCGTGGGTATGCCCCAAGACGCTGATGCGCCATTCCTTCTTCTCGCTCCGGGAGTCGCTGCCGACAGACGTGTGATTCCGACCGCTCTTCATTCTTCGTTCTTCTGTCTGGATTGTGAGTCTTTTGCTCATTTGTACTATCTGAGATAAGAACATAAGAACATAAGAACATAAGAAAATGGGAGTCTGCAGAAAGCCGATTGGCCTAAGCAAGGCAGATCCCTGTCCCACACAACCCCAATTTCAAAGCCCAATTATAGGCTCAACACTCTAATACCCTGAGGATCATCTTACCAAAACGGTTAGAGATTAACGCAGGATTACGGGGGTCTGCAGAGCGCTGATTGGCCCAACCCGGCTGATCCCCCTTCACACCCAACCCTTCTCGTCCATATGCTTATCCAATTTTATCTTAAAGCTCCCTACCGTTTTTAATCCCACTATAGCACTTGGTAGTCCATTCCACCCATCTACAACTCTTTTACCAAACCAATATTTGCCTATATCTTTTCTGAAACGAAATTTATCTAATATGAAACCATTGGTACGAGTTCTTTCGCTATCACTG
Organism: Paralithodes platypus; assembly: GCA_032716605.1. NCBI lineage: Eukaryota > Metazoa > Arthropoda > Malacostraca > Decapoda > Lithodidae > Paralithodes > Paralithodes platypus. Next base: position 63,317,245 of record CM064581.1, read on the forward strand.
AGCTTTAGTACATTTGTCATGTCCCCTTTGTTAATCCCACTAACCCACTTGAACACCTCTATCATATCCCCTCTAACTCTGCGTCTCTCTAACGAATGTAAGCCTAAATTCTTCAACCTTTCTTTATACGGAAGATTTCTAATATTATGGATCATTTTTGTCATTCTACGTTGTACTCTCTCCAATGAATCTATGTCCATTCTGTAATAAGGACACCAAAATTGAACAGCATATGGGGTCTCACTAATGACAAGTAAAGTTTTAAGATAACATCAGCAGTTCTGTTACTCACACTCATAGAGATGAACCGAGAATCCTGTTTGCCTTATTACGAACGCTTATACACTGTTTTCTAGGCTTCAAATCATTGCTAACAAACACACCTAGATCTTTCTCACAATTCGAGTTTTCTAATTCCATATTAGCTAGTTTATATTTAACATTTGTATGCATCTTCCCTATCTTTAATACCTTGCATTTGTCAATGTCAAAGTTCTAGACAGTCCTTCCGCCGGAAAAATAGATCCTAACCTTTGTGTTTTCCAACTCATCTGCAACGATGAGTTGCAGGGTTTTAGAATAGGTTTTATGGCTAATTTAGATAAGTGGACTGTATATTTGATATTGAATAAATATTAACCATATAGAAATATAATTACCTTTTGATGAACTCAGCTGGTGATTGGAGGATGGCGGAAAATAGGCTAGATAACTGGAAGTGGTTAGTAAACAAAGTATGAAAAGAGGCTACAATAGGCTAGGATAGGCTAGATATTTACGTTAAGTTGTGCTAATTAACAAAGATGATGATGTAGTGACTATATGGAATATGAGATGAAAAGTGAAGCGAAAACACCTGGTGAAATAACTAGAAGAAAGAAGGCTTAGCGTGTGTAGCTGGGACGGAGGTTGGTTGGAGAGTGAGCGAGCGCGTTATGTTCGTCTCTGTCGTGACATACCGCGCATGCGCATAACATATGGAAAATGTATCCCATCTTCTTTACAATGAGATACTTATAAACAATCTTAAATAATACACACATATATATATATATTTATTAGTGGCCCCTCCATCATTGACGAACATGCCTATTACATAAGGCATCCTCTTCAAACACTAATCCGCCGTAGTTTGAATCTACCGCGCAGAGCATTTAAAAACTGAGGAGCCTTCATCATGAGCGCACGCGACCTCACTCATGGCTTCAGTCATTATGAATTGGGTTCTCACTACGAAAAAACTTCGTAAAAAATAAAAACAAAAAGAAAATAAGAATAACTATCCAATAAGCTTTCCATCATATCGTGGATGTACTTGTGTGGATTTCTGACCAGACGCTGAATCAGGCGTCATTCCTCCTTCTTTGCTCTGCGCTCAGCCTGCCCGGACGTACCTTTCAGGCTCCGCTGGTTCCGCATTCGTGGCGTCCCTAGTGAGTTTTTTCTCATTTGTTTACTCTGGGATGTATCGAGTAAGGTTAGGATAGGCGTAGCAGGAGTGTCCTGGGCTGGTTGCCCGCAGTGCAATGTATTTTGGGTCGTATGTATGGGGCATCTATTTCGGATGTACCCTCGTGGTCCTGTTGTGGACACGTGAACTTTTCACAGTTTGGTTTAGTTGGTGATGCAGGCGGCTTTCATTACGCGTTAATAATTGCTGCCTTTTATCCTTCTGATGAGGTAAGCTGTGTGTTTGCTGACGTTCCCAGCGTATTTTTCTTCACTTAGTGAAGTTTTTTCTGGGTCCGTGTCAGGCTTCCCGGGGTTGGGAAGTTATCGCTTCGGTGGTGTGTTGGCGGTGGTTCCTGTTGTGATATTCCAGTGTGTGTTTATATTTCAACTATTTTCATGCCGTCTACCTAGGCCTAGCCAGCCGCTCGTAGCTTTGCCACATGTCTAGTGTTTTATTTATTTTATAAATATGCCCTACTGTGTCATGTGTATCCGGGTTTTAGTTGTGTATTGGCTAATTCCTCGGACTATATTTGTTTCCTGGTTTAGTTGTGTATTGGCTAATTCCACGGATTATGTTGTGACCTTGGTTAGTCGTGCGTGTCTCTCCTTGTGTCGTATTGTTCAGATGGTGTCTGTTCAGGGTGGGGTTTGCCTTCCGGCGGGTTTTTCTCGGTTTCACCGTGAAAAATCCTGACCGATGAGCAGTGTTAGGCCACACGTGGTTTTTAACACTGGCTGGTTCCCCGGCGAGGGGAGGTGTCTGTGGCTCTCCAGGACTGCGTATCTGTGGGTGCCTGGTTTCAGGCCTCCTTTATAATTCCCGGCGGGATGGCTGTACCCATCCTTACATATATATTTAGTTATATATAAAGAAACGACGTTCGTGAGAACACTCGTTTTTTATAGGTTTTTCTACCTGGTTTACGACAACCACGGGGAAAACCTAGCTGTTGTTTAGGCGTTCCTCCCCGGCGATCTTTTACAAAGTAGTGGGGTCAGGAACTTGTGGGGTTAACTTTTAGACTTCTCACCCGGCGGGTGCACCTGAGAAGGATGGGATAATACGACTTAGGTCTCTTATAGTTAACCAATCCATGTGAGTGATACTCTGTGTATCGCTGCCTTTACTCTTACGGCATTTGAAGGATCAGTGAGGTTTAACCAAATCGATTTCCACACCCGGCGGGTGCCCCTAAGTAAAGGAACTAAGGAATTTATAAACAAATTCAATTTCGATTAACCTTAATTGGGTGATACTTTCAGTATCGCCGCCTTCTATTTTTACGACGATCGTTTGGGACAATTCGTTAAAAAATCAGATCTCGTATATTCCTGCCCTGGGCTATTCTACTAAAATATTTCAAGGGCCGGCGTCTTTATGAGGGGGGGCTTTGTTACAAAATTGAATCTTGAGACAGTCACCACCTCCTACAGACTATTAGTGCCATACTGGACCATTATATCAGAGGGTATTCTTCATGTTCTTAGCTAAGAAGACTTGTTTAGCCTCTTTATACCCAGCCGCGTGGCGAGATGTGTTAGCTGTGTCTTTGCATCCCGTTACCCGGCGGGTTATTAACACTTGTATGCGAACACTGGGGTTAACCTTATGAGCATTAATTCCTGGAAATTTTTCTTTATTTTTCCAGAGCTGAGCTCCGGCGGACCAATACAGACCCGGCGGTAGTTCCTCACACCAGTCTCTGTCATGGCTAATGTGACCCCAGTTTTTGCCCTGTGCATTACCCCTACTTGCGCGGGTATCCCAATTTTTGCACATACCCTTTGCATAAGGTGTGTTAGATGTCTAGACCGTTCAAGGGGTCTCTGGGTTACACGTAATTGTTCTTTTTGCTCCCAATTAACCAATAAAGTCCTGTGTGACAATGACAAGACCGCGGCGGGAGCGTTGAGAGAGGTCAGACAACAAATGTCGGCCTACACTACCATTGTCGCACATAAGTCACTTCAATGTGACAACGTCCCACTTTGGGATAAGTTGCTGCCAGGGCACCCCTCCCCTTAACGTACCTCTAGAGTAAGGGGTTTTAAGCCGACAGAGACTAGCCAGGATTCTGTATCGTCTGTGGAGACGTTTAAACGCCCGAGAGAGCCTACTCCCCCGGCAGCCACCTCCTCGTCGCAGGCGAGATCGAGGTCAAGGTCACCCCTCAGACAACGGTCTTCAAGTCGGGCCTCTTCCCCGGCTAGTAAGAAGTGCAAGACTGAAGCTTCCCCCAGGGGCCATGGTGGTGATTCTTCCAAACCTAGGTCCAGTTCGCGGTCACACCGTAGCCACAAATCCTCCAAAAAGGATTCCCATAGGAAGTCCTCTCGACATTCTACTAAGTCTAGTGCATCTCATCGTACCTCTACACCTGACAATGTTTCTGTTACAGCCTCAGAGTATAGTGAAGCGCCTGTCCCTAAACAAGATTTACCTATTGATATTTTAACCCTAGAAATGGAGAGTTCAGGATATTCAATAATTGAGAATGTTTCAGACTCTCAAGAGAGCGTAGGCCAGAGCCTCGGTGTTTGGCGGTTTGCTCAGCCAGGGTCTGACCATCCACGTCCGACTCATACGAGTCACACAGTAGCCGATGTCCACAGGGACGCGGCAACCCCATCCTCTATCCCTGATTTATCTTGGAAACAAGGTGCCCCTGCCTCGGCGGGGTCTTCTCAGGAGGATCGGGAGGAACAAGATGAAGTGTCATTAATTTCAGATAGGGAAGGACAAGGGTCAGGCTCAGGCCTGGACGCCGCCCATGATAATACTAATTCACCTGAAAGTTCTGCACCTAACCAGTTTGTTACAGCACAAGAAATTGATGGGTTACTTACTCATGCTCTATCAAAATTCTTTAATCAACAACGAGAAAACCCCACAATGGACTTGGGGGCTCCCTTGACAGGTTCTGCGGTACGGCCTCTGATAACGTCAATCGATTTATCTAAGATTCCTAACCCTCCTACTCTGTCACCGGCAGGGAGCTCTAAGCCAGCTACGGCGGCATTCACTACGTCAAATGTCAGGGTCATTACGGATGTTAATCCACCCCCTCTAGACAAAGCGCCTCTTAGAAAGGTAGCTATGCCCCTGCTTTATGGGCCAGACGAGTCATGGGTCCCTTTGAACCCCTCTAAGCCAGAGCTTGCCCAGCCTACCTTGTCAGGGGAACTCCCGGTACCACGTGAGTGGTTTATCCAGGGAAATAAGTCTAAGAAATTAAGGGCATTGGATGCCTTGGGTAATGTTTTGGACGTAAATATCAAGGCTATACCTAGTTATTATCATCAGGATTATTTTGTTTATGCATCTAAGCCTGCTTTACCCCCTGCCTCAGCTTCAAAACTTTTTCAGACTGGTCTAAGCTGGATGGGTTTAATGATATTAAGGCTCTGTCGGCTATTACTCCTGAACTAGATTTACAGACCGTCACAGACGAGACAGCTAATCCAGTGTTGAAGGTGGGACAGTTAGGACCAGGACCTTGGGTGGATTGGGAGGTAGAGGCTCAAAACTTTGCAACCACTTTCACTTCTAAATCTTCCCACCAGATCCCTCAGGATACACATTCATGGTTCTCAATGCCGGTAGGTTCTGCCGGCGGAGTTCCGTCAGCTTTATTTTCCTTTTTAGCTGCCCCTAAGATTAATCTTTGTGAACTAAAGGAACCATTCATTACCCCTACCCCTTCTCACCTAGACAGAGAATTTAGGCTAAGGGGAAAAGCTTTCCGCCTGTTTTCACAGTACATAGTTTCTCAACAGGTGGCTAAGTCTTTACTCAGGTCTACTCAGGCAATCGCAGACGCGGATGCTCGAAGATCAGTTGAATTATCCCGGCGTCTGATTCTTCAGTCGTCAATTCAATCCTTAGGTGACATACGCACAGCCTTACTTGAGGCGGTGCGAGCACGACAGGATCTTAGGATGTCATTAGTTCGCAAGCTGCCTGATCGCATTGCTAACCAGGTGGTAATGTCCCCAGTACTGACACCTTCTTTAATGTCCCCTGATGTTTGGCGAACAGTGTTTAACATGGCACAGGCCGTGAAGCACAGTCCCGCACAGGCTAAGAAACCCGCATTTAACTTCCCCAAACCTAAGCCTCCTACTAAAGCTCAGCCAGGGGGTTCTAAGCCGTTTCTTCCGCCTAAGTCCTCCCAATCCCCCCTGGGTCAGTTCAGGCATAGACAGAGAGGGTTTTCAGGACAGAGGGGACGCGGCCAGTATAAGCCGGGGCAGGGCCAGTCTTCGGCCCACACCAGCCAGCCGGCGAAGCGTCCAACACCACCAAACCCACCATCAAAAAACTAAAGTCTTTCTCACTCCCAGTGCCTACCTTAGAGCCGGAGGAACCGAGGGAAGTACAGCCGGCGAACCCTTGTCTGCTAACTGGGTCGTTCCGAACGTGTCACCAAGCATGGCCGTTAAAAACCTGGGCACGGATGGTGGCACGCAAAGGCATCACTTGGCAGTGGCTCCGGCGACCTCGCTTACGTCAGCCGACAACGGCAAATTGTGTTTCATTAGAGGTGGAGTTGCTGGTCCAGGAGATGATTGCCAAGAATGTCATCATCCCGGTACCCCCAGATTACCCTGTATTCACGTCAAAACTGTTTTTGGTTCCCAAACGGGACAGTGTTCAGATGAGGCCGGTCGTAGACCTGTCGTATCTGAATCTTCACATTTACAACGAGTCTTTCAGAATGTTAACAGTTCATCAAATCAGGCTAACACTTCCGCCGGGTGGCTGGATGTGTTCCCTAGACCTGACAGACGCCTATTGGCACGTGTCGGTCAACAAAAGATTTCAAAGGTTTCTGGCCTTGAGGATCAGGCACCAAAATTTTGTTTTTCAGAGGATGCCGTTCGGTTTGAACCTAGCACCTCGATTATTCACGAAACTAGTCCGGCAAGCCCTGATGCCATTGTTAAAACAGGGAATCAGAGTGTTGTGGTATCTAGACGACTGGCTGGTGGTGGCAGAGACACAACAATTATGCATAAAACATGTCAATATCATTTTAAATCATGTCAAAACTCTAGGCTTCAAGGTAAATCTGGTAAAGTCAAACCTTGTTCCCTCAAGAGTAATTCAGTGGATAGGGCTGGTCTGGGACACCGCCGCTCTCACTCTGAGTCAGAGTGTGGACAATCGCAACAGGTTTCGCAGGAAACTGTTCAGGTTTCTTCACAGTCTGACTACGACACGAAGAGTCTGGGAGTCTCTGGTCGGCTCTCTCAACTGGATTCAGCTAACTGTCAAGTTGGGCCGGTTGAAAGTAAAACGATTAATATTGGAGGGCAACAAATATTTCCCACTCTTACCGGCGGGAAAATTATGGCCCATACCAAAATTAATCCACACCTTACTAGCGGTCTGGGCGAAGAGGGAAACATTGCACTCAATCATGTCATGGACCTCTCCTCCTCCAACGGTATGGGTAGACACGGATGCGTCAGGCACCATAGGGTGGGGATTTCAGTCAAATCAGGGGCACCAGGGTCAGGGACTTTGGTCCCACTTAGAAATCTCTCACATAAATGTCAAAGAGTTACTAGTCCCATTGTATTTCCTTCAGGCTCACGGCCCGGCGTTACGGGGCAAGTCAGTGGCCTTCAGAATGGACAATCTGAATGCAGTTCACTGTATTCAGAAACAAGGGTCAACGAGGTCAAGGAAGTTGCTACTCGTGTCGGAAGAGATTTTTGTTCTAGCCACCAGTCTAGATATTTATCTTCACGCATCTTATCTCCCAGGCGTAGCGAACGTCTGGGCAGACGCTCTGTCCCGGAGACAGAGCACGACAGTAGAATGGGAGCTCAAGCAACCCATTTTCGACCTAATGATTGCGGAGCTCTCCCATCCACAAGTGGATCTTTTTGCGTCCGAGGAGACTCACAAGCTCCCTCTATACCTCACCCGCCGGACGATAACGCCGGCAGGGGGGCCAGACGCCCTAGTGACAGACTGGAACAGATGGAGCTCCATCTATCTGTTTCCGCCGCCAGATGCGTCACTAATGTGCCACGTAGTGAACAAACTACGAGTTTATCGAGGCTTAGTCTCGCTAATCGCGCCCCTGTGGCCGGCGCAGGTGTGGTGCCAGCAGTTAATAATGTGGTGCCCGGACCCGGTATCGCTCCCGGTCGGGTACTTCCACTTAGACACGATTGGCAACCTAGAGACCTCGCTGACTTTTGCATTATGGACATTCAGGAGGCCAAGTGGCTAGCACCATACGGTAGGGATGTGACCAATAAATTGCTCAATCAATATACTCAGTCTACTAAGCGACAATATCAATCTCATTGGAAAGCTTTTACTTCTTGGATTGTTAGAACGGAACAAACTGTACCCTCAGTGGCATTGGTTTTTAATTACTTGAACTATCTGTTTGAGCAGAAACGTTTATCTGTGGTTACTTTGAAGAATCACTTAACTGCGATTAGAGTTCCCTTTTTCGACCTTACAGGTCTATCCATACCGGTGGCGGAGGAAACAGGATTTATGAGAGCGTGTTTTAAACTCCGCCCACCTCCCCGTCAGCTCATGCCTACTTGGTCTCTGGACAAAGCTTTGTCTTTACTTCATTCTCGTCTGTATCAAAATACTGCAGACTTTGCTTTAATCTTAAAGAAGGCAGTTTTCTTTTTGGCTTTGGCCACCGGAAACAGAGTGTCTGAGCTGGCGGCGATGAGCAACACACCTAATTGTCTTAGGTTTGGTAGACTTAATGATTCAATTTCCATTGCACCCTCCCCGGCGTTTGTAGCCAAGAATGAGCATAGTGCACACGTGTTTTCTGAATTCACGGTGCCGGCGTTAAAAAGGGGAAAGGTGCATCATAATTTATGTCCAGTGCAAGCTCTAACCAAATATTTAAGAATAGCTCCTCATAACCCCCAAGGTGCTTTATGGGTAGCGAGTACGGGTAAACGCTTACTTAAACGGCGATTAGCCTCTCTTCTAGTAGAAGTCATTAAAGAGAGTAATCCCGGCGTTGTGGGTAGGGCCCACGATTTACGCAAGTGGGCGGCCTCTTTACGTTTCCTGAAAAACTTTTCAGTTGAAGATATTGCGTCCACACAGTTGTGGGCGTCTAATCATACGTTTCTCTCTAGATACTTGTCAGTTGCTCTAGACAAACCTTCCTTACCATGTATAGCTTTAAGGCAGAGGGTCTAGGTGGCCCTGCAGTCACTTATGTTTATTTTCAAGGAAGGGGGGGGGGGGTGCAGTCAGTTGACATAGGACACCCTAGACCCCGCCGGAGTATGAGAGCTGTGATACAATTTAAGGGTGAAATGTGATATGAAAATTTCTCTGAGAGAATTTGTGCTAGTACAAAGTTTAGTACAAAACAACGGTGTTGTTATAGTAGTTTTAGCTGCGAAAGCAATGTAACATTAGTTCAATGGAGTTCATTAGCAATTGATCTCCACATGTATTTTGGGGTTTATGATGTGCACATATAAACTTATAACTTATTATTTGTCACCACTCGTTGAGTGGGGTGCCTTTTGTAACTACAGATCTGTGTTCAGAATCTTCAGGGTTACCTATTTTTGTCAGGCAGGCTTCTTTGAAGCACGCACCTGCCTGAACCCCCTTTTTCTTGTATATTTCCGGCCTACGCCGTATTAAATACATTTTTCAAAAGTAAGAATACTATGTGGTTGTTTTTATTATCTGCTTTTCTAGAGTTATGATATGATTACGAATGTCCCCCTCCAGTCTTAGATATCAGGCATGTTCGTCAATGATGGAGGGGCCACTAATAAATTATAGGTTTGACTCCTGTAAGGAGATAAAGAAAACCTAATATTTAGTAGTGGCCCCGTAATCATTGACGACTGGGGCCCTCCCGACCGTCCCCTTCCCATTCGTTGATGTATTAAGGATTTTGGTTTACTTGATATGTCAGTGAAGGAGGAATGACGCCTGATTCAGCGTCTGGTCAGAAATCCACACAAGTACATCCACGATATGATGGAAAGCTTATTGGATAGTTATTCTTATTTTCTTTTTGTTTTTATTTTTTACGAAGTTTTTTCGTAGTGAGAACCCAATTCATAATGACTGAAGCCATGAGTGAGGTCGCGTGCGCTCATGATGAAGGCTCCTCAGTTTTTAAATGCTCTGCGCGGTAGATTCAAACTACGGCGGATTAGTGTTTGAAGAGGATGCCTTATGTAATAGGCATGTTCGTCAATGATTACGGGGCCACTACTAAATATTAGGTTTTCTTTATCTCCTTACAGGAGTCAAACCTATAATATGGGAATTATAATCCTACAATACTTTCCCATATACTATTATAGAATAATATATTCTACCCAATCCTGGAACGTTCGACCAAGGTTATGGAAGCGTTCAACTTAAGACTACGGAAAGATACGTAACGCTACATCAACCCAGATTACGTAACATCGAGACTGTTCATACTAGTTTGAGTACACTAAGTATGGACAGGTTTAGACTAGATAGGTCGGGAGTGCTGATTGGCGCGACCCCCAGGAGTGTGTTTTTAAGGGTGCTTAGGAACTCGGGTCCCCTATGAACGAGGCCGCCATTAATTTTATATTTCTTGTTGCTCTCATTTTAGCCTAGCTAGTATTGTTAGAGGCTTTTTATTGCCAGCGCAATGCTTTTCGGCTACCTTTTTGGTGGGTTAAGCGTGTTTTTTCCACGTCGGCAGAACCTAAAGTTTAAGGGTGGCTTTATTTAGTGGAGAGCCTTCTTTAGGTTTCTGCGTCGCCTCCTTCCCCTACGTTCCTGTCGTCGTGATGGTGGCGGGTGCTGGTTCTTGGTGGTAAGAGTTTTCGCCGAGTCGTCGTAAATTTTGCCCTAAGCCACATGGCCAGCCTCTGTGTAGGTGATGTTTATGGCTAGGATGTTATTTTATTATTATTATTATAATAATTTTAAGCCATAACATGTGACCCTCTCCTTCAAGACGATAAATTGTCTCTGGAGTTGAGGGTGTCAGGAGACGTCCTGACAAAATATATATGTATGTGTGTTTTGCTAACTCGTTGCAGATGAGTTGGAAAACACGTTAGGATCTATTTTTGCGGCGGAAGGACTGTCTAGAACTGCCCCGTCAGACGCCCCAATAGCAGCGGTCTAGTGTAACTAAGATCCAATTAACCCATTCGTGGTCTTGAACTAGAACTAACTCCCGGCGGAAGGGGAAGGCTGCCAATGGGATTCTGGCGCAGCCGGAATGACTCGCCTATACTATCAATAATTCCTCACGTGGCTGGAAGGCGGACCAAGGTCCGTCCCGGCGGAATGGTAACTAAAGTATAGGCCGGTGATAATCATTATCATAGATAAGTAGTCTTAATTGCTTCATGGAAAGAACCACAGTGATGTTTTTTCTAGAAGGGTACACAGGGAACTTAGAATAGTGGTGATCGCTATGTCCATTTTTCTTGCGTATTCAACCCAGCCTTATGAGGGCTTTTGCCCAGTAGGCTGTAGACAAATAGTTTTTATTATTATTACTTGCATATTCAAGGTAACAATTTGTGTAAATGTCTCAGGTTGTCCTTATGAGCATTGATACTTGGTAATTTCTTTTCCAAATTGCTTCCGGACCGGAACCGATACCCGGCGGGGAGGGGTGGGGGGGGACTTTTTCATCATGGATTCTGTTACTTTCTGTGCTACACCTCTATGTAATAGCCTTCCTGTCACTGGACACAAGCTATGCGTCCAGTGTGTTACATGTTTGCACCGTTCCCGAGGCCAGTGGCTCACGAAGAAGTGTAGTGTTTGCACGAAGCTCCGTAATGGGTTAATCACACATAAGGAGCCGGGGTGTCATGTGGTACTCGCAGAGATTAAGTCTAGTTTCAATAACTATACAAAAGATGTGGCCCATAAAGCGCTTCAATGCAATGATCAGGCACTGTAGGAACTACTTATTATAAAATCTCCGAGTGCAAAAGTTTTGAAAATGAGCAGTCGTTCTGGAACTCAAAAAAAGAAAGCAACTAAAGTGATTTCGAAAGAAACAATAAGTTCCAACGAGTCCACTGAAGAAGACACCTCAAAGAAAGTTAGTCCCCCCTGCCGGCAGTCGACGGCCTACGCTGGATTTGTCATACCAGCAAGAGGAGAGGTCTCGCTCTAGATTGCGGTCCCCCTTACGCCAATCAACCTCTCGCCATTCCTCTTATCAGCCAGTTCAGCCGGCAGCGAAGAGGAGAAAGGTTACACCAGAAAAAGTAACTTCTAGTGTTGAAAGGGTTTCATCATCCCGTACGGCGGTATCGAGTGCGAAGCCTAGGCAATCGCCTTCATTGGCACCTGCTTCTTGACCAGCCTTGACAGAGCTGAAAGTCCAATCTGGCCGGTCAGGGACAGTCACTAGGGTGGCAGAGACACCGCCTAGGTACATTATACAAAGTGACTTGTTTAGCCAACCGATCGGGCATGTTTCGCCGTCGATAAGGCACAGTTCGTATGTGATTCCTAGAAACAATGCGCCTCAGGGTCCCAGTGTGCCTCAGTGTCGAGTGTCATCTCAGGTTTTGGCAGAACAATGTAGAGGCTACCCACATGTATCTAGTGAAGCTCAGAATGCGCCTCAAAGCTGTGTGTCCGCTCTCTTGGCAGAACAGGATAGAGACTATGTGTGAGAAACTAGTGAGACTCAGGTGCCATCTTCGATCCCTAATTTGGAATGGGAAGAGTTTGCACATGACGTACTGGAACCCGCTGTCCGGACTGAGGAGGTTCGATTCCCCTCAGCCCGGTCGCTGGAGGCGGGGTCGGTAGAGTCAATGGAATGTCAATCTATTCCCGATGACGTTTCAAAGCATCTGGAATCTGGACAGAAGGTAGCTTCCTCTGGTCATTCGGATATTGAGTTGACTGTGTCTATGGATAATACTAGGGAATGTGTAACTAGAGGAGATCTGCAAAACCTATTTGATAGAATGATGATTAAATTTAATGATGATAGATCGGTTTCGGAATCTCCCACACCACCTCCGGTTGCTCGACCCCTGGGTTCTCTTCAGGTTTCAACTAAACAACCTTTTACTCCCTCCCCGGTTACAACTAGTTTACCTCCCTTGACGTCAACTTTGACGACTTCTAATGTACGCGTCGTCACAGATGTAATTCCCCCACCCTTAGAGAAGACCCCTCTAAAGAAAGGCCCTATGCCTCTGTTATATGGCCCAGATAGGTCCTGGGTAGACATAGTAGCTCTGAACCCTCAGGTCGCACAGCTGACGGTGTCTGGGGAAAGTCTGGTACCGGATCACTGGTGTATTCAGGTGAGTGAGAGTAAGAAATTGAGAGCCAAGAATATGTCTGGGGAAGTATTGGATGTAAAAATTAAGGCTATCCCTAATTTATATGCCCCTGATTATTTCATATATGCATCGTCTCCCGCTTTTCCGCCAGCCTCATCGGTAAGACTGTATTCCGACTGGTCGAAACTAGATGGCTTAAATGATATCAAGCCACTTGTGAGTCTAACACCTGAGTTAGACACCCAGCCTACTAGAGACCAGTCCGTTAATCCGGTATTGCAGATTGGGACGGTCGGCACGGGGCTGTGGTTTGAGTGGGAGGAGGAGGCTCAGAACTTTGCTTGTACCATTACTAGTAAATCAACCAATCAGATCCCCCAAGAGCAACACAGCTTGTTTACCCTACCCGTAGCTATCGCCGGGGGTATACCTAAGGCTGTATTAGATTTCCTTAGCGCACCTAAATTTTCCCTATGTGAAATCAATGACCCTTTCTCTAGTCCTACTCCCGCACAGCTATATAAGTACTTTAAGTTAAGGCAGAGTGCTTGGAGGTTCTTGTCTGAATTTCTGGTCAGTCGCCAAATTGCAGAATCACTAATTCGGACGACTGAAGCAGTGATTGACACACAAGCTACTAAGGCCCTATCTCTTACCCAGTGACTTATTCTGCAGAATTCAGTCCAGACTCTTGGCGACATTTGGGTTGCTTTCTTGGAAGCAGTCCGAGCAAGGCAAGACTTGCGAGTGTTTCTGGTCAAAAAGTTGACGGAGGATAGTCCTTTCCCCAATTCTAACTACAACCCTTGTTTGTCAGGATACATGGAGAACTGTATTTAGCCTCTTAGACTCTACGCGACAGACTGCCTCCGCGCTGCGGAAGGAGTCGAATAAATGTCATAAGCCCAAATTTAATCTAAGAGTCATCCAAGTGGTGCTAAAGTTTTTTCCGTCCTTTAAGACTCCTCCCACGCCGGGAAGCAGCAGCTCTAGCAGAGGTAAGGCCCAAGGTAAAGGATCAGGGAAGTGGTACAAAGGTCAGTCCAAGGGTAAGTCAGGACAGGAGTCATGGCCCCCTACCTCCAGCCAGCCGTCTACCTCACCCACATCCCAATAAAAAAACTAGTTCACCACAAAGCTCTCTCACTCCCAGGGCCCCTGAAAGGCGAGATGGATCCGAGTGTAGCTCTGCCGGACAAGTCCAGTTGCATGACTGGAGAATTCCGGACGTGTTACCGGGCTTGGCCCCGGCAAACTTGGGCACGGACAGTGGTACGCAAGGGAATCACTTGGCGGTGGCTCCGGCGACCTCGTTTACGTCAACCTTTAGAATTCAACAATGTTTCTTTAGAGGTGGAGTCACTAGTCCAAAAAATGATAACCAAGCATATCATTGTCCCGGTCAATCCAACTTGCCCTGTTTACACGTCCAAACATTTTCTCGTGCCGAAGAGGGACAGCGCTCAGATGAGGCTGATCGTAGACTTGTCTCAACTAAGTCGCCATCGTTCAGGATGCTCACTGTGAATCAGATCAGGCTAACTCTTCCGTCTCAAGGCTGGATGTGCTCGTTAGACCTGACGGAAGCTTATTGGTATGTCCCGGTAAACAAAAGGTTCCAAAAATTCCTAGCTCTGAGGATCAGGCATCAGACTTATGTCTTTCAACGAATGCCTTTCAGTCTGAACCTGGCACCAAGAGTATTCACCAAATTAGTCCGACAGGCTCTGGTTACCACTATTACGGCAAGGGATCACAATTATGTGGTACCTAGACGACTGGCTGGTGGTAGCAGAATCCGAGATAAAATGCCTCCAACATGTCAATACCATTCTACACCATGTCAAATCGCTGGGGTTCAATATCAACTTGGCAAAGTTGAATCTTGTCCCAACAATGGTAATTCAGTGGGTAGGGCTGCTGTGGGATACAGCACACCTAACTCTCAGTCAGAGTGTGGACAATCGAAACAGGTTTTGCAAGAAACTGTTTAATTTCCTTCACAGTCTGACTACCACGAGGAAGGTGTGGTGGAGTCCCTCGTCGGCTCTCTCAACCGGATTCAACTAACAGTATAGTTGGGCCGGTTGAAAGTAAAGAGGTTAATCTTGGAGGGAAACAGACATTTTCCGCTTTTGCCGGCGGACAATTCATGGCATATCCAGAAGTTAATCCACAGCTTACTAGCGGTCTGGGCAAGGCCAGAAACATTGCATTCAATTATGACGTGGACTTCTCCTCCGCCTACGGTATGGATAGATACCGATGCTTCAGGTAAACTGGGTTGGGGTTATCAGTCAAACCTCGGACACCAAGGTCAGGGTCTTTGGTCCCGGTTCAAGGAGTTTCACATCAATGTGAAAGAGTTACTAGTTCCCCTATTTTTCCTTCAGGCTCACGGTTCAACTCTAGTGGGAAAATCATAGCCCTTCGAATGGACAATCTAAATGCAGTCACATGCATTCAGAAGCAAGGGTCAACGAGGTCTTGAGTGTTGCTAGAGTTGTCGGAAAAGATCTTTGTGTTGGCGAACAAGCTAAACATTTATCTTCATGCATCTTATCTGCCGGGCGTGGCCAACGTATGGGCAGATGCTCTGTCATGGAGACAGAGCACCTTAGTAGAATGGGCGCTCAAGCAAACCGTCTTTCAGAAGATGATTGCAGAGCCATACCGTCCACAAATGGACTTGTTCGCGTCAGAGAAGAACCACAGACTCCCTCTCTTCCTCACTCACCGGGTGCAAACCCCGGCGGGAGGACCAGACGCATTGCTGATGGACTGGAACAGGGGGAATTCCATCTATCTGTTTCCGCCACCAGGCGCTTCACTCATGTGTCAAGTAGTTCACAAACTATGGGATTATCGGGGCTTCGTCTCGATGATCACGCCCTTGTGGCCGGCTCAGGTGAGGTACTCCCAGTTGAAGACGTGGTGCGAGAACCCGGTGTCACTCCCGATCTCGTATTACCACTTAAGAGGCAATTGGCAACCTAAAGACCTCACTGACTTTTGCCTTGTGGACATTCAAAGGGCCAAATGCTTAGTCCTCTATGGGGAAAGCGTTACTGATAAATTGATTGATCAGTATACTCTTTCCACTGACCAGACCGTTGCATCGGTGTCTTTAATTTTCAAATACCTAGACTATCTATTTGAACATAAAGGCTTGACAGTAGTCACACTAAAAAATCACATGACCGCTATCAGAGTTCCATTTTTTTATTTAACAGGGCTCTCAGTACCGCAAGCGGAGAAGGGTTTCATGCGTTTCAAGCTTCGCCCACCACCACGCCAGCTCATGCCTACCTGGTAACTTGGCAAAGCCTTGTCATTACTTAATTCTCAGAAATATAGTCACAATCCTACTTTTGATTTGATCTTAAAGAAGGCTGTGTTCCTTATGGCCTTGGCTACAAGAAACCGTGTATCTGAGCTGGCGGCGATGAGCAACAAACCTAATTGTCTGAGGTTTGCCCGGCGCAATGTCAGTGTTCAAATTGCGCCGTCGCCGACTTTCATTGCAAAAAAACGAGCACAATGAACATGTCTTTATGGAATTTGAGGTTCCGGCACTCAAAAGAGGAGATACTCACCACAAGCTATGTCAGGTGAAATCTTTATTGACCTATATGGGAGTGTTCCTGCCTAACCAACCGGGAGCTCTGTGGGTGAATAAGACAGGTAAACGTCTTACGAAGTGGCAATTAGCAGCTTTTCTAGGCGATGTGATCCGGGAGAGTAATTCGGAAGCCATTGGGCGTGCTCATAACATAAGAAAGTGGGCAGTTTCACTTAGAGTCTTAAAGAATATAGTTGTACAGGAAAAATAACATAGATATTCTAACTAGTGGTAGTCTAGTGCTAGGATAGCATAATTTGGATCAGTTAATCAGTAACAATACATGTATATGTTCAGCATTAATATTTTTGTTGATAGGGGTCTTCTTCCCTTTGGCTGAATACGATCTTTCTTGTCTTGAGCTGTTGTGTGGACGCTGGACTTAGGGGAATAGCTTTCCCAGGTGTGGGCGGACATTCCATACGGATGGTGGCTACTCGTGCTTCCCTTTGTGCTGGCCCACGTGTTGTCTGTTTGGGCGCGCTTTCTGGTTGCGTGGTCTTCTCTCCTCCTGTCATCGTATTCTTCTTCTCTTTTCTGTCGGCGGGGTGTTGGGTAGTTTGTGGCAACTTGTCTTCTTTAGATGCTGTTGTGGTGTTGGCAGGTTTCATTGTAGTTTCCCCTCGACTGGTGTTGGAAGAACGCTTTCTATGATGGCTTTCTTTTCTCATTTTCTTTCTTGCCTTTGTTTCAGTCTGTCCCTTGTCTTTTGACGTTTCCCTTGATTTAATGCACCAGGACCTTCCCCCAATCTTCTTCTAGCACACGTCCTTCTCCATTAATTCATCCTAGCCACAACATCAACAATAGACCATCACAATCTTCTAGCTCAGGAGGAAGCTGAGCTAGAAGATTGTGATGGGGGACTTTTAATTTCTTCGGTATCTTACATAAAATCAGCCAAGCTTCATCCATAGAAAACTTGTCCGCTCAGCTGAGCTAACCCATTTTCTGTTATTACTATTAGAGTGTAACTATTCTAAACCTATAAATATGGTCAAGGGAGCAATTATTGTGCATTACGTCCACTAGTACGGTTCCTCCCCAACTCACCCTATCCTAATGATAATGAGTATCACATAAATATTTGGTTATGTATACAATATTAAAAAAAAAAAAAATCACTCCTGACTGTATTTTCATTCCTCGAGTAGGCTAACTTTTAGGATAATGAATATAACAGTGCATGCACGCACTAACCACGTCCGGCGGGGATGAGGGTCTTAGCTATCAAATGACCCCCCCCCCCTCCTCTTCTTACAACTAGCAAATAATGATAAAAATCACCAGACCTTCAGACCCGTTGTCTCAATGCGACACAGGTCATTCGTGGGTTACCTAGAGCAACAGACAGGTAACGTGTTAAGAAGGTGTGATTTGACGCCCATAACTGCGTTTGCTGAATATCAGTGACTGAGTAATATAGTTTAAGTCGATCCCTATATATATTACCCTGTTGATAATGATAAACAACAAATACATTGTCCTTTGTGTATAACTACATTAATAATGGCCAAGACGCTGTCTCTCCATTGTTAATGTAAAGATTGCCAGCCGACATACCTTTAACCTATGCTAATATTAATTATGAGACATCGAGTACATTACTTATGTACTAACTTGATTGGCAATTCTTATTATGTGATTAACATGATCAACTAAAATACCCAATGTCCTCTATGCTAAAAAAAAAAACTATCCTTCTTATGCTCTAATAATGTATTACGATTAGATCAAACCTATTTCTTATTTTTCTCACAACATTAATTAAAGTGCCCTCACTACTGCACTGTTACAATGATCAATAAACCACATTGTCTTACCTAGATACAATGTTCACTATATTCCAAATACCTTGTTATATATATCACGCATGCCTGCCTTCGCTTGTTCTGTTTACCATTCCTTGTAACAGAATACGCTCGCCGTGGGGAGGGTCTGTACACCGCCACATACCTTACCCCCTGCGCATGCGCGGCCCCGCCCACTGCCCAAAATGTACAAATATTATATTAGATTAGATTAACCTATC
This sequence comes from Paralithodes platypus, assembly GCA_032716605.1. Classification (NCBI taxonomy): domain Eukaryota; kingdom Metazoa; phylum Arthropoda; class Malacostraca; order Decapoda; family Lithodidae; genus Paralithodes; species Paralithodes platypus. The sequence goes on from CM064581.1 coordinate 63,335,643, forward strand.
TTAACCTAATCTTCGAAAGGGGTGAAGTCACAGAGTGTGAGGTGAAGCTGAACGGTCAGGCTATGGAGATAGTCAACTCTTTTAAGTATCTGGGCAGTGTGTTGAGTAAAGATGGGACTATTATATGGATGAAGAAGTGCGGGAGAGGGTACAACAGGGGAAGAGGGTTGTAGGAACGCTGAAAGCAGTGACAAGAAATAGGGTGGTCAGTATGGAAGTGAAGAAGTCCTTGCATGACAGTGTCGTAATCCCGACACTGACTTACGGAAGCGAAGCATGGACGTTGGTTGAGAGACTCGGACTAAAAGTGAGAGCAGTGGAAATGAATTACTTAAGAAGTGCGTGCGGAGTTACATGGAGGGATAGACAGACTAATGAGGAAGTAAGAAGGAGGTGTGGTGTGGAGGTAGATGTCCTGGAAAGTGTGAAAAGGAATAACTTGAGATGGTTCGGCCATATGGAACGTATGGAACGTATGGAAAGCGAGAGAATGACTAAGAGGGTGTACGAGAGCGAGGTGGAGGGAGAGAGAGGGAGAGGTAGACCGAATGAGAGGTGGAAGGATGGAGTAAGGAAGTATATGAACGAAGGCGGTGCTGGTTGGGGGGAGAGGCGTCGACTGACTGGGGACAGAGGTGCATGGGGGCAGTTTGTTCGTGGCCACCCCCTCGGGGATCACGGCATCAGGCAATAGATAGATAGAACCTAACCTAACCTAACCTAACCCTAATATAATATAATATAATATAACATAACACAAATAACAAAATAAAAATATAAAAATACACTAAATCCGAGTGGGATCGAACACTGGTTTTCTTGGTGTCGGGCGAGAGCTCTACTGACTGAGCTACAGAGCGACCTGGCATTAATGGTTTGAAGGCTATATATAAACGCGGGAAACGGGGGGGGCGGGGCCAAGGGAGGCTTACATTTTCGAACATGTGCAGGGGGTAAGGTATGTGGTGGCGTACATCCCCTCCCCTCGCTGTGTTACTCTTAAAGATGAATTACAGGGATGAAACCTATTCAAACTACAATGTCCATTGGGATCTGCTTGGTTTTAGGTATATGATGCTGAAGAACTTTCATCAATATGTCCTAACAATATAGAAATATAGCTTATCGAAGATAAGAAAACGATACTATCATTAAGAAATAACTAGCCTTACAGCTGACCTCCCTCGATTCTGGGCCAGGATAAAACACTCATAAACACTGCCTGTATGTTTATTGTTGGCGAGATGGGATTATTTCTTGATGTGCACCACATCCTCAGGACGTTGTTCGATCTTTTGCAGAGCTTGAGTATTGAATTGAAAGATATTAATTACGAAAAACAGACCTGACAGTCCAGGACTGCATGTCTTGTTTACAAACTGCCTCTCCATACAATGGCGTCACTCCAGATCAGTTGAACTCGTCCAGCTGATCGCCGAGTTGCAAACGACATTATTAAAATACAAGAGAAAAGGAAAATACAAAAGGAAGAAGAAACGAAAAGCACCGAAAACAACACAGGAATCCGGACCATGCCAACGCCCGAGACAGGAAGGTCAAGGCCAGCCACGAAGGATAATAACCCCAGGAGAGGCAGGCTGGCAGCTGTTACAGATCGCCTGATCACGCTGGGAAAAGCCAAGGTCAAAAGAGACTACCCTATCACGCCAGGAAAGAAAATTCGCCTGAGGGGACCGCCAGCTTCAACCGGGAGAATTATATTCTCACAGCCTTTTTGAATACCCACATGTAATATATCACCATAAATGTCTAATCTTAAGAAAATAAATAAACATTACAAAACCATTATGTTACATAGTGTAATTCATATTAAGGTAACATGTCGCAAGGCAGATTTAGTAGATAATATAGGTTTGATTCCCAAAGGGAAGTAGAGAAAACCTAATATTTAGTAGGGCCCCGTAATCATTGACGACTTTGCCTATTAATAGTAATAGTCTCCATTCAACATCCTGCGCCAGCATTTTGAATAGCCCGCACGGAACCATCATGGAGTACTCATCATATTATGAAAGAGCAAAAGGAAGAAATGAATATGACCAAAAAAAGTTTTGAGAGTGCAGTTGTAGGGGTCATGAAGAACAAGGAGAGTGTCGTGAGGGAGGCCATGGACAGAGATAGGGGTGTAATCATGCATGGAGATATAGAGGCTCATATGAATGATAATGGAGTGAGAAAAGTGAAGGAGGTCATGAAAGGTGTGGATGTGGATGGGAAGGGCAGGTGGAGGAAGTCAGTAGGATAGATAGATATAAAAGGGAAGAGATGAGACCTATAAGGGTACAGTTTAAAACCAGGGCAGTGGCAGAGACAGTGACAAACTTTAGTTGGAGGCTAAACACAAATGAAGAACTGAAACATATAAGACTAAAGAAGGATTTGAGCATAGAACAAAGACCAAAAATAAAGGAATTACAAGAAAAGGCTGATGAAAATAATGGAAAGTTGGGTGAGGAGGATAAGAGGATTTTTTTCTGGAGAGTGAAGGAGAGGAAATTGAAGAAGTGGTTTATACGAATAGAAGGGAGGGGGAGATCAGGGAGGGAAGAGAATGTGATAGGAGTTGTGATGGAGGAGGAGAACAGGGTGGAGGTGTCACAGGGAGAGACAGGAGACAAAGTTGCAGACCCAGTAGTGCTAAGGGGGGAGTAGGGTATGGACAGGAGGAGCGGGATGGTGTAGTTGCTGAAGGAATGGTAGCTGGATTAAGGGTTATGTTTAGTAATGTGGATGTGTTTACCCAGGACAAGAAAAGAGAACTGATATGTAGGTTGCAGGATGAAGAGGAAAAACCTGATGTCATAGCCTTACAGGAAGTAAGACCAAAAAATGCTAGAATTGAAAGGGAACTGGTGGAGTATAGTTTGGAGGGTTTTGAGTTATATGAGAGGAATGCTATTAGAGCAGAGGTTGGAAGAGAACTGTTTATTTATGTAAGAAAAGAGCTCAAGGTTAATGAGGTGGATATGAGACAGCAGTATTGTGAGTATTTGTGTATTGAAGTAAAATGTGCAAGAGGATCAATTCTAATTGCCTCTATATATAGAAGCCCAAATAATAGTAGGGAAGAGGATGATAACCTACTGAAAGCAATGGAGGAAATAGATAATAGAGAGAACAAATATAAGATTTTGATTGGAGATTTCAATTTGCCAAGGATCAACTGGGCAAATTGTACTACTCCAGCGGGACAGTGTAGCCTGGAAAACAAGTTGATAGAGAAAGTGAGAGATTGTTTTTTAACGCAACATATTACAGAGATGACAAGATATAGAGATGGGACGCAGGGGAGTGTACTTGATTTGATTCTTAGCAATGAGGAGGGTATAGTGGAACATGTTAATGTGGATAGCCCTATAGGTCGGAGTGACCATGCCTGTATAAGCTTTAGTTGCAATATTAAAACAGAGGGATAATAGAAGCAATAGAAAAATATACATGTATGATAGAGCAGATTATGAGCTGCTGAGACGGTGTTTGGACATTGACTGGGGGGAATACTTGAACGGTGAAGATGCTGAAGGAATGTGGAGGAAAATTAGAGTTAAACTGGAGAATGCTGTATCCAAAAGTGTACCAGTAAGGGAATATAAGGACAACACAAAATTGAGGAAAAGAACAAACCCAGAATTGCCAATGAAAAGAAAGCTTTGGACATTGATTAGAAGAAAGAAACGATTTTGGGAAAGACTAACATTGTTAAAAAAGAACAGGGGGTCTAGTATAGAAGCTAAAGAAGTGGATCTGGAACGAAGACAAATAAACAATAAAATAAGGTGGGAGACAAGGAGGGGGGTGAAGGAGAGGGAGAGAGAGATTGCTAGAAATGTGAAGGATAATCCAAAAATATTCTGGAAGTATATTCAGGAAAAGTTAACAAAAAGAGTAGGTATCCCAGAACTGATAGGAGACTTGGCTAATGGGAATAGAGCAGAAACTGATAAGGAGAAAGAAGAGGTGCTGGGGAAATACTTTGGGGAGGTACTAACAGTGGAGTCGGTTGATGCAGTGCCTACTATTCCCATCAAACAGGCACCAGCACTAGAACTAATAGAGTTTTCCCATGCTAGAATAAGGAGGGCTATAGAAAAAATGAGCAGAAGTAAGTCCCCGGGACCGGATGGGATACATCCAAGAATCATAAAGGAAGGAGGTGAGATGTTAGTAGAGCCATTAAAAATATTATTTGAGGCATCTTTTAATACAGGACAAATCCCGACGGACTGGAGAGAGGCGAACATAACAGCTATATTTAAGAAGGGAAAGAGAAATGACCTAGGAAATTATAGACCAGTCAGTTTGACAAGTGTTGTGTGTAAACTAATGGAAACGGTAATTAGAGAAGGAATAATGGAGCATATGAAATCAGGGAGTCAGGGAGGAGTACAGGAGAGCAGTGGAAAGACGACTAGGTGGGTTCGACCTGGAAGTTATGGAGGAAGTGGAGGAGATGAGCAAGGTGTTTAAGGATGAGATCTGTGCAGCATGTGAGGAGGTGTGTGGAGTGAGGAGAAGAGGGAGGGGAGTGAAAGGTACAGCATGGTGGACAGAAGAGGTAAGAATAGCTGTGGAAGAAAAGAAGAAAGCATATAGAGAGTGGTTGGGTAGTAGAGGGAATGAAGATTCCGAGAGACAGAAACGAGCGAGGTACGTGGAGAGTAAGAGGGTGGTGAAGAGAGTAGTGAAGGAAAGTAAGAGAAGAGTAGATGAGGAATTTGGAAGGAATCTGAGTGTAAAATGGAGGGAGAGTAAGAAACTGTTCTGGAAAGAAGTCAAGAAAGTTAGGGAAGGTAGCAAGGGAAACAGTAAGGGTGTGAAAGATAAGAATGGGAGAATGCTAGCCGAGAAGCAAGAGAGAGTCGAAAGATGGAGGGAGTACTTCAGTGAGTTGCTAAATGAAAGGCTCAGACCAAGAGTGAGAGCAGTGGAAATGAATTACTTAACCCGGCAAGCGCGATAGGCCTCACGGAAGGCTTCCTATAGGGAACGCGATAGGCCTCACGGAAGCAGGACCATAAAAAAAGACTTCCATAAAAAAAAAGGGCCTATCAAAACAAAGGAATTTGTCTCTAGGTGAGATAATTCCCCTCCAGTACTCATCCATGTAAATCTCACCCACCCCCCTCCCCTCCTTCCCCACCTTATTCCCCCCTCCCTCCCCTCCTCAATTATCACCTATTTTTCCTCTTATTATCATCATTTTTCCTTTATTTTTCTCTCCCGCGATAATGTAGCACAAGTGGGTTGCATAAAAGATCGTTATGCATCACCCAGACACCGGCACACACCGCCCCGCTCTCCTCAGTTGACTCCCAGACAGCGAGAGGGGAAGGCTGCCTGTCTCTCTCTCTCGCCTGAGATTATGACCGGGTGGCCAATATCTTCGTTTTTCACCACCCAAATGCTTTTCCCACTTATTTTAGCACTCTTGAAGGTTCATATATACATCATATATGTAAAATAAAAGCATACCGAAAACAAATAATGGTTTATATTGTAAATATAACGAATTCTGTCAGAATCCAGGGCTAGAAATGCACAAATAACTACCCTAGCACCTACTGTCAAATCGCGCTTGTCAGGTTAAGGAGTGCGTGCGGAGTTACATGGAGGGATAGACAGACTAATGAGGAAGTAAGAAGGAGGTGTGGTGTGGAGGTAGATGTGCTGGAAAGTGTGAAAAGGAACAACTTGAGATGGTTCGGCCATATGGAACGTATGGAAAGCGAGAGAATGACTAAGAGGGTGTACGAGAGCGAGGTGGAGGGACAGAGGGGGAGAGGTAGACCGAATATGAGGTGGAAGGATGGAGTGAGAAACTACATGAACGAAGGCGGTGCTGGTTGGGGGGAGGGGCGTCGACTGACTGGGGACAGAGGTGCATGGGGGCGGTTCGTTCGTGGCCACCCCTTCGGGGATCACGGCGTCAGGCAATAGATAGATAGATAGATGAAATCAAACCAAGTTTTCAGTGGGAGACAGTTCGGATTCTTGCCGGGGAGGTCGACGGTACTACAGCTAATTAAGATGGTAGATGATTGGATGCAAACTCTGGAGGATGGTGATGTAATAGACGTGGTATATTGCAATTTTATGAAGGCCTTCGATAAGGTCCCACATAAAAGGTTAATAGAGAAAGTTAGAAGCTATAGTATAGGGGAGAAATGTGTGAAATGGATAGAAGCCTTCCTGAAAGATCGGAGACAGGGTACTGGTGAATGTAATAGGCTCGGGGTGGAGGGAAATTACAAGTGGAGTACCTCAGGAATCTGTGTTGGGACCACTACTGTTCGTTATATTTATCAACGACTTACCTGAAGTTATAACCAATGGAAGTGAGATATACCTGTATGCGGATGACACTAAGCTGTATAGAAGAGTGAGGAGTAAGGAAGATGTGGGTTTGCTTCAAGGAGATGTGGAGGGCATGAAGGGATGGTCTGAACATTGGTTAATGCCTTTTCATCCAAAAAAATGCAAGTACATGCGGATTGGGACTAGCAAGATAGACAAAGTAGGATACAGCATGTATGAAGCGATGGAGGAAGTGAATGCAGAAAAGGATATAGGAGTAGTGATAGACAATAAGTTATATTTCTCAGAACATTTAGCGGAAAAGATAAACAAAGCCAATATAATTGTAGGGCTGATAAGGAGGACATTTGTGTCACTTGACGAAGAAATATTCAGGCATCTCTATACAGCGCTGGTTAGGCCGCACCTGGAATATGCGAACCAGGTGTGGGCTCCATATATGGTAAAGGATATAGAAGCAGTGGAGAAAGTGCAGAGGAGAGCTAGCAAGCTAGTACCAACGTTGAAGAACGCGGGCTATGAGCAGAGGTTGAGGACACTGGGACTTTGCAAGTACTGGCACTGAGCTGGATACACAGGCCTAGTTTGCCTTTTTCCAGAGGATTTACTGTAAGAAACTGTAAGTAATAAGTGCACGCCTAATTCCTTTATGGAATCGTCATTTTGATTGGGTACCCTACAGAAAAAAACTCCGTAAAAAATAAAAAATACATTTTAATTTAATATCCGTTATTATATGACTTGCCATATACGTGGATTTCTTATGCTTTGCTTCCCTGACACCAGGCCCCCTAGCAGCCATCTTCGTCCTTTCTCTGATATATCAAGAATAAACTATAGAAATCAACAAATGGGAAGTGGGATGGTTGGGAGGGCCCGAGTCGTCAATGATTACGGGGCCCTACTAAATATTAGGTTTTCTCAACTTCCCTTTGGGAATCAAACCTATAATTTAATAGGGCCCCTCCATCATTGATGGCTTCGCCTGAATATCAAGACTGGAGGCGGGACATTCGTAAAATATCCTCACCTTAGGGAAGAAAAATCCGGATAACATTTTCTTCAGATTTATTGTATGTAATACAAACATAAAAAAGGTATAAAAGATTTGCTAGCACTGCGTGGCATTAAGAAACTGCTTGCTCATGGTCAGATCATTGCACTTGATCGTCTGCATGAAAAACGTGACACACCTGTGTCTTGTAGAACGATAACTCTGCCGTAGGTATACGTTCTGTTCTTAACTTAATTGTACATTCATATCTTTGTACACTTTGGTAAAACAGACATAGTTGCAACTATGCGATAAATTCTTAGGATTTAAAAATAAGTCAACTAATCCTGGACTGTAGAACCCGTCCTATCACAGCTCGTGATTTATCACAATTCTCCAAGGGTACAGGGGGATATGGACTATTTCGCATGCCCCCCCCCCCCACCTTTTTAAAACTAAACAATATCTAATATCATAAGACCTACTGTACCTGTTGCTGTAAAGCTACACAAGTACGCTTTGGTTTATCTAGGGCAACCGACAGGTAGCATGTTAGGAACGTGTGATTGGAAGCTCAAAGTAGGGTTTTAGCAGTATCATCAATCGAACATTTTTGTAAAAATCTGAGGGACACTGCCCATTTCCTAATGTGAGCCCTGCCTATCACGCCGGGATTGCTTTCCCTGATCACGTCGAGAAGCAAGGAAGCTAACTTCCGTTTTGTAATGCGCTTACCTAGTCGGTTAACCCATAAAGCACCTAGTTGGCGAGGCTGCGCAATCCTCATAAACTTTGTGAGGGCTTGCACAGGACATAAAATGTGTTGAATGAGGCCTCTTTTTAAGGCCGGGACGGAAAATTAAGAAAAAACATGGTCCGAATGTTCGTTCTTAGCAATAAAGGAGGGAGACGGCGCGATTTGAACATTGTCGTGTAGTCTCCCAAACCTGAGACAGTTTGGTTCGTTGCTCATCGCCGCCAGCTCAGAGACCCGGTTTCCGGTGGCAGGTGCCATGAGAAAAACGGCTTTCTTTAAAATTGAATCAAAGTCTGGCGCATTATTATATTTGCGTGATTGCAGCAACTCTAGAGCTTTATCAAGGGACCAGGTTGGCATGAGCTGGCAGGGAGGTGGACGAAGCTTAAAACACGCCCTCATAAAACCTTTCTCTTTTGCCTGCGGGACAGACAGGCCAGTGAGGTCAAGGAAGGGGGTCCTAATGGCAAACAGATGATTTTTTAACGTTATGACTGAAAAATGTTTCTGCTCAAATAGATAGTCTAAATACTTGAAGATTAAGGCTGCCGAGGCAGTCATTTGCTCTGACTCAACAATCCAGGTTGTAAAGGTTTTCCAATGTGATTGATATTGTCGCCTGATTGACGGTGTGTATTGATTCATGAGCTTTTGAGTGACACTTGGTCCAAATTGATTTAGCCATTTGGCATAGTAAATATCCACAAGGCAAAACTGAGCGATGTCCGAAGGTTGCCAATCGTTTCCAAGTGGAATACAGAGACCGGGAGGGACGTTGGGTTCTTGCACCACTGTTGCAATTGGTGGTACCATACCTGAGCCGGCCAAAGAGGTGCTATCAACGCTACCTGGCCCCGGTAATCCCTCAGTTTGTGAATGACGTTGCACATTAACACAGAGTCTGGTGGCGGAAACAGATAGATTGAGGTCCACTTGTTCCAGTCCACCAGCAATGCATCGGGTCCCCCCGCCGGGGTTATCCCGTGCCGGGTCAAAAAGAGTAGCAGTCTGTGGTTCTCTGCTGACGCAAACAAGTCTATCTGTGGACGGGCCGGCTTTGCAATTATCTTGTTGAAGATAGCCTGTTTGATTGTCCATTCTACTAGAGTGCTCCGCCGGCGAGATAGAGCGTCTGCCCAGACGTTCGCCACGCCGGGGAGGTAGGTAGCATGTAGGGAAATCCCTAGCAAGTCGGCTAGGGTAAAAATTTGTTCTGAAACTCTCAATAACTCTCGTGACCTCACTGAGCCTTGCTTCTGAATGCAAAAAACTGCGGTTTGATTGTCCATTCGGAATGCTGTTGATTTGTTCTTCAATGTTGTGCCGTGATTCTGGAGAAAAAACAGGGGAACTAAAAGCTCCTGTTTGTTGATATGTGACTGTTTGTCTGTCCCCCAAATGCCTTGCCCTTGGTGGCCTAGACTTGACTGATACCCCCAACCCAGGGTCCCCGAGGTGTCCGTGTCTACCCATACCGTAGGCGGGGGAGAAACCCATGACGTGACTGAGTAGAGGACGTCTTGCTTGGTCCAGGCCTATAGTAAGGTATGGATTAATGGAGGAATTGGCCATAATTTCTCCTCCGGCAAGAGAGGGAAGGCTTTGTTGCCTTCCATGATTAATCGCTTGGCACGTTTTCCTGGTCGTATCCAGACTGTGAAGGAACCGGAACAGTTTCCTTCGAAATCTGTTGCGGTTGTCCGCACTCTGAGTCAGAGTCAGAGCGGCAGTATCCCAGATCAGCCCTAACCACTGAATCGTCCTTGAGGGGACAAGGTGCGACTTTGCCAAGTTCACCTTGAACCCTAGGGCTTGTACATGATTTAACACCTGGTTGACATGGTCTAGACATAATTCTACAGAGTTCGCCACTACTAGCCAATCGTCCAGATACCAAAACACCTGTATTCCTTGAACTAACAGGGGGAAAAGAGCTTGCCGGACGAGTTTGGTAAATACTCTTGGTGCTAGGTTTAACCCAAACGGCATCCTTTGAAAGACATAAGTCTCGTGCCGGACTCTGAGCGCGAGAAACTTTTGGAACCTCTTGTTGATAGGGACATGCCAATAGGCATCTTTGAGATCTATCGAACACATCCAACCTTGCGGCAGAAGTGCGAGTCTGAGCTGCTGAACTGTCAGCATCCTGAAGGGTGAATTCTCTATAAAGGTGTTCAGATGCGAGAGATCTAGAACTGGTCGCATCTGCCCACTGTCCCTTTTTGGCACTAAAAAGAGTCTTGACGTGAACACTGACCGAAGGGGATCTACCTGGATAAGGACCCGTTTGGCAATCATTTCCTCCGCCTCCTGAGACACAGGGAAGTATTCTTGCGGATGACGCAGTCGAGGCCGCCGGAGCCACCGCCAGGTGATTCCTTTGCTCACTGTCTTCCTGGCCCAGGTACGTTTGTGCCATTCTGAGCGGAACGCACGGAACGAACCCAGGTGCAGCCGGGGTTCGTCCTGCAAGGCAACTCCCCAATCCTGGGCCTTTGAGCTTGGCCTTGGGATGCGGGGAGTGTGAGTGGCTATTTTTTTGGAGGTGGAGGGGGGTTGGAATCGGACGCTTGACTAGTTTTGGCTGTTGCAGTGCCCTGATGATTTTTATATGGGGCTTTCCCTTTATACCCGTGCTTACCTTGTTTGGGTTTGTACTGATTACCTCCATTCTGAGGAGGTGGTCTGGGGTCTCTATAGGTGACTGTTTAGGGTGAGGTTGGTACGGTTTGTTACCGCACTTTGCTTTATGAAAGGGTTTCTTAGGTGGATCTTTCCTAGCTTGGGAGGTAACCTGCTTCCACCCACTTACCATATTAAAAACTAAACTCCACGTTTCAGTGTCAAGCAAGGTGGGTGTCAGAACCGGGGAGAGGGTTACCCGGCGACCTATGTCCGCCGGCAACTTTCTCACCAGATGTACTCTCAGATCTTGGCGAGCTCGAACCGCTTCCAAAATTGCAATTCTAATGTCCCCTAGGGACTGAATGGCGTTTTGTAGTGAAAGTCTGCGAGAAAGTTCAATGGCTTTTCTTATTTGGGGTTCATTGATGGCCGAGATCGTGCGTGCAAGAGAGGCGGCTATTTGATGACTCACCAAGTACTGCGAGAACATCCGGTAGGCTTTATTGCGTAACTTAAAATCTCGGTCCAAGTGAGTAGCCGGGGGGGGGGGGGGGGGGGGGGAGTGAAAGGCTCATCAAGGGCATGCAATGACACTTTGTGAGCCGCCAGAGATGTTAGTAATGCTGGGGGCATTCTGCTTGGGATACTGGTAGGGAAAAATAATTATGATTCTCTGGTGGGATTTGACGTGAAGCTTTGGTGGTGATAGTTTTGGCAAATACCTGGGCTTCTATCTCCCAGTCAACCCAAGGGCCTACTCCCAGCTGCCGCATCTGCAGTACCGGAGTCTGAGCTTGGTCCAAAGCCGGAGTTGTAGCCAACTCCGGCGTAAGAGAATTTAAGGCTTTGACATCATTAATGCCATCAGCCTTCGACCAGTCAGCACGTGCAGAAGCGGCAGAAGGAACGGCTGGTGCTGCAGAATACACAAAATATGCTGGGTTAAGTGAACTTGGGACACCTTTAATTAGGACATCTAATACCCTCCCTGTCTCGTCTCTGGCCCGAAATTTACGGTTCTTATTAATTTCGATGGACCACTCGCCTGGAATTGGAGGGTACCCTGATACCGAAGGTTGAGCTATAAGGGGGTTCTCTGGCACTACAGGTACCCAAGAGCAATCTGTGCCATAAAGGAGGGGCATGGGGCCCTTCCTCATAGGCTCTTTATCTAAGGGAGGGGGTTGAACATCAGTAACCACCCTAAAGTTGGACATAGCGAGTGCCGCCGGCCCTGTGGGGCCTGGGGCAGCTGCTACCAACTGGGCTGGACAAGTAGGGGGAACAGCCGGCGACTCTAAAGGTCTAAAAACAGACGTGTTAGGGGGCTGAGCTGAGAGGGTAACTTTGGGATGAGACGAGGCAGGGGTTTGATAATGTTGTATCACATTGTGTAATAACTCTTTTACCTGATCAGAAGTCATCCATTTCCTAGAGGTATCTTTGGATGAGTTTGAACTAGCCTCAGAATAATTACTAGGGAGAGACTGAGGAGCCGGGGAGAACAAACCATCCGCCGGCTCCTCACTCTGCTCCAAGGTCTATTGTGATTCTAGCCCGTGTGAGTTTATCTCATTATCTGCCAGGGGCCATAATAAATCGGGCACTGATGACGGCAACATGTTGATGTCGCCGTCCTCGTCCGTTCTCGAATGATATTTAGCGGGTCTGAATGGTGCCAGTAACCCCTGCTGCCATGGGCAGGGAGTCCTGCGTCAACTGTGAGCTTAATTGGGCCCCCGGCGGATATCCCCTGAATTGGTCGGCTAGCACCCTACTAGGGCCTGCCGCCTTCACACCCCGGGGAATTACCGTTAATTTTGGTATTGCAAAAGTCACATTAGGAGGTTCACGTATAGCCTGTTCCTGCCTAGATGTAGATGGTAATGATTCAGATCCTATTTCCGACTCCCCAGAATCACGTGTAAATGTATCCGAGGGAGGTGTAAGAGGGAGCGGCTGCGGAGTCTCACGCCGGCTGCTCGAGGTGTCGTACTCTTCTCTGCGGCGCTTGTGAGACCGGGAAGAATCTGAGGTAGAGTGGTGAGCGTGTGTCCTGGGAGACTTCGACCTGGACCTCGACTTCCGCCGCGTGGCACGGTCGGAGGAGGGGACCTCGGTGACGTCGCTCTCACTACTGCTATTGACAAACTCTTTACTGATAGCTTTAGTTTTGACCTTGGGTCTGACCGCTTTGGAGGATCCTGCTTTAACTAAGGGAGACTTGATAATTAGTTTGTCCCACAGGACCTCATCATCACACTGGAGGGCCTTGTGGGCTATGTCTTTAGCATATGAATTAAACGCAGCCTTCACCTCGTGCAAGGCCGCTAATCAAGACAGGTCTTTCTTAGCCAGCAAAGCGGATTATAATTCAGCACAGATGGCGCACTTTTTGGACAACCACATGCCCCTAGAGCGGTCCAGACATTTCACGCATTTGATGCAAAGGGAATGAGCAAAAACTGGTAAAAGGGAACAAGAGGGCGTAGCGCAAAGTTCAAACCTAGGCATGGTGCCGTAAATGAGGTTCCCCCCCTCCGCCGGGATCAGAAGTCCAACTCCGCCGGAGAAGCAGCCGGGACCTGGAAACATTTCCAGGAATCAATGCTCATAAGGATAACCTGCGAGGTATTAAACATCCTAACTCAAATCCGCCGGAAACTTAGCTATAATGCACCACTACGCTAACCTTCCGCCGGACTTGTCTAACTGATTTTCACAAACTCACCTGTGATATTTCACAGGTCCCCTGACCTTGTTAAGGTGTGATCCTACTGAACAAGTTTGCAAAACTCATCTTATCACTTCGTGTACACTTGACTAGGGGTGCCGTAGGCGGTACGTCTGACGTGTCAGTAGGTCAGGCCGGGAGAGTTAACTCGGCGAGCCGAGTTTGTATCCTTGCTCGGAATGCAATTCCGCCGGAAGAATGGTTCAGCCAAACCATGCCGGGATCTTTTGAATGTTTCTACCTGTCGAAGACGAATAACCTGGGCCCCACTCACGGGGCCGCCGGAACAAACAAAAACTGCCGGAAAAAAAGGGTTGGCACAGCCCCTTTTGACCGCAGTCCCACACACATAAAATAAATGCAATAATAATAATGATAAGGGACGTCTCCCCTACCCCGAAGGAACAAGACCGCATGCCAGAACCAGAATCAGGGGCATACATAGGTAACAATAACAACAGAAAATTTAGACCACTAAATTACCAGAAACCTACGTTGGAGACCCCTAACAAAGTCGACCACATGGACTGAAGAACATCCCAGCAGACGACGCCCCCGCAACCAGCAGCCATACCAAGCAGAGGGAGGCCACCCAAGGGGCCTAAGCAAAACACAAACCCTGGAAGGTGGAGCACCATGTGCAGACACCCTTAACCAGAGCTTTTGCTGATAATAGAAGAAAATGGCATGTACTACCTCAATATTGACAGTCTGTATCATGCCTCGTAGAGTGGTCGCCTTCTAGCTCAGTAAACACAACAGCTAAGGCGTATCACAAAACAAAACAACACACGCGGTACACCCATCCGGGACTCGTAGACGCCCGTTACAATGGTACCCTATTTTAACACTTCTTCCTGCGGACCGACCAATCTGGCAGCCGTGCTAGCTAATCTAAACCTTGTTACTGCAACACAGATGTATACAAATGAGTAAGGACTCACTAGAAGCTCTGCGAACGACGAATGAAGCGGACACGGCACGAGCCCTGTTGTCGGGAGGAACGCGGAAGAAGGAAGGACGAAGATGGCCGCCTGGTGTCAGGGAAGCAAATCATAAGAAATCCACGTATATGGCAAGTCATATAATAACGGATATTAAATTAAAATTTATTTTTTATTTTTTACGGAGTTTTTTTCTGTAGGGTACCCAATCAAAATTACGATTCCATAAGGGAATTAGGCGTGCACTTATGATGAGTACTCCATGATGCTTCCGCGCGGGCTATTCAAAATGCTGGCGCAGGATGTTGAATGGAGACTATTACTATTAATAGGCGAAGTCGTCAATGATTACGGGGCCCTATTAAATATAACTAAGTACATAATAAAAACAAATCATGATTGTAAGATCTCGTCACATTACGAGAATTCTATTGAAACCATTCCCTAGGGATGCTTCCTACCTGTTAAAAAGTTAACAATACAACTATGTACATATCTTCTATATTTCTACAGCTCTCTATATTTATTTCAAACAAAACACACACGCTTCCTTCTCAGGTTTTTGAAGACCAACGAACCTTGCCTTTATTTCACAGATAAGCGGAGTTTACCATCAGACTTACCAACCCCGCATGTCGTCAGTTATAACCTTAGAACATAATAACAATTGTTCTGGCATGAATTGTATATAGAGACCATCGCCTTATCTATGGGGAATCAGGTTAGCATGATCTGAAAACTTTAAATTTACATAAGAACCATTGTAGGCCTTGCTGAGATATTCACAACTTTCACAACCCAAGAGGCTAGGAAATACGTGACAGACTTGACCCCAGGAATACCAACTAACCTCCACCCAGGAGAGTCCTACCATGCTAAGAAAAGCTACTAGGAGATATCATTAGAACCTAGAAATAATAAATGTTTACTCTACTAAGGTCAAGTTCACTTAATCAGCTATTCCTAAAGTAACGTTTAGGAACACAGCCCCTATTTTAGAAAGACATACAAAAAAACATGCGTGCGAGGCTAGCTGAACCGTGACTCTCCGCTGCCAACTTAACACTCTTGCCAGCAAGCCATCAGTATTATACAAAATATATGTTCTCTATGTTCTACTTCTAAAATAATAACTAACAAATGTGTCAGAAATAGAAGATGACTTACTTCTATAATTTTTACTAACAATATCAGTGCACAACTTCTATAAGAATAAATAATACTTTCTCAGGATCAGACAACACCAAGTTTTAAACCCCCTCCCCCCTTTTGAAATCTCATGCTCAGAGATCACCTATAAATCTTCCCAAAAACTATGCACAAAAGTCCTAGTACAGTCATTCCCTTTGAGTTCTGTCAATAATTTAGACAGACAAATAAAACATTGATTTAAGCCCCACATGTTAATCATACTCTTTGTAATAAATCTTTGAAGATAGCAGAGTAATATTATACGATAAGTAAGAGTCATCTCCCCTAGGACAAGAAGGACTTCTCGTCCTTATTAACAGTGCAGACACAAGTCCTTGTTATCCTTCCTCAGAGAATGGCTACCCTCCAGTATTGGTGCACATATAAGCCAAGGAAATTGGAAGAAGGCAAGTAGAAATAAGCTTTCTTAAGATCGGCACCCCACTCTGAAGAAATATTAATTTTACCCTATTCAGAAATAGTTATTGATAACGGCAACCCGAAGTCCTTATACACAACAGCAGGACCCAGATCACATGTTGGCCAGGAACAACTTCAGTCACTAGGTATGCTCAATGTCTCTGACAGGGCCAAACAAATCAGGCTCACTAATGCCTTCAAAATTTTCTATGACAGAGCTCCAGAGTATCTAAAGAATGATTTTGTTAAAGCAAATGAGAGGAGTGGACATAATACAAGAAACAGGATGTTTAATTTTAAGGTCCCGAGAATCCAAGGACAGGGTAAGCAAACATTCTTCTTCACCGCCATCAAAGACTGGAACGACCTACCCCAGTCAGTCCGTGAAAAGAGAACACTGTATTCCTTCAGACGTAGCCTGAAGGAACACCTGAACCGGACAGCTGCGAGAAGGGAGCACCAAGCTTATGTCTACTACTAAATGCGACATAAGAGATAGACAAACCAAACTGAAATGATGATTACTGATTACGGATTACTGATATTTACTATAGGATGTAAGGTATCTTAAAATAACCCCCTAGAAATACTTTCTCTAAAGTATCTATTTCTTTATCCTCCCCATTTTCCCCAGCTAACCTAATCCCACAAGGACCCCAATGGAAATACGCCTAACGGCCTTATTGGGCTATCCTTAGTTGGAATTATGCAAGGCTGGTACATGTCATATTTGTAACATACTATGTGGTACCAACTCTGTAAATTGCTAACTGATTAAATATTATTATTATTATTATTATTATTATTATAGCAGCAGCAACAGTATCAACAAAAGCAACAACACCAGCGACAACTACAACAGCAACAACAACAACAATCCAAACGAACCCAGCAGCAACGACAGCAGCAGCATTCATATCAAAGGCAACACCAGGTGTGGCAGCAGCAGCAACCACAACAGCAACAACACCGAACACAACAGTAATCTTTATCGTCGGCAACGAGAGAAGATAATACAGTGCCAGCTACACCATCCTCAAATGTACCTACACAAACTGAACCAAATGAAGGAACCAATGCAAGGGAAAACCCATGGACTATGGTCAAATGGGTGAATGGCAAGCCTCGCTACTCTAGGGAAGGCGAGCAGGTTCACCCTAGACCGAGAAACCAGCTAGGAATTAAAGGTAGGGGCAAGGATCTATCTATCTATCTATCTATATGCTCAGGCCCAATCCCCATTTTGGGGGTAGCCGACTCAAGACAGAGCAAGAACAGGAAAAACACAAAAACAACATAAAACAAAAAATAAACACAGATAAAAAACACAAACTCACACACATCCAGGTCACCCAGGAGAAGACCCAGAGACCAGGGTTACCAAGGTCGCTCCAGCACTCCCCCGGCCCCTGACCACCCGGAGAGGTTCCGATCTCGGCAGGCAGACATGCAGCGGAGCCAAAGCCACAAGCCCTCCCACCACACTTCCAGGCACACCCTTCATATTAATCATCCCCCCGGGCCAGGCGCCTGATGGACTATTATCTAGTCGAACTTGCGCCCGACCCCTTACTCCAAATGACCATGTGTTCACTCAACTATTCACAAGCATTCTCCATTCACTCCTGTCCACCACCACTTCCCTGCCTGATCTATAGTCATTCCTCTATCATCCAAAGCCTTTCTTACACAGTCTCCATCTCAATGGGGGTCTTCCTGCCCTTCTATCTCCCCTTGTACCTGACTCACATATTCTCTTTGTAAGCCTTTCATCTCCCATTCGTTCAACATGACCATACCAGCTCAGCACCCTTCTGTCCACTCTGGCTGACAAATGTTCCTGCTGCCCCACTCTCCTACGTATCTCTTCATTCCTCAATCTGTCTCTACGAGTAACTCCACACATACTCCTCAAGCAGCTCATCTCCATCACATCCAGCCCTCTTTTCTCCTTTTTCTTCAGAGCCCATGTTTCAGCCCCATACATCACTGTTGGCACAACAATTCCTTGATACAGTGCACTTTTTACTTTCACTCCGAGATTTCTCGTCTTACGGGGCAAGGATACTGGCCTCAATACCATCAAAAGGCCCTGACTAGCTAGGGTGTTTGCCACAGGATTCAACCCTAGTGTTACTGCTGAGAATCTCAAGATATACTTGGCTGATAATCTACATATAAATATAGAGGTAAGACAGCTGACCACCCTCTCCAGGTCCACTACCTGTGCCTCCTTTTGTATAACTAGCTAATGTCCAGATCCAGATGTTTTCATGAATCCTGACCTGTGGCCAGAAGATGCATATGTCAACTGGTACAGAGAACCAAGACAATATCCCAATGAGGACAGTGCAGAGGCTTCTAGGACTTGGAGGCATCGCACACCACTATCTAACCCGCAGTAATGGAGGAGATACCAACAACAGCAGCAAGTATAAAAGTAACTTCATACAATTGCAGAGGACTCCCCAAAACAAAGAGGAATCTCCTGTTGCGACCTGACATCGTATCTACATTAAGGACCAGTGGCATAGTCTGCCTTCAGGAAACCTGGTACACAAAACAGGACTTAGGTAATTTGAACATATTAGATAAAGATTTCCATGAGTACGGGGTCTCCACTACGGACACACGTGATGGTATTGTGGCAGGTCACCCCCCAGGGGGCGTTGCAATAATGTGGAGATCGTGCCTAGATTGTGTAATTAAAACCATTGAGACAAATTTAAGCTGGTGTGCGGGAATACAGCTGGAAGTGGGACACAGAAAATTTGCAATATTTTGTGTTTACTTACCGTATCAGTGTGCAGAAAATGAAGAACTTTATTTGGAAAAGTTAGGGGAGCTTGGTGGCCTAATTTCTGAATTAGAGATAACGTGTTACTCAGTGGTAGGTGATTGGAATGCTACTCACGAGTTGGGTGGTTCCATGTTTGCTAAACATATGTTAAGGTTTTGTGATGAGCAAGGTTTAATTTTGTCCTCCAAAAACCTGCTTCCAGAAAATAGCTATACATAATTAGTGAAGCATGGGAGACCAGGTCGTGGCTTGATCATGCAATCTCTAGCTCTGACTTTCATGACTCTATCTCAGAAATGGCCATAAGATACGACATTACGGATGACGACCACATACCTATAGAATTAACAATCCAAATTAATATGGCACCGGAAATAACAGAAACTAGCAATAGCATCAAGGCAAAAGTTCCATGGAATGTAATCTCAAATGAAGAGTGCCAAATGTACTGTGATAAAACCAAAGACTTATTAACCCGGCAAGCGCGATAGGCCTCACGGAAGGCTTCCTATAGGGAACGCGATAGGCCTCACGGAAGCAGGACCATAAAAAAAGCCTTCCATAAAAAAAAAGGGCCTATCAAAACAAAGGAATTTGTCTCTAGGTGAGATAATTCCCTCCAGTACTCATCCATGCTCACCCACCCCCCTCCCCTCCTTCCCCACCTTATTCCCCCCTCCCCCCTCCTCAATTATCACCTTTTTTTCCTCTTATTATCATCACTTATCGGTTATTTTCTCTCCCGCGATAATGTAGCACAAGTGGGTTGCATAAAAGATCGTTATGCAACACCCAGACACCGGCACACACCTCGCTCTCGTCTCAGTTGACTCCCAGACAGCGAGAGGGAGGGCTGCCTGTCTCTCTCTCGCCTGAGATTATGACCGGGTGGCCAATATCTTCGTTTTTCACCACCCAAATGCTTTTCCCACTTATTTTAGCACTCTTGAAGGTTCATATATACATCATATATGTAAAATAAAAGCATACCGAAAACAAATAATGGTTTATATTGTAAATATAACGAATTCTGTCAGAATCCAGGGCTAGAAATGCACAAATAACTACCCTAGCACCTACGTCTATATCGCGCTTGTCAGGTTAAATAGGGTGCAATATGATGGTAATGGTGTAGCACATTGCAGGGATCCAAAATGTAGTGATGCACAACACAGAAAGGACATTATTAAATTTTACAATAGTATAATAGATTCTTTATCAAAAGCGGGGGAAAGTATTTTTAATAGCCATAAATATAAGTCCTCATTCAATAAGCCAGGGCAAGACTATGTGGCTGACCTGTATCAGGCCTCCAGAGATGCTAGGTCTCATTGGCTTGAGGTAGGTCAGCCCAGACAGGGGCCTATATTTGTTAGTAGTCTTGGCAAATCCAACGTCAAGGCTATTAACCTAATTGCAATGACGACTTGTCTATTTTGACTGCTATGTCGTCATTCCAACCGCGGTTAAAAAGAAAACGTCTAGAGTCTACTCCTTATCTTGCTCTAGGAGACGTTGTACATTAACCAAAACTACCACCGAAGGTGAAAAAAGCATAGAAGAGAAGAAAAAGGGGTTTACCTTAGTTACCGCTCAAGGCCCATCCCGTGTTCCGTCATGTGCAGATCCCTGTCGAACGTGCGCATGAGCGACCCACTTTTGTCATAATTTTTTCACGCGTCGCCATTGTTGAGTCCGCTTTTGTTGTGCTCCTTCAATTCATCCTGTTTTAGGTTCGTTTCGGCTTATCTGGCCTTCTTTTTTTGTTAGACAGATGTTACGTGATCTAGGGCACACGTAAATGGGCTCCTCAGTGTGTATAATGGAGACGCGTGTGGAAATAGCTACCGAAGGTACGGGGGCGCCTGGCGTTCCTCGTCTATGTTTTTTCATTTCTTTCTCTTTTCAATTTCTTTTTTCCTGTTAGTCTGGGCATAGTTTAGCTTTTAGCTTATTTTAGCCTAGCTAGTTTTCTCATTCAGGAATTGCTATGCCCCTATGAGTTTTCATTTTTTCATAGCCTAGGTGTACAGTTGGTAAACAATCTGAGATTTAGTTGGTGGCGGTGCTGTTTGTAGAGTTTGTGTCGGCTGCATTATTAGCGTTATTCCCGAGTCCCCCCTTTCGAGCCTTCACTGTGTCTCAAGGGCCTGGGCGACAGGTGGTTCGTGATATCCAGGGGTATCCCACGGGGGCCCCTCCTTCACACCACAGGGTTTTTCGCCCCTGACACATTCTCTGCTCACGGCTAGGCCACCCTTTTTCTCGCCGGTTTCATTTACTGGTTTTTGTTTTATCTTCCTGTTTCATCTCCATCCTTTCATAGTCTTTTTGCCCAATCCAGGGGTACCCCAAACCACCCTCCCTGCCACTTCTCCTCATGGTCTTTGCTCTATCTCTGTGGGTTGGGTGGTTCCTGGGGGATGTGCCTCCTCTCCCCTGGTGTGTCTTCCTTGTCTCTCCCTTGACCGGTTGAGTCAGGATATAATCAAGGAAGACACTGCTCAGCTTGATGGCCATCATCGCTTGGCGTTCATAAGGAGATGACGCATTTTTATGGGCCTTTTTTGGTATTCCCTAGACGCTCCTCTCGCTTTTTCGGTGCCGGACCATCTCGGCCGGTCCCGCAAATTTGCGGAGAGCTCGATTCGGTCCTCTGGGACGTTTCGGCTCCCCGCAAATTTGCGGAGATCGCTGGGGGGTCCCGCGGAGATGCGGGAGGGTTGTGTCGGTACGGTTATGCCTCCATTGGCCCGCAAATTTGCGGTTATAGTTGGCTTTCACTGTTGACCTTTTTTATGTCATATTGTTGCCTGATACTATATTGGTGTATGCACTTTACTAGTGTTATGGACCCTGCATGTAAGGTGTTGAGTGGTGGTTAACACTTTCTCCATCTTTGCAGGTTCTGCTTGTGCTCTTCCACCTCGCCCGCCCTCCTCACCTACCTCGGTGCTCCCGGTTTAGAGTGAGTACGGATACCGATTTGCATGTGTGTTACTGTTTACCCATGCTCATTCCATGGTTTTTATTGGACATTCTCTACACTTACTCCGTCGACGTGCTGCTTATGGTGTGTGTTCTTCCGTTGCAGTGGGATGCCTTGCTTTCGCCAGGGTTGTGGCTCCCCGTGATTGGAACGCCACAGGTCCTGCTTACGCCACTCGCAATGTGTGTCCTCTACGGCCTACCTCCCTGCTCTGTGTGGCCCGTGTATGGACCTGGTGGATGTGGTGGACCATCACCCTGGTTCCTCAGAGGTGGCAGTGGCCTCTGCTTCCCTTCAATCAGTGTGGGCGGTGGTCTCCCACCACATTAGGACTGTGGGCCACCGTTCCCCGGCCTTTGTTGACGACCGGATCCGCGTCGCCCTGGGCATCCCTGACCCGTCTGGAGGCCGTTCACCTGGCCCTCTCCCTGCTCGGGCCCTCCTCCCTGGATCCCGTGGCCGGTCGTCACATCGTCGGGAGGATCCCCAGCTCCGTCCACGCTCTCGCTCGCCTCATCGCCCGTCCTCTACTGCCCCTCATCGTCCTCCTGATCGCCTTGACGCCACCCATCGCCCTCGTCATGGTTCTCACCCTGAGGCCGGGGTTAGCGGCTCTGCACCTGTGCGCCCTCCCCTGGCCTCTCCGGATAGGGGCTCTACTACCTTCCGCCCGCTTCCCCTTCACAAAAGACGTCCTCTTCCTTTGTCCTCTACGCGCGCGGATGTTCATGCTGTAGCTGGCCCTCTGCTTCCTCCTCCTACACTGTCCAGGAGGGTCCGCCAGGATGTAGTTGCTTCTCCTCCTACTTCTCCTGCTTCGGTGCCTATTCTTCCTTCACGGTCTCGTCCCAAGGTGGAGGTCCCTCCCTCCTCCACCTCGGTGTCGGGCCGCCCTGTTCTCTCAGCCCCGGGGATCCTTGCTCTGTTTCCCCCCGCGGCTCCTTCTGACCTCCTTTCACCCGGCCAGCCTTCCCACTCCCGTCATCCTGCTCCTCCTCATTCTTCTATCCCTGATCTTCACTTACCAGCTCGCCAGGGGGGTACCCCGCCTCTTGACTCGGTGGAGTATAGCGAGGTTTAGGGGTCCCCTTTCTCGGGAGCTGACGTGTCACTGGAAGAGGGGGATGGTGATGTTTCCCCCTCGGGCGTTAGTGATTGGGGACGAGACCCTCAGGGGCGCCACGGCCGTCGTCGCTCGCCTTCTTTGGGCCGCGACGCTGCTGTTTCGTGTTATGGGTCTCGCTCCCGCTCACGCTCGCCCCTGCGGGCCGAACAATCTTCGGGGGGGTCGCCTCTCTCGGATCGTTTTTCGGCTATGCAGGGGTGGGTTGCGTCACACATCGACGAGCGCTTGGAGGCGATGCAAGACTCCCTCTTATTGCGCTTCTTGGCGGTGACACAACCTCAGCGCCTCACCCAACCTACCCCTGCTTTGGTCCCCCTCCCTTCTGCAGTGGACCACATTCCTTCTCGCCCTGCTTCTCCGCCTGCCCGGTCGTCGGCTAGTACAGCTCCTGCCCTAGCTCAGGAGGTTGCCCCTGCTGTCTCCCATGCGGGGGTTCTCCGTCTGCTAGGGCAAGGTCCGCGCTTGCCCCCCATCCAGAAGGCCAAGGTCCCATCGCGGACCATGCCGCTCCTCTATGGCTCCTTGGCTGTTTGGAAGGGGGTGCAGGCCTCCCACCCGGAGCGTGCTACCGGCTTCCCGTCAGGTGAGAGGGCCCTACCTTCGGACTGGTCGGTGCAAATTAATGATAAGATGCAGTTCAGGGCGATCAGGGTGGATGGTCAGGTGGCCGACGTGGAGGTGCGGGCTTACCCGACGAGGACTGACCTTCAGTACTTTTCGGTGAAGCCCAAGCCCCCGTCTGCTCCTCGGACTAAGCTCTGGTCAGACTTCAGCCGCCAGGACATCCTTCAGGATGTTCAGTCCCTGGCTGTGTTGACGGGACTGTCCTCCTATGGGACGGGTTTGTGCGACGACGGTAAGCCTGGCTTAGCCGTCGTGCTCAATAACCCTCTCCCATTGGAGGCCTGGTTTGCTGAGGCCTTAGAATTCGCCAACCGTTCCGTCGACAGATCTGTTTCAGTCCCTCCCCCGGAGTCATCATTGCTTTTGCCTCCTCTTGTATCTGTCGGCGGATTGGACGGCAAGTTCTGGTCCTGGATCAGCGCGCCCAAACTTGAAATTTGTTCTATTGCTAACCCGTTCTTCTCTCACCCAGATAAGTCCTCTGTCGACAGGGATTTTATCTTGCGACAGAGGGTGGCGAACTTATTATCTTGTCTTTTAGGTTCCCTCCAGACGTCTGTTCACCACCTGAGACTTATCGAGGCGACTGCACCGGGCGATCTTTGCGAGGGTTTGGACCACGTTCGGCGGATCCACCTTCAGCTCGCGGTGTCTTTGGTTCCCGAGCTGAAGGCGGTTTTGTGCGAGGCAACTCGACAACGCCAGACGGTAAGGTCCTCGTTCTGCCGGAAAGCCCCCTTGGATATTCGTCAGGGTTTGTTGTACTCTGAGCTCTATACATCGGGGCTTTTTGCGCAGGATGCTTGGGAACGCTACGCTTCTCTGTCGGCGGACCCTGCTTACGACACGCAAAGACGCGCTGTGTCGCGACCAGGGTCTTCTCAGTCCCGTCCTTCTGACGGTCCTCTTCGGGGTGCTGCCACCAAGGAAGGGCGCAGGAAAGGGAAGTTGCCGGCCAGAGCGTCGGTTCCGCCTCACACTTCTGCTCCTGCTCCCTTTCATCCCCGCCGAGAAGGGGCTGGCCAGCCTTCCACTTCCGGCCGCACTTCGACGGGGTCAGACGCGCGACGGACAGGGGATGGGGTGACC
This sequence comes from Paralithodes platypus, assembly GCA_032716605.1. Classification (NCBI taxonomy): domain Eukaryota; kingdom Metazoa; phylum Arthropoda; class Malacostraca; order Decapoda; family Lithodidae; genus Paralithodes; species Paralithodes platypus. The sequence continues at coordinate 63,360,272 of CM064581.1, forward strand.
CGCCCTTTTCGACAAGGTGGGGGGGGGGTAGAGGAGGTCAACGTGGCTCTTATGACCGCAAGGACCGTACAGGGGGACCCTCCACGTCAAAAAATGTGTAGGTTCTCCGGGTCGGTCTCCTCCTTGTTCTCCTTCTCGCCTAGCCGAAAGGGTCGCTCACCTCATCTCGGGGGCTACCACAGGTTGTTTTCGCCCTTGCGCCCCTCGCTGGCCGCGAGGGACGTGGGGGCGGAAGATTGCACGGAGGGGTCTAACCTGGAGATGGAAGTCCAGACCCCCACTCAGCTCTTGTCAACGAAGCCGGCCTGTCTCTTCTGAGGTGGCCGACGTGATAACGTCCATGCACGAGTAGGGAATCGTCAAGGAGGTGAAAGCCGGTCAACCGGTTTTCCTCTCCCGTGTATTTCTGGTACCAAAGAAGGACTGCGACGCGATGCGACCGGTGGTGGATCTGTCGGCCCTCAACGGGCACATCGTGAACACACGGTTTCGGATGCTGATGGTGCACCAGGTACGACTGGCCCTGCGACCTCTGTCGTGGGTAGTGTCGCTGGACCTCAAGGATGCGTATTGGCACGTTCCTATCCATCCTCGTTTCCAGCGATTCTTGGCCGTTCAGACTTCCGATCGTGTGTTCATGTTCGACAGACTTCCCTTCGGTCTCAACATCGCGCCGCGGATCTTCTCGAAACTGGTGAAGCAGGCTCTGGATCCTCTCCTCAGGAGCGGCTTCCAGATCCTGTTTTACTTGGACGACTGGTTGATAGTTTCAGACACCCTAGAACAGTGCGTCCACGACACCCTCACAGTAGTTCAACACATCACACAGTTAGGGTTCAAAATCAATATTCCCAAGTCACGCCTGATCCCGTCGCGTGTCGTGACGTGGGTAGGTCTCGAATGGGATCTGACCAGCGCTACAGTGACCCAGAGTCAGCCAAACGCGGTGAAACTTCGCAGGAAGGTCTTCGCCGTGTTGCACTCGGTCTCCCTCACGAGGAGGATCTGGGACTCGTTAGTGGGTTCACTGAATTGGGCCGCTCTGACCATTCCCTTAGGGAGGCTCATGCTACGCCGCCTAATACTCATGGGCAACAAGGTGTTTCCGTTGGCCCCTATGGATCAGCTCATGCCGATCCCGCGTACCATTCACAGACACTTAGGACACTGGGTTGCTCGGGGCACGCTCTCTGCGGCTGTGCCCTGGACCGCCCCCCCGCCGACGATCTGGGTAGATACGGATGCGTCGAGCGAGGTAGGGTGGGGTTACCAATCCAACCTGGGACATCAACATCACGGCAGATGGGTGGGACACACACACCTACACATCAATGCTCTCGATTTGTTGGTTCCCTTGTTCTTTCTGAGGGACCACGCGCTGGCCCTTCGGGGAAAGTCGGTGGCCTTCAGGATGGACAATCAGACAGCTGTCCACTGTATCCAAAAGCAGGGGTCCTCCAGGTCTTTGACTCTGTTGGGGATCTCAGAGAAGTTGTTCTTCCTCGCGAACCGACACAACATCTCCCTGCACGCCTCCTACCTGCCCGGGACTGCCAACCTGTGGGCGGACGCCCTGTCGAGAGGACAGGGCGTTCTTGTAGAATGGGCAATGAAACAGACTGTGTTCGACGACCTCGCAGCTTCCTGGGGTGTTCCGGAGGTCGACTTGTTCGCATCGAAGGAGACGTGCAAGTTGCCTCAGTACCTATCCCTCCGGACTCGCACTCCGGAGGGGGGTCCGGACGCTTTCATGGAAGACTGGAACAGGTGGCAGTCGATATACATATTTCCGCCACCAGACGCACTGTTGATGTGCAAAGTCCTCGCGAGGCTGCGGCTGTACCGCAGCAGAGTCTGGCTAATAGCGCCTCTGTGGCCGGCCCAGGCTTGGTACGCCCAGTTGAAGCAGTGGTTCCCGAGTCCGGTCCCTCTCCCTCTCTCAAACTTCCACTTGAGCTAGGTTGGGGACCTGCGGACCTCGTTGGCCTTCACATCGTGGATGTTCGTGAGGCACGGTGGCTCCCAGTCCACGGACGGGACCTGACTGACTTCCTGAAGCGTTCATGGACGTCTTCGACTTGGGGGACTTACGAGTCCCACTGGAGGTCTTTTACTAGGTGGATACAGGACACTCGCCAGACAGTTAGCTCTCCTTCCCTCGTCCTACACTACTTGTTTCACCTCTTCCGTACACGTCGCTTTCAAGTCAACACTATACGTAACCACTTGTCTGCCATCCGGGAGGTCTTTGAGTCCGTCACTGGGCTGGTCGTTCCGCCGAAGGAGCTGGATTCCTTCATGAAGGCTGCCTTCAGGGAACGACCGCCTCCGCGCCAGATCCCTCCTCAGTGGGATCTGGGGCGAGCTCTGGACCTTCTGGCTTCCCACACATATACACGGGACACTACACCGGTTCAGTTGCTTGAGCGTACACTCTTCCTTGTCGCTCTGGCCACTGGGGATAGGGTGTCTGAACTAGCAGCCATGTCACGGTCCCAGGAATGCATGCGATTCTCCCCGTCCTTGAATGTCGTCACGTTAGCCCCCTCCCCTCATTTTGTTGCCAAGAATGAGAGAGAGACCCACGTTTTCAAGCCTTTCACCATCCAGGCTTTAAAGCGTGGGCATACTCACCATGTGTTGTGCCCGGTGCAAGCCTTGCACTCCTATGTTGAGTCTGTGGCGCCGACTTCGGGTACTGCTGTGTGGGTGTCTCCTCGGACTGGTGGGAGGCTCTCGAAGGTGCAGATAGGACGCCACATTTATCGGGTCATATGTGCCAGTAACCCTGATTGTAGGGGTTCTGCGCACGATGTGCGATCCTTTGCTGCCTCCTTACGGTTCCTGTAAAGTCGATCCTTACCTGACATCGCCTCGGCGGGTTTGTGGTCTTCTGTCAATACCTTCGTCTCCTCCTACCTCTCCATGTCCATTGTTAGACCCCCTCGGCCTGTGATAGCTCTCGGGAGTCGTGTTTCCTAGAGCTCTGGCGAAGATACCTGGTCTTCCCCCCTTGCAACTCTTTCTTTTACTTTGTTTTATTTGGAAAAGGGGGGGGGGGGGAGTACGGGTTTGCAACACTTTATTGCAAGTTTGGGATTATGTTTTATGTATACAGTACATAAGTGTTTTTGCCAAATTGAAAATTGTGTTTTATTATTGTGTTCAATGTTTTTGTTGGTTTTGGAAGAAAAGGGATTTTGGGTACTGTACTTTTTTGGTTTAAGACAAGTCTATGTTTTTGCATTACTATGAATGGCGGGCACGTGTTAAAACTGTTCTTTTTAGCTACTCCTCAGTTTTTCACTCTTTTATTAAACTCTCTTGTTTAAATTGTGTTTCTTTGTCATTCATAATTTTGTTTTATGCATTGTTTTTTTTGGTATGTTGGGCTTGGATGTCCTCCTCCTGTTTGTTATGCAGCCTTGACGTTGGATTTGCCAAGACTACTAACAAATTGGGAGGTTTGACGTACCTCCCAACCTACCAAATAGGAAAACCTACTATTTGGTAGTAGTCTTGGAAAATCCAACGTACAAAATACCCTCCCTCACGCCGGACCCCTGCCCATCCGCGTTCTTCTGTTGACGTGAGATGTGCTGACAAAAGAGGGTCGCTCATGCGCACGTTCGACAGGGATCTGCACATGACGGAACACGGGATGGGCCTTGAGCGGTAACTAAGGTAAACCCCTTTTTCTTCTCTTCTATGCTTTTTTCACCTTCGGTGGTAGTTTTGGTTAATGTACAACGTCTCCTAGAGCAAGATAAGGAGTAGACTCTAGACGTTTTCTTTTTAACCGCGGTTGGAATGACGACATAGCAGTCAAAATAGACAAGTCGTCATTGCAATTAGGTTAATAGCCTTGACGTTGGATTTTCCAAGACTACTACCAAATAGTAGGTTTTCCTATTTGGTAGGTTGGGAGGTACGTCAAACCTCCCAATTTGAACTTCACAAAAGAGCAAAGGCTAGGACCAAATATGCCATTATATTTATTAAGCAAAATGAAAACCAATTAAGGAAGGAAGCCCTTGCAAAGAGTCTGGCAGAAAAGGATACTAACTGTTTTTGGAAGGACATCAGATCCATGCAAAATTGTAACACACCATTACCTGTCAGTGTTGAGGGGGTTACGGGTGAAGAGAACATTGCTGACTTATGGAAAACTCATTTTAAGAAACTACTTAACAGTGTAAACCAAAGGTCTACTAATGGTGCAATTCAATATGTGAAAGATAGTAATTATGAAGACGTTAAAGTGACTGAAAGTGATCTTGAGAATGCCATAAGAAAACTTAACCTAAACAAAGCTTGTGGGCTGGATGGTATATATGCAGAACATCTTAAATATGCAGATAAGTTGTTAATAGATAAACTTAGTTCTTGCATCACCAGTCTATTTACGCATGGTGTCCTGCCGGAGTCTATGATATCCGTAATACTTGTTCCTGTCATTAAAGATAAATCGGGTAAAATTACAGCTAAAGACAACTACCGCCCAGTAGCACTTGCTAGTGTGGTGAGTAAGGTAGTTGAAATGATATTGCTAGAAAGAATGTCTGCATATATTGTCACCAGCAGCAATCAGTTTGGCTTTAAGAAAAATCACGGCACAGACCAATGCCAGAATAGCTGGTGTTCACACTTGAAGCTGTGTATAGTGATCGGAGACGACCAGGTCGGGTTCCCCCCTTCAGGAAGAGGACTAGCTTGTGCAACCCACTTTGGGCCCCACCTTCCTGGCCTTCGATGCTGTGCATAGACCAAGTAAATAAGGATTCCTGTCTTGTTCCTTTCCAGGGATTATAAGGATAGTGCAGTACTTAGAGACAACCAGGTTGGGTTCCCCCCTTCAGGAAGAGGACTAGATTGTGCAACCCACTTTGGGCCCCACCTTCACTGGCCTCTATTTACTGTATTAGTCTTGTGGTTCCAGAGGAGATTGCAAGGGAGTAATTTAATTGTCCCAAACCTTAGACTAATCATAGTGTCACTGGATAGACTGCTTGCACCTCTATACAGACCATTATGCTAGTCGCCATAACCCCCCACCAAACCCTGTAGCAGAACTCCGGCATACTCTTAGTAAGTCCCTGCTCACGCGGAGTGCAAGAGGAACCCGGGTGTCTCCCGTGGTAGGCGCAGAGGGACAAGGAGCTGTAAGGACCTAGGAGTGCAGCCTAATCCCGGACCAACATCCGGAAGTACCACGCCCAGCCGCCCTCCTGGACCACTGGATTCTCCCTCGATCTACGGCACCTCTTCACTCCCGTTCTCCTTTAAGTGCCTTACTACGGTTTATGGGTATAGAGTTGTCTCAGGGTAGTGGTTGAAGTTATCTTCAGGGGTTCTCATTAATTAACGTCTCACGAGAGGGCTTTCCTCTCTCTACTTAAATTGACGTTGATCTGCCCACTTGCCGGGACACATTAGACATAACTATCAGAGGATCCTTATATACGCACATTCCCGGGTTATTGGTCTCCCATAGCCCGTCAGAGGGGGCGTGCCTATACAAGACCCACCGCATATGACATACACACATATTTACACGTAACCTTGTTCCCTTGTATAACTTCTAGCCTCATTCACTTAACATTCTGTCAGGTTCATAACTCGAATAGATCTCACTCTATCTCGGCTCCCGACGATTGTTGTATCAGCCTTCCGCATCTTGCTAGTTGCCCACACAAGTAGTTTTAGAATAAATAATCTTGCCAGGTGAGATCTAGCACACCTGTAGAATTCAGTTCATTTGTGAGCCTTTCAGAGCCCACCTTATTGTTGATGACCACTTGGTCATTGTTGCTTTAGAGTCAGTTAACGTCACTATTGCCGGGGACATCATAGTATGATCCAGACGACATCTGCCATTACTGCACTCTTGTTACCTTGCTGAGATCTCGCTTGAGATCTAGTTGAGTGGGAGGTAAGCCTCCACTATTTTGGATACTCTATAATTGTATCCGAGGAGTTATTGTTAAATTGAGTCCGGACCCATTGTTCGACTCTTGCCTTATAATTGCTAATCATATTATTATTTGTATGCTCTATTTACCATTGTTGCCATTTTGATGATGTCAATGTTCCAGAGTTAAATATATTGCTCCTCCATGAACCAGGTGTAAAGTGAATAAAACCCATGTTAAGTTGTCGCCTGTGTACTTATTCTCCTGCCGTGTTGTCTCTTTATTAAAGTTAAAGGTATACTTCTCCAGTTAGAGAGTTAATTATTGCACTCAGAATATCTCGCATTCCAATTTAGACCGGGCATAACACTGGTGGCAGCGGTGTCTCTTTCTCGAGGGTAGCCTTTCAGGGTTTTCCTGCTTTAATATTTCTGAGAGTAACGCGACAGGGGTGAGTAGTCAGGATGACGGGGAGAGCACTGGATATTATTCCTTTCAAACCGGAGGAAAGTGACATAGCCACCTATTTAGAGGTCGTCAAGCCAGTTCTTGACATCATATTTAAAGATGAAGTGGCCCCTAAAATTCATACAGTAGTAATGAAGCTAGGGCGACACATGGCCCTAGTTTCCAGTTATGTGAAAGAGAACCCGGGGATGACCTGGGAACAGTTTGAGACCTATACTAAAGCTGCCATTAACCCCGTCTTAGGTACCGTAATAGCTGACCAGCAATTCCACGCTATCACATACGACGGGGACCTCGACGCCACCATCAACAAGCTCAACAGGCTGGCTTCCACCGCTTTTACGACGGCTACAGCTGCGGAGAAGAAAGAAAACGTCCAACGTACCCTCATGAGGATCCTCCCTATTGCAGTCCGGGACCACTTCGCCATTACAGAACCGGCCGGATATGACACGGATCTCCCTGTCATACGCCACACTCTGGCCCTGCAGAAGTCCCGGGAGCAAGGGAAAATCGCCAGCATCAACAGAGCTCCGACTAAACTCCAAGGAGCTCCTTCCGGACCAATTTTCCACCCCAGCCGCAGCCCGGATAAACCAGAAGAGTGGGCCAGGATCAAGCCTGGAGATTGAAAGCCCTGCGGATCCCAGTGCCCTATCAACGGGCTGAAACGTTTCTTTTCCGAATTGTTGGCCAAGCGCTCAAGGATTCCTTTATTCTGGGGACAGATTCCGTGGTTGAAACCGTCCAGACGAGTTGCCACAATCCTGGAGGACGGCACTGCAGGAGCTGATGACCACGGCGAGGAAGGTGCAGAGGTTGGTGACCCGGACGACCACAGCACAGTCGAGCCGGAAGTCATCCGACCGGGTTTTTAGACCGCCCCCGCCCACCAACTTGGAGACTGGCGGGGGCTCGAGATAAGGATAGCTCTACTATGATGAAACCTCCCATTTACACCCACCTCACCATCCAAGGAGTCAAATCTCGACTACTCGTCGACACCGGAACCTCAAGATCATGTATTTTTTCCTCATATCACCAGAGACATCACAACACTTTTGGACCTCTTCAACGCTCTTCCACCACCCTTATTGATACCAACGACAACCTCATTTCCAGTACTGGCATCACTGCACCACTATATGTGGCTACCCCTCAACCCAACCACGGCCATCACCACGCTTTCATGGTATTTCCCTCCCAAGAGACCACTTACGACGGATACCTGGGATTCGATCTTCTCACTGTCCTTCGCACTACCATCCAGTGTGTGGAACGAAGATTGCTATTTTACACCGACCACCCAGGACTCACCACTCCGAAGACTACAACACCGCTCCACAACCCCCCTCAACCTTTGAAAGCCATCCGTGTTGCATCGGCCATCACCACTCAACCCATCACTTTGCTGCCACATCATGAACATTGGGTATCCATCCATCCAACCCCGACAGGAGAACTCATTCACACTCCTCTTCAGAGCCCTTTTAACAGGGATTGCCTCACTGCACCTGCCATCTTAAAACAAAATGCAGTACGTATAGCCAACATCTCCGACCACCCTATCACCTTACCCAGGGGTCTCACCATTGGAGAACTGGAGACCTACGATGACCAGCCCTCACCTACCACCACCACCATTCCTTCATCAACTCCATCACTCCCGGAAATCTCCTATCGGCCGGGAAAACTCCACACCAATGCAGACGCCCTATCCCGGCTACCTCTGGCACCAGAACAACTCAAAGCCATTCAAGACCCACGACCCCCACCTACCACCACTCCCCCTCTCATACAGGCGTACCTCCGGAAAGAAAAACCTAATTGGATCTCCACCCGACTATTTGGCCTCTTGCAAAGAAGGGGAGACGTACTCTTCACACCCGAAGGTCAGATTGTACTAGGCCCCGAAGATGCAGAGCAAATGATGTCTTCCCTGCACACCAACAACGGGATCCACCTAGGACAGAAGAAATTGGTGAACACCTTCAAGGACACCTACTGGACTCCTCGCCCATTCACCACTGCCAAACAGATCACCGAAGCCTGCCGCGCCTGCGCCCTGGGAAAAGATCAAACACGCACTCCAGGACCCTCCGGCAAACTCATCGCTTCTAAACCTTGGCAACTTCTGGCAGTCGACGTCATGGGGCCTCTGCAAAATGACAGGGGATACCGCTACATCATCAACTTTGTGGATACGTACTCCAAATACGTCATCGCTTGCCCTGCCCGAGAACACACAGCTATGGCCGTAACAGAGGCATTATTACAACATGTGTTTCCATATTTTAGGCAATACACTCCGACAATGCCACTGAAGTTACCGGACAAATTTGGACACAGATCTCAGAAATATTCGGGTTCCACATTAGCCATTCTTCACCTTACTGGCCAAAAGGAAACTCCATATGCGAGCGTTCCCATCGAACTATCGCCAATCAAATCCGGACCCGCCTGCAACAGATGAACTCCTCGGACTGGACCAGACTTCTTATGTTTTTGAAGTTCGCATCATACAATGGGGAATAAACACCTGTCCCAGAGACAACGGGATCACCCCTCACGAGATGGTTTTTGGAAGCCCACCTCTCCTACTACCTCTACGTCACCTAGCTGCCGCTACTGAACCCTCGCCAGGTCTAAACACCAACCTCGTCCATCTTAGAAACTGCCTACGTCAGCTCCAATTCACGCAAGATCTCCAGCCTGATGAAGTCCCCAAAAACAACCCTCACCGAGTAGGCGACCTGGTAATGGTAGCCATCTTGCCTGTACCCTCCAAACTGAAGCCACGGTACAAGGGTCCATTTGAGGTCCTAAAAATTCCTAACTGTTTCCAGGTCATAATTAACTATCACGGGGAATCTCGCACTTATAGGAATAGATTTGTCAGAAGGTTCCAACCTCTTAACAAAAATGTAACTTTAGTTGCTGAACCAGACCAGGATATTAATGTACTACCCCTGTTTCAAATCTTCACCCTCAAACCTCCCTTCTTCCCAGACCTGACCCCCTCACCCATTCCGTACCTCCTCCTCAGCCTCCTTTCACACCCCCCCTCATTTCTCCTTTGCCTGCCTTTAACTCTCCTGTTCCTCAGCCTCCTGTCGCCCTCCCCACTCGCCTCACCCAGTTCACCCCTTCTCACCTCCCTAAACACCAACCTCCTCCTACCCTCTCTACCCAAACTCAAACCTCCCCCTCTTCTCCTTTACCTCCTGTCAGCCATCCCCCTCTTCTACCCCACTTCACCCCTTCCCGCATCCCTAAGCTCAAACCTCCGTCCTTTCCCTCTCTCCAAACTCAAACCTTTCCCTCTCTCTCTGGCCTCACTTCACCTCAGCAACCCCTTTCTGACCAGTCACCATTAACCAGCCATACCTCCTCTAGCCTTCCCCCATCTCCACCAAAACTCACCTTACCTATCACCCCCAGTCTTCGCCCTAAAACCCCTTTCTGTAATCCCTCACCTGTCCCTCCTGACTCTAAAAACCTACTTTCCTCTCCTAAATCTATTTCCCCTCCATCTCAACTTCCTAGGCGTAAAACCATACCTAAATTTCGCCCAATGACACCATTAACCCCCTCTCCCCCCTTCCCCAGACTGCCTTCTCATACCCGCTGTGGGAGACCAGTCAAGCCACCCACCAAATGGGAACCAGCCCTTTCCCAGCCAAGAACAAGAAAAGGGCAAAACTCAGCTGCCCGGAGCCACGTCACCAAGCCGGTTCCAAGCTCCTCCCCCCAGCCTGGTACTTCGGCGTCCGCACCACCGAATGACAAGGGCCCAGCCAGGATCTCTGTCCTCACTCACCACCCACCTCCCACCACGACGACACCCTCGCTGACCTCTCTCACCAATATGAGAATTGACCAGATTATAGGTTTGACTCCTGTAAGGAGATAAAGAAAACCTAATATTTATTAGTGGCCCCTCCATCATTGACGAACATGCCTATTACATAAGGCATCCTCTTCAAACACTAATCCGCCATAGTTTGAATCTACCGCGCAGAGCATTTAAAAACTGAGGAGCCTTCATCATGAGCGCACGCGACCTCACTCATGGCTTCAGTCATTATGAATTGGGTTCTCACTACGAAAAAACTTCGTAAAAAATAAAAACAAAAAGAAAATAAGAATAACTATCTAATAAGCTTTCCATCATATCGTGGATGTACTTGTGTGGATCTTTGACCAGACGCTACTGCAGGCGTCATTCTTCCTTCTCTGCTCTGCGCTCAGCCTGCCCGGACCTGTCTCCCCACGCTCCGCGGGTTCCGCATTTGTTGCGTCCCTAGTGAGTTTTTTCTCATTTGTTTACTCCGGGATGTATCGAGTAAGGTTAGGATATGCGTAGCAGGAGTTTCCTGGGCTGGTTGCCCGCAGTGCAGTGTATTTTGGGTCGTATGTTTGGGGCATCTATTTCGGATGTACCCTCGTGGTCCTGTTGTGGACAGGTGAACTTTTTCACAGTTAGCTAGCTTTGTGATGCAGGCGGCTTTCATTACACGTTATTGCTTCCTTTTATCTTTCTGATGAGGTAGCGTATTTTTGCTGTCGTTCCCAGCGTATTTTTCTTCACTTAGTGAAGTTTTTTCTGGGTCCCGAGTCAGTTCTTCCCTTTGCCGGAAGTGTTTGCTACAGTGGTGTGTTGGCGGTGGTTCCTGTTGTGATATAATTCAGTGCTTTTTGTTTATATTCCGACATGTTACTGTTATCCGTCTGCCTAGGCCTAGCCAGCCTCTCGTAGCTTTATCACATATACAAGTGTTATTGATTTATTTTCTAAATATGTACTACTGTGTCATGTGTATCCTGGTTTAGTTGTGTATTGGCTAATTCCACGGACTATTTATGTGTCCTGGGTTAGTTGTGTTTTGGCTAATTCCACGGACTATGTTGGGCCCGGCGTTAGTTGTGTTTTAGCTACGCCTCGGTCCGGTGTTGCGTTCAGATGGTATCTGGACGGGGTGGGTTTTTTCCGGCGGGTTTTTCTCGGTTTCACCTTGATAACCCCGGCTGGTTGCCAAGTTTTGGCCACGCGTGGTTTAAAACAGGCTTGTTTCCCCGGCGAGTGGGTGTCTGTGGCTCCCCAGGTCTGCGTCTCTGGGGTGCCTGTTTCAGGCTCCTTCTGATTCCCGGCGGGTTGGCTGTACCCATCTAACAGTGTTCATACGGACACGTGTTGTTTGTAGCTTTTTCGGTTTTGCAAAGCCAATATAAAACTATGCTGTAGTTGTATTTCCTCCCCGGCGATCTGTTTCAAAGAAGTGGGGATAGGAACAATTGGGGTTAACTTTTAAACTTTAATTCACCCGGTGGGTGCAACCTGGAAGGGTGGGATGACCGAATTTGCAAAATTCAGTTTAGTTGACCAGTCAATTGAGGGATGCTTTGTGTATCGCCTCCTTCAACATACGGCGCTTTAGGGCACAATTGGGGTTAACGTTTTTTTAAACTATTATTCACACCCGGCGGGTGTTTCTTGCACGGATGAGAATAACGAATTTACAATTCAGTTAGTTAACCAGACATTTGAGGGATACGTTTTGTATCGCCGCCTTCAACATACGGCGATCTAAAAAGATACTTCGGCAGAAGTTAGATCTCGTATATTTGTCAGGCTTCCCAGTTTTTTATCTACGAGATAATTCGGGGGCCGGCGTCTTTTTTAGGGGGTTTTTTCCAAAATTTAATATGGAAACAAACACCACCGGAAAGACTTAATCACTTATAAACGCCATGATGGTCTTTATATATTATGTCAGAGGGTATTCATAAATCTTTTGGACAAATTAAGATATTCTGAAATCTTTTACTTAGGAAACCCCACCGCGTAGCGAGCTGTGGTCGTTGAGTATTACGTCTCGTTACCCGGCGGGTTATTTAACACCTGTGTGCGAACATGAGTGGGTTAACCTTATGAGCATTAATTCCTGGAAATTTTAATTTTCCAGAGCTGGGTCCCGGCGAGTCTATGCAGAACCTGGAGTAAGTTTCCCTCCAGTCTCTGTCATGGCTACCTTTGCCCCGGTTTTTGCTGTATGCATTACGCCCTCCTGTTCAGGTATCCCTAATTTTGCGCACACCCTTTGTATAAAATGTGTTAAAATGTCTCGTTTGGTGGGGGTTACCTTTCCGGCGTTTTTCTCGTTGCTCCGAGAACACCGTTTTTGTTTACCGAGTTTTAGTCAGGATGGCTAAAATAGGTAAGTTACCCCGACGAGTTTGGTCGCTTGAGGGCTCATCAGAAACTGCGTTTTCTGTGGTCGAGCCTGGGATCAGGCTTCCTGTGTTATTCATTGCTTTATGCATTACGCCCTCCTGTTATGTCTCGTTTGGTGTGGGTTACCTTTCCGGCGTTTTTTCTCGTTGCTCCGAGAACACCGTTTTTGTTTACCGAGTTTTAGTCAGGATGGCTAAAATAGGTAAGTTACCCCGACGAGTTTGGTCGCTTGAGGGCTCATCAGAAACTGCGTTTTCTGTGGTCAAGCCTGGGATCAGGCTTCCTGTGTTATTCCCGGTGAGGGGGGCTCCACACAGTTATTTTGTTTGGTCTTTCCCTCCCGGCGACCTTTTTACAAAGAGGTCTGGGGCAGGTATAAGTGGTTTGACATTGCATATAAAACCCGGCGGTTGTACCTTCGGGTGGTTATATTAACGAATTTGCGATTCGCGATAATTTGCCAAACAATTGATTGATACAATAGGGTATCACGGCCTTCAAGACGGCGATCTATGAGGGCTTCTGGCAGAAGCCGGATTAGAGATTAAGATAGGCTTAGACTTTTTATGGGATAAAAAGATGCCTGAATCTTACTAGTGTTTCAAGTGTAAAGGGATACTTGAAGGACTTCATCTTTAATAAAGATATGTTTCATCTTTGTCAGGATTCAGAAGTTATGCTTAATTCTTTCGAACAGGTAAAAGATATGCTGAAATCCTTAATAAACAATTGGAACAATGTTGTTTGTTTGTTTAGTCTTTCTCTCCCGGCGACCTTTTTACAAAAAAGGTCTGGGGCAGGTACAATTGGTTTGACATTGCATATAAAACCCGGCGGTTATACCTTCGGGTGGTTATATTAACTGATTAGCAATTCGCGATCATTTGCCAAACAATTGATTGATACAATAGGGTATCACGGCCTTCAAGACGGCGATCTATGAGGGCTTCTGGGAGAAGCCGGATTAGAGATTAGGATAGGCTTAGACTTTTTATGGGATAAAAAGATGCCGGAATCTTACTAATGTTTCAAGTGTAAAGGGATACTTGAAAGACTTCATCTTTAATAAATATATACTTCATCTTTATGAGGATTCAAAAGATATGCTTAAAATCTTCTGGACAGGTAAATATATCCTGAAATCTTTAATATGAAACTAAAGGAAAACGAAAAGTAGTGGTGGAGTGCTACGGTTCGTTGACCGGCGGTCTTGTGACACATATTTTGTACCATTTTTTGGGTGTAACCCTATGAGCATTAATCCCCGGAAAATTCTCTTTCCAGGGCGGAGTACCGGTGTTGCACCAGGTGACCAGGTAGTTCCCGGGGGCGGGGTAGTTTTCCCCCAGTCTCTGCCATGTCGGCACTTGAACCTCTCATTGCTGTATGTTCAACGCCGTTAAGATCAGGTATCCCTATATTATTTTTATTTGTTAATTTAATCACTGAATAATAATAACCATATATATTTTCTATGATTATATTAGGATAATATTGTGTTTATTTATAGTAATTTATTTTAATACAATTAAATATAAATTAAATTAATTAGTATACTTTATGATTTTGCTCACCAGCTCTACTTTCAATGTGTTAATGAGCTATGGGAGCTTTTAATTATCATAAACCTTTACAGGGCTCTCTTTTAGAGAGTATACCGAGCTCGCAAGCGAGGGACAGCCACAGCCAAGGTGTATGGCGATACTCACAGTCCTGGCAGGACAGAACACATCCCTTTGTGACTCAACTAGTGCTGACGTCCACGGGATGCCGATGTACCATCTTCTACCCCAGTTTTAACATGGCAACATGTGGAGGTCCCGGCTTCGGCGGGATCTTCCCATGATAAGCCAGACTTAACGGATGAAGAACAACGATCTCTGGTCTCAGAGATGGAGGTTGAAGAGTCCAGTCACCTTCTAGGCGACTCTCAGGGTACTGTCGAATCTCCACGGAGTTCGTCATCGGCTAGGTATGTACCGGCGGAAGAGATTGATGGACTACTATTGAATGCACTTAATAGGTTCTTTGGCCCTACGCCGGAAACTCCTTCTGATACGGGAGATCCCGCGATGTCGACGAATGTGCGACCTCTGGCTACATCCTTTGCTTTAGCGAAAATACCTAGCCATCCGCTTGTGTCAGACCCAATTTCCAATGTGCCAGGCACAACAGCTCTCACTACTTCCACTGTGCGAGTCATATCAGACATATCTCCCCCTCCTTTAGACAAGGCGCCAGTCAAAAAACAGGAGCTATGCCTCTTTTTACGGGCCTGATGAGTCAGGGGTAGCAATGTTACGGAAATGTTTTGGATGTTCATATTAAGGACATTCCAAGTTATTATAACCATGACTTATTCTTACCACCAAATCCCTCCAGAACGCCATTCTTGGTTCTCTCTTCCGGTTTTTGGTGCCGGCGGAGTCCCCTCTGCTTGGCTGCCATTAGCATGCCTTCCCCAGCTTACCTAGACCGCGAGTTTATGTTAAGAGGAAAAGCGTTTAAACTGTTTTCGCAATATATGGTTCCCAGCAAGTAACAAAGTCTCTGTTACGCTCTTCTCAGGCAATAGAAGCCGCGGAAGTCAGGAAAGCCATTGAACTTTCCCGGCGCTTGCTTCTCCAGACTTCCATCCAAGTCTTTAGGAGATATTCGGACGGCCTTATTAGAGGCAGTTCGAGCAAGGCAGGATCTGAGGATGTTCTTAGTGAAGAAACTTCTTGACCGTATTGCAAGCCAAGTAGTTCTGTCTCCAGTTCTAATTCCTTCTTTGATTTCACCAGCAGTTTGGAAGACTGTTTTCAATTTGGCACAAGCATTCAAGCAAGGTCCCCGCAAGCCCTGATGCCCTTGTTAGAACAAGGGATCAGGGTCTGGTGGTATCTGGGCGACTAACTGGTGGTGGCAGAAACAGAAAAGTTACGCATCAGTCATGTCTACGTTACGTTAAACCATCTCATATCTCTAGGATTCAAGGTCAACTTAGTAAAAGTCAAACCCTTGTTCCCCCACGAGTATTTCAGGGGATAGGGCTGGTCGAGGACACAGCTTCTCTCACTCTGAGTCAGAGTGTGGACACTCGAAACAGATTTCTCAAAAACTGTTTATGTTTCTCCACAGTCTGAATACGACACAGAAACTTTGGGAATCTCTAGTCGGTTCTTTCAACGGGGTTCAGCTAACTGTGAAGTTGGGCCGGTTGAAAGTCTAACGTTTAATCTTGGAGGGCAACACATTTTTCCCACTATTACCGGCGGGGATAGTATGGCCTATCCCAACGTTATTACACAACTTACTAGCGGTTTGGGCGACGAGAGAAAGGTTGCACGCAGTCATGTCATGAACCTCTCCTCCGCCGTCGGTATGGGTGCGTCAGGCACGATATGTTGGGGCTTGTAGTCAAACCTCGGGCATCAGGGTCAAAGGTTTTGGTCCCATTTAGAAATCTTCCACATCAATGTCAAAGACTTACTAGTCCCCTTATCTGTCCTTCAGGCTCACGGCTCTGCTTTACGGGGCTAGTCGGTGGCCTTCAGAATGGACAATCTGAATGTGGTTCACTGTATTCAGAAACAAGGGTCAATAAGATCTCGGAAGTGGCTAAACGTGTCAGAAAAGATTTTTATACTAGCCAACAGGCTGAACATTCATCTTCACGTATCTTATCTCCCAGGCGTTGCAAACGTCTGGGCAGACGCTCTGTCTCAGAGACAAAGCACTTCAGTGGAATGGGCGCTCTTGCGTGTGCGGAGCATGACCATCCACAAGTGGATTTGTTTGCGTCTGAGAAGACTTGCAAACTCCCACTGTACCTCACCCGCCGGACGATAACGCCGGCGGGCGGACCTGACGCTCTGATGACGGACGAGAACAGGTTGAGTTCCTTTTATCTATTTTCCGCCGCCAGACGCGTCTCTAATGTGCCACGTAGTCAACAAACTACAGGATTAGCGAGGCGTAGTCTCGCTAATCGTGCCCCTGTGGCCGGTGCAGTTTGGTACCAGCATTTGTACACGTGGTGCCCGCACCCAGTGTCACTCCCGGTCGGGTTGTTCCACTTAGAACACAATTGGCAACCTAGAAACCTCGCGGACTTGTTCATTATGGACATTCAGGAGGCCAAGTGGCTAGCACCATATGGTAGCGACGTGACCAAGATATTCACGAATCAATATACCCAGTCTACAAAGCGACAGTTTCAATCGCATTGGCAAGCTTTTATGTCTTGGATTCTTAGAACAAACCAAACTGTGCCCTCGGTGGCGTTGGTTGTTAATTATTTAATGTATCTGTTCATGCAGAAACATTTATCTGAAATTGATTTATGAGGGCAGGTTTTAAACTCCGCCCACCTCCCCGTCAGCTCAGGCCTACATGGTCTCTGGACAAAGCATCGTAGTTATTCTCGTTCCCGTATGTACCAAAGACTGCAGATTTTACAAAAGGGCAGTATTCCTTATGGCTTTGGCTACCGGGAACAGAGTATCTGAGCTGGCGGCGATGAGCAACACACCTATTTGCCTCAGGTTTGATAGGCTTCATGAGTGTATTCACATTGCACCTTCCCCAGGATTCTTAGCCAAGAATGAGCACAGTGAACACGTGTTTTCAGAGTTCACGGTACCGGCGTTAAAAAGGGGAAAGGTGCACCATCTTTTTTGCCCAGTGCAAGCTCTAACCAAATATTTAAGAGTGGCACCTCTAAATCACCAGGGTGCTTTATGGGTCGCAAGTCCGGGTGAACGCTTGATGGAGCGTACACTGGCTTCTCTCTTGGTCAAGGACTTTAAAGAGAAGAATCCCGGCGTTGTGGGTAAGACCCACGATTTACGCAAGGGGACAGCCTCTTTACGTTTCCTTAATAATCTTTCGGTGGAAGTTATTAAGTCCACACAGTTGTGGGCCTCTAATCAGGAGTTTTTTGACGCGATGCCTTTCAGTAGCTCTGGACAAACCTTCCTTGCCATGTATAGCTTTACGGCAGAGGGTCTAGGTGGCCCTTTTAGTCACGTTTTGTTTAATTTCAAGAAAAAGGGGGGGGAGGGTGCAGTCAGTGTGACATAGGACACCCTAGACCCCTCCGGAGTATGTGTTCGGAACATACGAGCTGGGATACTGTTTGTAGGCATTGTTTTATAAAATTTCTCTGTAGTATTTATTGCAGGAAATTGTGCTAAAGGCCAATAGTAGTGTTACAACAATTCTTGTTGTAAGTAGCTTTGGCTGTGAAGCAATAGATTTTTGAGAAATCTCGGTAGTTGCAACTACGACTTTTACTTTTGAAGTAATTACTTCTCCATAAGTACACGAGTTCAGTACTTCTATGAATGTACAAGAATTCATTTATGTTTGGTTATATTTTTAGGAATATATCCACTAGTTAATGGGGTTTATATATGCACATGTAAACTTATAAGTTTTTAGTTTTCACCACTTACTTTAAGTGGGGTGCCTTCTTAACTAGCAGATCTGTGTACAGAGTCTCAGAGTTAACCCTTTTTCGAGCAGGCTTCTTTGAAGCACGCTCCTGCTTGTACCCCTTTTTGAAGATTTAGGCTGTATAAAGTTTATGCACCCGAATATCTCTTTTTTACAAGAGTAAGAATACTATGTGGTTGTTTGATTATCTGCTTTTCTAGAGTTATGATATGATTACGAATGTCCCCCTCCAGTCTTAGAAATCAGGCATGTTCGTCAATGATGGAGGGGCCACTAATAAATTATAGGTTTGACTCCTGTAAGGAGATAAAGAAAACCTAATATTTAGTAGTGGCCCCGTAATCATTGACGACTGGGGCCCTCCCGACCATCCCCTTCCCATTCGTTGATGTATTCAGGATTTTGGTTTACTTGATATGTCAGTGAAGGGTGCGGAAGGACTCCACCATCCTGATCAGATCACCTCACCAACTTCTCGACCAGCTGAGATACTACGACTCCTCTTCTCTCCTCACCCTCACCGGAGACACCAAGGGCCACCGAACAACAGGGGGATTATCTACCACCACCTCCTCCAACACCTGACCCCCGTCTTCCAGGATGCTACCTCTAGACACTACCACCTTCAGTCCCGGGGTCGGGACTTTTCTCTGCCCGACGGTAGTGAGATGCGGTCTAGGAACAGTGTTACCGCATCTCCAGCTTGTCACAGCCATGCGACAGAACCAACTAAGCCTTCAGACAGCCTCCCCCCTGCCATCCAGACCCACGACAACCCTGCCCCTGCCCGTATCGCCAAGATAACGGTGCAACGAGTGGGACACGTCCGTCCCGAGTGGACCACACCAGTCACCCACGGCAAGTCATTTTCTTTAACCCGGGAACTGCCGGGAGACTCTTAAGAGTTCCCCCGGCGGACTGCGGGGAGACTCTTAAGAGTCAGAAAAAAAAATCAACTTTTAACATCTATTTTTTTTTTTTTTTTTTCCTTTGGCCCCTGGGCCATGCAAAATCTCAGTCCTCTACCTCCCCTCCTTCCCCACTTTCCTCCTCTCCTTCAGTTATCACCTATTTTCCCTGTTATTCCCTTATTCTGAGGTATATTTTCGTGCTAACATTAGAAATCCGGTTGCAGGGTGAGGTCATCAGAGCAAGCGAATGCAAGAGAGAGAGAGAGAGTATCGATCGACTGTGTCTCAGTGGCCTTGGGGAAAATTGGCGGGAAAGCAGCTTGCCTCACCCATACATTATACAACTCGCGGCTATATCTCCGATTTTGACCATCCAAACGCTGTTTTCACTCGTTTTATTGTTGTTTCAGGTTAATGTATAATACCTTTATAATCAACCCATAATAGGCGCATATGGATAAGTATTAATGCTATTAATGGTACAATGAATATTTTAGTGACGGAAACACCTCAAATACGTCAGCACAGGGGGACGTTTCCAATTACCCCCATGCGCACATGTTAGGTTAACCACCAGAGCCAAAGAAAATGACCATCGCAGGGGTAACTATTACAAACCCCCCTCAGCCAGCCCAGTAACTCCTCAACCTAGCTACACAACCAGAGGTGGTACCAGGTTGTTACCTAAATTACCTTTCATATCCCCTATCAAAGAACCTAAAGCTCTTTCAGAACCAAAACCTCTCTTCCCCAGATTGCCTTTCATATCCCCTATCAAGGAACCTAAAGCTCTTGCATCCATTCAATCTAAACCATTGTCCCGGGTTAAAGTCACTCATAAACCAAAACTTGCCTATCCTTCCAGCCAACAATAAGCCTTAACCCCCAGAATAAGTCATCATCCATTGTAAGAAACTCATCCGCTTCCTCTCCCACCAGGAAGCCATCACCCCATAATGTGTCCAGCTACATCTACAAGGGCCAGCCAAAAGTCCAGGCGCACCACTCCCAGGACTACAAGGACCTAACCACCACGCGCAGACACCACCCCAGCGCCTTTGATCCTCTCAAGCCGGGCGCCTTAAGTCTGGGCAAGAATATTCACAAGTACTCAGCCAGTCTGGACACCTTTTTCTCCTGCTACAATTCACTTCATCCAACTATTTCTTGTCCTATCCCCACTTCCCCCTAACCCCCTGTCACTACTCAATTTGATTTGATGATTTGATGACATCAGTAACTAAGCTTGCCTTTGGTATCTTTTTACCTGGGTAAAAACAGCCAGAATAGCTGGTGTTCACACTTGAAGCTGTGTACAGTGATCGGAGACGACCAGGTCGGGTTCCCCCCTTCAGGAAGAGGACTAGCTTGTGCAACCCACTTTGGGCCCCACCTTCCTGGCCTTCGATGCTGTATATAGACCAAGTGAATAAGGATTCCTGTCTTGTTCCTTTCAAGGGATTATAAGGATAGTGCAGTACTTAGAGACGACCAGGTCGGGTTCCCCCCTTCAGGAAGAGGACTAGATTGTGCAACCCACTTTGGGCCCCACCTTCACTGGCCTCTATTTACTGTATTAGTCTTGTGGTCCCAGAGACAAAGCAGCCAGAATAGCTGGCGTTCACACTTGAAGCTGTGTGCAGTGATCAGAGATGACCAGGTCGGGTTCCCCCCTTCAGGAAGAGGACTAGCTTGTGCAACCCACTTTGGGCCCCACCTTCCTGGCCTTCGATGCTGTGCATAGACCAAGTAAATAAGGATTCCTGTCTTGTTCCTTTCCAGGGATTATAAGGATAGTGCAGTACTTAGAGACGACCAGGTCGGGTTCCCCCCTTCAGGAAGAGGACTAGATTGTGCAACCCACTTTGGGCCCCACCTTCACTGGCCTCTATTTACTGTATTAGTCTTGTGGTTCCAGAGGAGATTGCAAGGGAGTAATTTAATTGTCCCAAACCTTAGACTAATCATAGTGTCACTGGATAGACTGCTTGCACCTCTATACAGACCATTATGCTAGTCGCCATAACCCCCCCACCAAACCCTGTAGCAGAACTCCGGCATACTCTTAGTAAGTCCCTGCTCACGCGGAGTGCAAGAGGAACCCGGGTGTCTCCCGTGGTAGGCGCAGAGGGACAAGGAGCTGTAAGGACCTAGGAGTGCAGCCTAATCCCGGACCAACATCCGGAAGTACCACGCCCAGCCGCCCTCCTGGACCACTGGATTCTCCCTCGATCTACGGCACCTCTTCACTCCCGCTCTCCTTTAAGTGCCTTACTACGGTTAATGGGTATAGAGTTGTCTCAGGGTAGTGGTTGAAGTTATCTTCAGGGGTTCTCACTAATTAACGGCTCACGAGAGGGCTTTCCTCTCTCTATTTAAATTGACGTTGATCTGCCCACTTGCCGGGACACATTAGACATAACTATCAGGGGATCCTTATATACGCACATTCCCGGGTTATTGGTCTCCCATAGCCCGTCAGAGGGGGCGTGCCTATACAAGACCCACCGCATATGACATACACACATATTTACACGTAACCTTGTTCCCTTGTATAACTTCTAGCCTCATTCACTTAACATTCTGTCAGGTTCATAACTCGAATAGATCTCACTCTATCTCAGCTCCCGACGATTGTTGTATCAGCCTTCCGCATCTTGCTAGTTGCCCACACAAGTAGTTTTAGAATAAATAATCTTGCCAGGTGAGATCTAGCACACCTGTAGAATTCAGTTCATTTGTGAGCCTTTCAGAGCCCACCTTATTGTTGATGACCACTTGGTCATTGTTGCTTTAGAGTCAGTTAACGTCACTATTGCCGGGACATCATAGTATGATCCAGACGACATCTGCCATTACTGCACTCTTGTTACCTTGCTGAGATCTCGCTTGAGATCTAGTTGAGTGGGAGGTAAGCCTCCACTATTTTGGATACTCTATAATTGTATCCGAGGAGTTATTGTTAAATTGAGTCCGGACCCATTGTTCGACTCTTGCCTTATACTTGCTAATCATATTATTATTTGTATGCTCTATTTACCATTGTTGCCATTTTGATGATCTCAGTGTTCCAGAGTTAAATATATTGCTCCTCCATGAACCAGGTGTAAAGTGAATAAAACCCATGTTAACTTGTCGCCTGTGTACTTATTCTCCTGCCGTGTTGTCTCTTTATTAAACTTAAAGGTATACTTCTCCAGTTAGAGAGTTAATCATTGCACTCAGAATATCTCGCATTCCAATTTAGACCGGGCATAACACTGGTGGCAGCGGTGTCTCTTTCTCGAGGGTAGCCTTTCAGGGTTTTCCTGCTTTAATATTTCTGAGAGTAACGCGACAGGGGTGAGTAGTCAGGATGACGGGGAGAGCACTGGATATTATTCCTTTCAAACCGGAGGAAAGTGACATAGCCACCTATTTAGAGGTCGTCAAGCCAGTTCTTGACATCATATTTAAAGATGAAGTGGCCCCTAAAATTCATACAGTAGTAATGAAGCTAGGGCGACACATGGCCCTAGTTTCCAGTTATGTGAAAGAGAACCCGGGGATGACCTGGGAACAGTTTGAGACCTATACTAAAGCTGCCATTAACCCCGTCTTAGGTACCGTAATAGCTGACCAGCAATTCCACGCTATCACATACGACGGGGACCTCGACGCCACCATCAACAAGCTCAACAGGCTGGCTTCCACCGCTTTTACGACGGCTACAGCTGCGGAGAAGAAAGAAAACTTCCAACGTACCCTCATGAGGATCCTCCCTATTGCAGTCCGGGACCACTTCGCCATTACAGAACCGGCCGGATATGACACGGATCTCCCTGTCATACGCCACACTCTGGCCCTGCAGAAGTCCCGGGAGCAAGGGAAAATCGCCAGCATCAACAGAACTCCGACTAAACTCCAAGGAGCTCCTTCCGGACCAATTTTCCACCCCAGCCGCAGCCCGGATAAACCAGAAGAGTGGGCCAGGATCAAGCCTGGAGATTGAAAGCCCTGCGGATCCCAGTGCCCTATCAACGGGCTGAAACGTTTCTTTTCCGAATTGTTGGCCAAGCGCTCAAGGATTCCTTTATTCTGGGGACAGATTCCCTGGTTGAAACCGTCCAGACGAGTTGCCACAATCCTGGAGGACGGCACTGAATGAGCTGATGACCACGGCGAGGAAGCTGCAGAGGTTGGTGACCCGGACGACCACAGCACAGTCGAGCCGGAAGTCATCCGACCGGGTTTTTAGACCGCCCCCGCCCACCAACTTGGAGACTGGCGGGGGCTCGAGATAAGGATAGCTCTACTATGATGAAACCTCCCATTTTCACCCACCTCACCATCCAAGGAGTCAAATCTCGACTACTCGTCGACACCGGAACCTCAAGATCATGTATTTTTTCCTCATATCACCAGAGACATCACAACACTTTTGGACCTCTTCAACGCTCTTCCACCACCCTTATTGATGCCAACGACAACCTCATTTCCAGTACTGGCATCACTGCACCACTATATGTGGCCACCCCTCAACCCAACCACGGCCATCACCACGCTTTCATGGTATTTCCCTCCCAAGAGACCACTTACGACGGATACCTGGGATTCGATCTTCTCACTGTCCTTCGCACTACCATCCAGTGTGTGGAACGAAGATTGCTATTTTAACACCGACCACCCAGGACTCACCACTCCGAAGACTACAACACCGCTCCACAACCCCCCTCAACCTTTGAAAGCCATCCGTGTTGCATCGGCCATCACCACTCAACCCATCACTTTGCTGCCACATCATGAACATTGGGTATCCATCCATCCAACCCCGACAGGAGAACTCATTCACACTCCTTCTCTTCAGAGCCCTTTTAACAGGGATTGCCTCACTGCACCTGCCATCTTAAAACAAAACGCAGTACGTATAGCCAACATCTCCGACCACCCTATCACCTTACCCAGGGATCTCACCATTGGAGAACTGGAGACCTACGATGACCAGCCCTCACCTACCACCACCACCATTCCTTCATCAACTCCATCACTCCCGGAAATCTCCTATCGGCCGGGAAAACTCCACACCAATGCAGACGCCCTATCCCGGCTACCTCTGGCACCAGAACAACTCAAAGCCATTCAAGACCCACGACCCCCACCTACCACCACTCCCCTCTCATACAGGCGTACCTCCGGAACGAAAAACCTAATTGGATCTCCACCCGACTATTTGGCCTCTTGCAAAGAAGGGGAGACGTACTCTTCACACCCGAAGGTCAGATTGTACTAGGCCCCGAAGATGCAGAGCAAATGATGTCTTCCCTGCACACCAACAACGGGATCCACCTAGGACAGAGGAAATTGGTGAACACCTTCAAGGACACCTACTGGACTCCTCGCCCATACACCACTGCCAAACAGATCACCGAAGCCTGCCGCGCCTGCGCCCTGGGAAAAGATCAAACACGCACTCCAGGACCTCCGGCAAACTCATCGCTTCTAAACCTTGGCAACTTCTGGCAGTGTCATGGGGCCTCTGCAAAATGACAGGGGATACCGCTACATCATCACCTTTGTGGATACGTACTCCAAATACGTCATCGCTTGCCCTGCCCGAGAACACACAGCTATGGCCGTAACAGAGGCATTATTACAACATGTGTTTCCATATTTTAGGCAATCCACTCCGACAATGCCACTGAAGTTACCGGACAAATTTGGACACAGATCTCAGAAATATTCGGGTTCCACATTAGCCATTCTTCACCTTACTGGCCAAAAGGAAACTCCATATGCGAGCGTTCCCATCGAACTATCGCCAATCAAATCCGGACCCGCTTGCAACAGATGAACTCCTCGGACTGGACCAGACTTCTTATGTTTTTGAAGTTCGCATCATACAATGGGGAATAAACACCTGTCCCAGAGACAACGGGATCACCCCTCACGAGATGGTTTTTGGAAGCCCACCTCTCCTACTACCTCTACGTCACCTAGCTGCCGCTACTGAACCCTCGCCAGGTCTAAACACCAACCTCGTCCATCTTAGAAACTGCCTACGTCAGCTCCAATTCACGCAAGATCTCCAGCCTGATGAAGTCCCCAAAAACAACCCTCACCGAGTAGGCGACCTGGTAATGGTAGCCATCTTGCCTGTACCCTCCAAACTGAAGCCACGGTACAAGGGTCCATTTGAGGTCCTAAAAATTCCTAACTGTTTCCAGGTCATAATTAACTATCACGGGGAATCTCGCACTTATAGGAATAGATTTGTCAGAAGGTTCCAACCTCTTAACAAAAATGTAACTTTAGTTGCTGAACCAGACCAGGATATTAATGTACTACCCGTTTCAAATCTTCACCCTCAAACCTCCCTTCTTACCAGACCTGACCCCCTCACCCATTCCGTACCTCCTCCTCAGCCTCCTTTCACACCCCCCTCATTTCTCCTTTGCCTGCCTTTAACTCTCCTGTTCCTCAGCCTCCTGTCGCCCTCCCCACTCGCCTCACCCAGTTCACCCCTTCTCACCTCCCTAAACACCAACCTCCTCCTACCCTCTCTACCCAAACTCAAACCTCCCCCTCTTCTCCTTTACCTCCTGTCAGCCATCCCCCTCTTCTACCCCACTTCACCCCTTCCCGCATCCCTAAGCTCAAACCTCCGTCCTTTCCCTCTCTCCAAACTCAAACCTCTCCCTCTCTCTCTGGCCTCACTTCACCTCAGCAACCCCTTTCTGACCAGTCACCATTAACCAGCCATACCTCCTCTAGCCTTCCCCCATCTCCACCAAAACTCACCTTACCTATCACCCCCAGTCTTCGCCCTAAAACCCCTTTCTGTAATCCCTCACCTGTCCCTCCTGACTCTAAAAACCTACTTTCCTCTCCTAAATCTATTTCCCCTCCATCTCAACTTCCTAGGCGTAAAACCATACCTAAATTTCGCCCAATGACACCATTAACCCCCTCTCCCCCCTTCCCCAGACTGCCTTCTCATACCCGCTGTGGGAGACCAGTCAAGCCATCCACCAAATGGGAACCAGCCCTTTCCCAGCCAAGAACAAGAAAAGGGCAAAACTCAGCTGCCCGGAGCCACGTCACCAAGCCGGTTCCAAGCTCCTCCTCCCAGCCTGGTACTTCGGCGTCCGCACCACCGAATGACAAGGGCCCAGCCAGGATCTCTGTCCTCACTCACCACCCACCTCCCACCACGACGACACCCTCGCTGACCTCTCTCACCAATATGAGAATTGACCAGATAGCCCTAGTGCAGAAGGACTCCACCATCCTGATCAGATCACCTCACCAACTTCTCGACCAGCTGAGATACTACGACTCCTCTTCTCTCCTCACCCTCACCGGAGACCAGAGGGCCACACCGAACAACAGGGGGATTATCTACCACCACCTCCTCCAACACCTGACCCCCGTCTTCCAGGATGCTACCTCTAGACACTACCACCTTCAGTCCCGGGGTCGGGACTTTTCTCTGCCCGACGGTAGTGAGATGCGGTCTAGGAACGGTGTTACCGCATCTCCAGCTTGTCACAGCCATGCGACAGAACCAACTAAGCCTTCAGACAGCCTCCCCCCTGCCATCCAGACCCACGACAACCCTGCCCCTGCCCGTATCGCCAAGATAACGGTGGAACGAGTGGGACACGTCCGTCCCGAGTGGACCACACCAGTCACCCACGGCAAGTCATTTTCTTTAACCCGGGAACTGCCGGGAGACTCTTAAGAGTTCCCCCGGCGGACTGCGGGGAGACTCTTAAGAGTCAGAGAAAAAAAAAATCAACTTTTGACATCAATTTTTTTTTTTTTTTGGCCCCTGGGCCATGCAAAATCTCAGTCCTCTACCTCCCCTCCTTCCCCACTTTCCTCCTCTCCTTCAGTTATCACCTATTTTCCCTGTTATTCCCTTATTCTGAGGTATATTTTCGTGCTAAAATTAGAAATCTGGTTGCAGGGTGTGGTCATCACTGATAGCAAGCGAATGCAAGAGAGAGAGAGAGAGTATCGATCGACTGTGTCTCAGTGGCCTTGGGGGAAATTGGCGGGAAAGCAGCTTGCCTCACCCATACATTATACAACTCGCGGGCTATATCTCCGATTTTGACCATCCAAACGCTGTTTTCACTCGTTTTATTGTTGTTTCAGGTTAATGTATAATACCTTTATAATCAACCCATAATAGGCGCATATGGATAAGTATTAATGCTATTAATGGTACAATGAATATTTTAGTGACGGAAACACCTCAAATACGTCAGCACAGGGGGACGTTTCCAATTACCCCCATGCGCACTTGTTAGGTTAACCACCAGAGCCAAAGAAAATGACCATCGCAGGGGTAACTATTACAAACCCCCCTCAGCCAGCCCAGTAACTCCTCAACCTAGCTACACAACCACAGGTGGTACCAGGTTGTTACCTAAATTACCTTTCATATCCCCTATCAAAGAACCTAAAGCTCTTTCAGAACCCAAACCTCTCTTCCCCAGATTGCCTTTCATATCCCCTATCAAGGAACCTAAAGCTCTTACATCCATTCAATCTAAACCATTGTCCCGGGTTAAAGTCACTCATAAACCAAAACTTGCCTATCCTTCCAGCCAACAATAAGCCTTAACCCCCAGAATAAGTCATCATCCATTGTAAGAAACTCATCCGCTTCCTCTCCCACCAGGAAGCCATCACCCCATAATGTGTACAGATCTGCCCTGAGGAATCTTCCTCCAGCTACATCTACAAGGGCCAGCCAAAAGTCCAGGCGCACCACTCCCAGGACTACAAGGACCTAACCACCACGCGCAGACACCACCCCAGCGCCTTTGATCCTCTCAAGCCGGGCGCCTTAAGTCTGGGCAAGAATATTCACAAGTACTCAGCCAGTCTGGACATCAGTAACTAAGCTTGCCTTTGGTATCTTTTTACCTGGGTAAAAACAGCCAGAATAGCTGGTGTTCACACTTGAAGCTGTGTACAGTGATCGGAGACGACCAGGTCGGGTTCCCCCCTTCAGGAAGAGGACTAGCTTGTGCAACCCACTTTGGGCCCCACCTTCCTGGCCTTCGATGCTGTATATAGACCAAGTGAATAAGGATTCCTGTCTTGTTCCTTTCAAGGGATTATAAGGATAGTGCAGTACTTAGAGACGACCAGGTCGGGTTCCCCCTTCAGGAAGAGGACTAGATTGTGCAACCCATTTTGGGCCCCACCTTCACTGGCCTCTATTTACTGTATTAGTCTTGTGGTCCCAGAGACAAAGCAGCCAGAATAGCTGGCGTTCACACTTGAAGCTGTGTGCAGTGATCGGAGACGACCAGGTCGGGTTCCCCCCTTCAGGAAGAGGACTAGCTTGTGCAACCCACTTTGGGCCCCACCTTCCTGGCCTTCGATGCTGTGCATAGACCAAGTAAATAAGGATTCCTGTCTTGTTCCTTTCCAGGGATTATAAGGATAGTGCAGTACTTATAGACAACCAGGTCGGGTTCCCCCCTTCAGGAAGAGGACTAGATTGTGCAACCCACTTTGGGCCCCACCTTCACTGGCCTCTATTTACTGTATTAGTCTTGTGGTTCCAGAGGAGATTGCAAGGGAGTAATTTAATTGTCCCAAAACCTTAGACTAATCATAGTGTCACTGGATAGACTGCTTGCACCTCTATACAGACCATTATGCTAGTCGCCATAACCCCCACCAAACCCTGTAGCAGAACTCCGGCATACTCTTAGTAAGTCCCTGCTCACGCGGAGTGCAAGAGGAACCCGGGTGTCTCCCGTGGTAGGCGCAGAGGGACAAGGAGCTGTAAGGACCTAGGAGTGCAGCCTAATCCCGGACCAACATCCGGAAGTACCACGCCCAGCCGCCCTCCTGGACCACTGGATTCTCCCTCGATCTACGGCACCTCTTCACTCCCGCTCTCCTTTAAGTGCCTTACTACGGTTTATGGGTATAGAGTTGTCTCAGGGTAGTGGTTGAAGTTATCTTCAGGGGTTCTCACTAATTAACGGCTCACGAGAGGGCTTTCCTCTCTCTACTTAAATTGACGTTGATCTGCCCACTTGCCGGGACACATTAGACATAACTATCAGGGGATCCTTATATACGCACATTCCCGGGTTATTGGTCTCCCATAGCCCGTCAGAGGGGGCGTGCCTATACAAGACCCACCGCATATGACATACACACATATTTACACGTAACCTTGTTCCCTTGTATAACTTCTAGCCTCATTCACTTAACATTCTGTCAGGTTTATAACTCGAATAGATCTCACTCTATCTCAGCTCCCGACGATTGTTGTATCAGCCTTCCGCATCTTGCTAGTTGCCCACACAAGTAGTTTTAGAATAAATAATCTTGCCAGGTGAGATCTAGCACACCTGTAGAATTCAGTTCATTTGTGAGCCTTTCAGAGCCCACCTTATTGTTGATGACCACATGGCCATTGTTGCTTTAGAGTCAGTTAACGTCACTATTGCCGGGGACATCATAGTATGATCCAGACGACATCTGCCATTACTGCACTCTTGTTACCTTGCTGAGATCTCGCTTGAAATCTAGTTGAGTGGGAGGTAAGCCTCCACTATTTTGGATACTCTATAATTGTATCCGAGGAGTTATTGTTAAATTGAGTCCGGACCCATTGTTCGACTCTTGCCTTATACTTGCTAATCATATTATTATTTGTATGCTCTATTTACCATTGTTGCCATTTTGATGATCTCAGTGTTCCAGAGTTAAATATATTGCTCCTCCATGAACCAGGTGTAAAGTGAATAAAACCCATGTTAACTTGTCGCCTGTGTACTTATTCTCCTGCCGTGTTGTCTCTTTATTAAAGTTAAAGGTATACTTCTCCAGTTAGAGAGTTAATCATTGCACTCAGAATATCTCGCGTTCCAATTTGGACCAGGCATAACACTGGTGGCAGCGGTGTCTCTTTCTCGAGGGTAGCCTTTCAGGGTTTTCCTGCTTTAATATTTCTGAGAGTAACGCGACAGGGGTGAGTAGTCAGGATGACGGGGAGAGCACTGGATATTATTCCTTTCAAACCGGAGGAAAGTGACATAGCCACCTATTTAGAGGTCGTCAAGCCAGTTCTTGACATCATATTTAAAGATGAAGTGGCCCCTAAAATTCATACAGTAGTAATGAAGCTAGGGTGACACATGGCCCTAGTTTCCAGTTGTGTGAAAGAGAACCCGGGGATGACCTGGGAACAGTTTGAGACCTATACTAAAGCTGCCATTAACCCCGTCTTAGGTACCGTAATAGCTGACCAGCAATTCCACGCTATCACATACGACGGGGACCTCGACGCCACCATCAACAAGCTCAACAGGCTGGCTTCCACCGCTTTTACGACGGCTACAGCTGCGGAGAAGAAAGAAAACGTCCGACGTACCCTCATGAGGATCCTCCCTATTGCAGTCCGGGACCACTTCGCCATTACAGAACCGGCCGGATATGACACGGATCTCCCTGTCATACGCCACATTCTGGCCCTGCAGAAGTCCCGGGAGCAAGGGAAAATCGCCAGCATTATCAGAGCTCCGACTAAACCCCAAGGAGCTCCTTCCGGACCAATTTTCCACCCCAGCCGCAGCCCGGATAAACCAGAAGAGTGGGCCAGGATCAAGCCTGGAGATTGGAAGCCCTGCGGATCCCAGTGCCCTATCAACGGGCTGAAACGTTCCTTCTCCGAATTGTTGGCCAAGCACTCAAGGATTCCTTTATTCTGGGGACAGATTCCCTGGTTGAAACCGTCCAGATGAGTTGCCACAATCCTGGAGGACGGCACTGCAGGAGCTGATGACCACGGCGAGGAAGGTGCAGAGGTTGGTGACCCGGACGACCACAGCACAGTCGAGCCTGAAGTCATCCGACCAGGTTTTTAGACCGCCCCCGCCCACCAACTTGGAGACTGGCGGGGGCTCGAGCTAAGGATAGCTCTACTATGATGAAACCTCCCATTTACACCCACCTCACCATCCAAGGAGTCAAATCTCGACTACTCGTCGACACCGGAACCTCAAGATCATTTATTTTTTCCTCATATCACCAGAGACATCACAACACTTTTGGACCTCTTCAACGCTCTTCCACCACCCTTATTGATGCCAACGACAACCTCATTTCCAGTACTGGCATCACTGCACCACTATATGTGGCCACCCTCAACCCAACCACGGCCATCACCACGCTTTCACGGTATTTCCCTCCCAAGAGACCACTTACGACGGATACCTGGGATTCGATCTTCTCACTGTCCTTCGCACTACCATCCAGTGTGTGGAACGAAGATTGCTATTTTACACCGACCACCCAGGACTCACCACTCCGAAGACTACAACACCGCTCCACAATCCCCCTCAACCTTTGAAAGCCATCCGTGTTGCATCGGCCATCACCACTCAACCCATCACTTTGCTGCCACATCATGAACATTGGGTATCCATCCATCCAACCCCGACAGGAGAACTCATTCACACTCCTTCTCTTCAGAGCCCTTTTAACAGGGATTGCCTCACTGCACCTGCCATCTTAAAACAAAACGCAGTACGTATAGCCAACATCTCCGACCACCCTATCACCTTACCCAGGGGTCTCACCATTGGAGAACTGGAGACCTACGATGACCAGCCCTCACCTACCACCACTATTCCTTCATCAACTCCATCACTCCCGGAAATCTCCTATCGGCCGGGAAAACTCCACACCAATGCAGACGCCCTATCCCGGCTACCTCTGGCACCAGAACAACTCAAAGCCATTCAAGACCCACGACCCCCACCTACCACTCCCCCTCTCATACAGGCGTACCTCCGGAACGAAAAACCTAATTGGATCTCCACCCGACTATTTGGCTTCTTGCAAAGAAGGGGAGACGTACTCTTCACACCCGAAGGTCAGATTGTACTAGGCCCCGAAGATGCAGAGCAAATGATGTCTTCCCTGCACACCAACAACGGGATCCACCTAGGACAGAAGAAATTGGTGAACACCTTCAAGGACACCTACTGGACTCCTCGCCCATACACCACTGCCAAACAGATCACCGAAGCCTGCCGCGCCTGCGCCCTGGGAAAAGATCAAACACGCACTCCAGGACCCTCCGGCAAACTCATCGCTTCTAAACCTTGGCAACTTCTGGCAGTCGACGTCATGCAACATGACAGGGGATACCGCTACATCATCACCTTTGTGGATACGTACTCCAAATACGTCATCGCTTGCCCTGCCCGAGAACACATAGCTATGGCCGTAACAGAGGCATTATTACAACATGTGTTTCCATATTTTGGATTGCCTCAGGCAATCCACTCCGACAATGCCCCTGAATTTACCGGACTAATTTGGACACAGATCTCAGAAATATTCGGGTTCCACATTAGCCATTCTTCACCTTACTGGCCAAAAGGGAACTCCATATGCGAGCGTTCCCATCGAACCATCGCCAATCAAATCCGGACCCGCCTGCAACAGATGAACTCCTCGGACTGGACCAGCCAAGTTCGCATCATACAATGGGGAATAAACACCTGTCCCAGAGACAACGGGATCACCCCTCACGAGATGGTTTTTGGAAGCCCACCTCTCCTACTACCTCTACGTCACCTAGCTGCCCCTACTGAACCCTCGCCAGGTCTAAACACCAACCTCGTCCATCTTAGAAACCGCCTACGTCAGCTCCAATTCACGCAAGATCTCCAGCCTGATGAAGTCCCCAAAAACAACCCTCACCGAGTAGGCGACCTGGTAATGGTAGCCATCTTGCCTGTATCCTCCAAACTGAAGCCACGGTACAAGGGTCCATTTGAGGTCCTAAAAATTCCTAACTGTTTCCAGGTCATAATTAACTATCACAGGGAATCTCGCACTTATAGGAATAGATTTGTCAGAAGGTTCCAACCTCTTAACAAAAATGTAACTTTAGTTGCTGAACCAGACCAGGATGTTAAATGTACTACCCCTGTTTCAAATCTTCACCCTCAAACCTCCCTTCTTCCCAGACCTGACCCCCTCACCCATTCCGTACCTCCTCCTCAGCCTCCCTTCACACCCCCCCTCAGTTCTCCTTTGCCTGCCTTTAACTCTCCTGTTCCTCAGCCTCCTGTCGCCCTCCCCACTCGCCTCACCCAGTTCACCCCTTCTCACCTCCCTAAACACCAACCTCCTCCACCCCCTCCTACCCTCTCTACCCAAACTCAAACCTCCCCCTCTTCTCCTTTACCTCCTGTCAGCCACCCCCCTCTTCTACCCCACTTCACCCCTTCCCGCATCCCTAAGCTCAAACCTCCGTCCTTTCCCTCTCTCCAAACTCAAACCTCTCCCTCTCTCTCTGGCCTCACTTCACCTCAGCAACCCCTTTCTGACCAGTCACCATTAACCAGCCATACCTCCTCTAGCCTTCCCCCATCTCCACCAAAACTCACCTTACCTATCACCCCCAGTCTTCGCCCTAAAACCCCTTTCTGTAATCCCTCACCTGTCCCTCCTGACTCTAAAAACCTACTTTCCTCTCCTAAATCTATTTCCCCTCCATCTCAACTTCCTAGGCGTAAAACCATACCTAAATTTCGCCCAATGACACCATTAACCCCCTCTCCCCCTTCCCCAGACTGCCTTCTCATACCCGCTGTGGGAGACCAGTCAAGCCACCCACCAAATGGGAACTAGCCCTTTCCCAGCCAAGAACAAGAAAAGGGCAAAACTCAGCTGCCCGGAGCCACGTCACCAAGCCGGTTCCAAGCTCCTCCCCAGCCTGGTACTTCGGCGTCCGCACCACCGAATGACAAGGGCCCAGCCAGGATCTCTGTCCTCACTCACCACCCACCTCCCACCACGACGACACCCTCGCTGACCTCTCTCACCAATATGAGAATTGACCAGATAGCCCTAGTGCGGAAGGACTCCACCATCCTGATCAGATCACCTCACCAACTTCTCGACCAGCTGAGATACTACGACTCCTCTTCTCTCCTCACCCTCACCGGAGACCAGAGGGCCACACCGAACAACAGGGGGATTATCTACCATCACCTCCTCCAACACCTGACCCCCGTCTTCCAGGATGCTACTGTGGGGATCGGTTTTTACACCTTACCCGAAAGAGGATTTATGGAGCTCCGATCTTACTCTCAACCATCTGAACAATTTAACCAGTACACCTAAACTTCGTTAAATGCGGAAATAGCCTCACGAAAATATCATGCCCTGGTGGGGGCACGAACTCTCGACCCTTGGGTGTGAGGCAGGCACCTTACCAGTTAGACCAATAGAGATATCCCACTTGGCCTGTTCGGCTCAGGGTATTTCCGCATCCGAGGTCTGTTTAGGCTAGCCTATTTTCACTGACTTTACACTACTTCACCTTCCGGGAAGCGAAAGCTCCGAACAGAGAGGAACGAACAGAGAGGAACAAGCTTGAGCCGAATCGACCGAGAGTCCGTCAGAGAGATGAACGGGAATGGTGAGTCAACTTCACTGAGCGATGCTACACGCACCTACAAACTGCCCAGTTGGCAACTCGCTTGGGCGCCTGGCAACTCCACAACCCAACCCAATCGAGTCTCACAACACTCCCTGCTCTCTCCTATCCTCCTTGTCCTGTGGGGATCGGTTTTTACACCTTACCGAAAGAGGATTTATGGAGCTCCGATCTTACTCTCAACCATCTGAACAATTTAACCAGTACACCTAAACTTCGTTAAATGCGGAAATAGCCTCACGAAAATATCATGCCCTGGTGGGGGCACGAACTCTCGACCCTTGGGTGTGAGGCAGGCACCTTACCAGTTAGACCAATAGAGATATCCCACTTGCCTGTTCGGCTCAGGGTATTTCCGCATCCGAGGTCTGTTTAGGCTAGCCTATTTTCACTGACTTTACACTACCTCTAGACACTACCACCTTCAGTCCCGGGGTCGGGACTTTTCTCTGCCCGACGGTAGTGAGATGCGGTCTAGGAACGGTGTTACCGCATCTCCAGCTTGTCACAGCCATGCGACAGAACCAACTAAGCCTTCGGACAGCCTCCCCCCTGCCATCCAGACCCACGACAACCCTGCCCCTGCCCGTATCGCCAAGATAACGGTGGAACGAGTGGGACACGACCGTCCCGAGTGGACCACACCAGTCACCCACGGCAAGTCATTTTCTTTATCCACCAGAGCCAAAGAAAATGACCATTGCAGGGGTAACTATTACAAACCCCCTTCAGCCAGCCCAGTAACTCCTCAACCTAGCTACACAACCACAGGTGGTACCAGGTTGTTACCTAAATTACCTTTCATATCCCCTATCAAAGAACCTAAAGCTCTTTCAGAACCAAAACCTCTCTTCCCCAGATTGCCTTTCATATCCCCTATCAAGGAACCTAAAGCTCTTGCATCCATTCAATCTAAACCATTGTCCCGGGTTAAAGTCACTCATAAACCAAAACTTGCCTATCCTTCCAGCCAACAATAAGTCTTAACCCCCAGAATAAGTCATCATCCATTGTAAGAAACTCATCCGCTTCCTCTCCCACCAGGAAGCCATCACCCCGTATTGTGTACAGATCTGCCCTGAGGAATCTTCCTCCAGCTACATCTACAAGGGCCAGCCAAAAGTCCAGGCGCACCACTCCCAGGAATACAAGGACCAAACCACCACGCGCAGACACCACCCCAGCGCCTTTGATCCTCTCAAGCCTGGCGCCTTAAGTCTGGGCAAGAATATTCACAAGTACTCAGCCAGTCTGGACATCAGTAACTAAGCTTGCCTTTGGTATCTTTTTACCTGGGTAAAAGCAGCCAGAATAGCTGGTGTTCACACTTGAAGCTGTGTACAGTGATCGGAGACGACCAGGTCGGGTTCCCCCCTTCAGGAAGAGGACTAGCTTGTGCAACCCACTTTGGGCCCCACCTTCCTGGCCTTCGATGCTGTATATAGACCAAGTGAATAAGGATTCCTGTCTTGTTCCTTTCAAGGGATTATAAGGATAGTGCAGTACTTAGAGACGACCAGGTCGGGTTCCCCCCTTCAGGAAGAGGACTAGATTGTGCAACCCACTTTGGGCCCCACCTTCACTGGCCTCTATTTACTGTATTAGTCTTGTGGTTCCAGAGGAGATTGCAAGGGAGTAATTTAATTGTCCCAAACCTTAGACTAATCATAGTGTCACTGGATAGACTGCTTGCACCTCTATACAGACCATTATGCTAGTCGCCATAACCCCCCACCAAACCCTGTAGCAGAACTCCGGCATACTCTTAGTAAGTCCCTGCTCACGCGGAGTGCAAGAGGAACCCGGGTGTCTCCCGTGGTAGGCGCAGAGGGACAAGGAGCTGTAAGGACCTAGGAGTGCAGCCTAATCCCGGACCAACATCCGGAAGTACCACGCCCAGCCGCCCTCCTGGACCACTGGATTCTCCCTCGATCTACGGCACCTCTTCACTCCCGCTCTCCTTTAAGTGCCTTACTACGGTTTATGGGTATAGAGTTGTCTCAGGGTAGTGGTTGAAGTTATCTTCAGGGGTTCTCACTAATTAACGGCTCACGAGAGGGCTTTCCTCTCTCTACTTAAATTGACGTTGATCTGCCCACTTGCCGGGACACATTAGACATAACTATCAGGGGATCCTTATATACGCACATTCCCGGGTTATTGGTCTCCCATAGCCCGTCAGAGGGGGCGTGCCTATACAAGACCCACCGCATATGACATACACACATATTTACAAGTAACCTTGTTCCCTTGTATAACTTCTAGCCTCATTCACTTAACATTCTGTCAGGTTCATAACTCGAATAGATCTCACTCTATCTCGGCTCCCGACGATTGTTGTATCAGCCTTCCGCATCTTGCTAGTTGCCCACACAAGTAGTTTTAGAATAAATAATCTTGCCAGGTGAGATCTAGCACACCTGTAGAATTCAGTTCATTTGTGAGCCTTTCAGAGCCCACCTTATTGTTGATGACCACTTGGTCATTGTTGCTTTAGAGTCAGTTAACGTCACTATTGCCGGGGACATCATAGTATGATCCAGACGACATCTGCCATTACTGCACTCTTGTTACCTTGCTGAGATCTCGCTTGAGATCTAGTTGAGTGGGAGGTAAGCCTCCACTATTTTGGATACTCTATAATTGTATCCGAGGAGTTATTGTTAAATTGAGTCCGGACCCATTGTTCGACTCTTGCCTTATACTTGCTAATCATATTATTATTTGTATGCTCTATTTACCATTGTTGCCATTTTGATGATCTCAGTGTTCCAGAGTTAAATATATTGCTCCTCCATGAACCAGGTGTAAAGTGAATAAAACCCATGTTAACTTGTCGCCTGTGTACTTATTCTCCTGCCGTGTTGTCTCTTTATTAAAGTTAAAGGTATACTTCTCCAGTTAGAGAGTTAATCATTGCACTCAGAATATCTCGCGTTCCAATTTGGACCGGGCATAACAAATTATATACTAGTATTATTTTTCTGGAGTTTAATGGAATTATATCGATATTGCCCATATACATATTACAGTATATTCATGTCAAGTTATGACCCTGCATTAATCTTCGTTTTTTCGTTCATTCCTGTAGTTCACCTTTAACCTATGCTAATATTAATCATGAGAACTAAAACACATTTACTTATGCACTAACATGATTACAAATTCTTCTTGTGTGATTAACAATGATCAACTAAAATACCTCATGTCCTCTATGCTTAGGTTTTAATAATATACTAAAGAGTAGATAAAACCATTTCTTATTCTTTCCCACAACATTAAAGTAAAGTGCCGCACTACTGCACTGTTACAGTGTAAATCCAACCCAGTGGTCTTACTCTAGATACTATATTAACTAGATTCCCAATACTGTGTTATCTTTACTAGCGCATACCCGTATTCACTTATTCGCTGACAATCCTTGTAACGGAATACGCTCGCCGTAATTACAAACCCCAGAATGCTTTACCCGTGTACTAAATGTCTAAATATACGGAGAACCATATTCCTCTTATCTTCTTCTTATATATTATTATAAGCCCCTTAATGAGAATCATTCTAGATCCACAGTAGCCACTATAGATTGCTCCCTTATAATTGAGTACTAAGATAAAAACCAAAGCAGATAAAGTTCCCAGCCAGAGTAGGAAAGGCTCCCCACACCAACAGGAGGATGCGCGCTCGCAGCCCCTGCTACACTCAAGGGGGGTGAATAGTACCCACGTCAGTAATCGCCAATACCAATGCTAGAGAAAAGAAATCTATGAAGGTTAAGCAAGTTCTGATGCTTTTCCGATCACTGGCATAAATACCAAGTTGAGAATCCTCAGGGTTAAAAACCCTCCCCCACTTCAAGGAGATCGACGGAACATACCGAAAATCCTACTTGGCCTGAAGATGTTAAAAAACCCTATTGAGGGATCCCTTGTTAGTTGTTGTTATGCCCTGATTTTTAGTTCAGGTTTTAAACTATTAGTCGGTTTTCAGGTGAGTCTTTCAGAGACTTGGGTATTTCTAAGTTCATACAAGTACATATAATGAATATAATAGAGGTTATGCCAAAATATAGTTTGGAGTAGGCCTACAGCTATATTTCCACTTATTCACTAAAGTAACAACACTTATAATTGAATCAGAATGGTTTACATGAGAAACATAAATGGCACCAACTTTAATCAAATATCTTCTAGCACAATTGCAGATCGGGATGGAGATCAGGTATGCTCCAATGCGGCTTAATTCATTGCCTTTCCTTAGGATTCAATCAACATTCTCTTGTTCGAAAGATTGAATAAACACCTAATTGGTTATCTTAATGTTCGCTTTACTCATAACTATTGAGTATAAACAGTTACTACGTATTTGATGAGGTGAAGAGAAGTTACTATATTTCTTTTCTATGAATACTCTATGAATTTCTATGAAATTTAATATCTTCAGGTGGCTTTCCCTCAAATGGCCTAGGGCCTACTGCAGTCTGTTAAATGACACTAACTCCCAGAGCCTATTTAAATACCACACCTGCAGTGTTCCACTACCAGCTCGCACTACATCAGATAGCGCCCCCCTCCACTTACACAGGAGACCACGGCCACGATTCCCACAAACTGTCCACGACACAACGATCAGAAACCGACGGTCGACGACTCCGACGAGGGGGACAACCCCGAGGGGGTGCCTAACTCCGTTGAAACCTTGCCACAGGGGAAAAATTACTGATGCCACCACCAGCTGCTCCACACCAGGTGCCAGTGGTCGCCTCCTCCATCCACACAGGAAAGCCACAGCCATAACGAGTTAGAACCAACGAGACAACCCGAGGTAGTGCCATAACATCAACGTACTTCTGCCACTTGAGGCACTTAATGAAAGTCTACCCTGCAGTGAGGGAGCGTCGGAAGCGGTAACACCCGCTATAATATGAGTATAGCAACACCTGGGGCCTATAAATGTAGCTGTAAAGTACAGGCAACGCGCAAGCATCACTACAGCACTTGCGACGGGGAAGCGAGCTCGACGACAACCCTATCGACAGGAATCCACAAGCGCCTCCACCCTCTAGGTGGATAACGGGGGAGGGTTACTGTTTCCAAGGACAATGGTTTCGGGATCATTCCCAACCAAAGGTAAACCTCATCACATTACCTGAGGGGGAACAGTAGGCTGAATGGAGGTACCAGGTACTGGTACCCACAAACCATGTTAGGAATTCTATGGCTGTGCAAATTCAACCTAGGAACTTTATGCAATCAGGGGATTAAGGGTAAAAATAAAAGTACGGGGGAGATATTAAGTACAGTTAAAAAAGTGAAAAGATCACGCATAGCCAAAGTATTCGCGACAGGTTTTAAGCCCCAGGAGTGACGCGCGCATCCGACTTGAAAGAATATCTTATCCAATAAACTCAGTCTTAGTATGGATGTTGAACCAATTATTCCCTGGGCTGATAGGCACACATATATTCATTCAGAATAAACTGCGAGTGCCCAAATCCCGAGGTGTTTATGGATATGAAGAACTTTGGCCAGAGGAAGCATCGGTGTACTGGTGGAGAGAACGTAGGGCACAGGTACCGGTATCA
>CM064581.1:63400398-63597262 GCA_032716605.1 Paralithodes platypus
ACCATTGGAGAACTGGAGACCTATGATGACCAGCCCTCACCTACCACCACCACCATTCCTTCATCAACTCCATCACTCCCGGAAATCTCCTATCGGCCGGGAAAACTCCACACCAATGCAGACGCCCTATCCCGGCTACCTCTGGCACCAGAACAACTCAAAGCCATTCAAGACCCACGACCCCCACCTACCACCACTCCCCTCTCATACAGGCGTACCTCCGGAACGAAAAACCTAATTGGATCTCCACCCGACTATTTGGCCTCTTGCAAAGAAGGGGAGACGTACTCTTCACACCCGAAGGTCAGATTGTACTAGGCCCCGAAGATGCAGAGCAAATGATGTCTTCCCTGCACACCAACAACGGGATCCACCTAGGACAGAGGAAATTGGTGAACTCCTTCAAGGACACCTACTGGACTCCTCGCCCATACACCACTGCCAAACAGATCACCG
The DNA here is from genome assembly GCA_032716605.1 of Paralithodes platypus. NCBI lineage: Eukaryota > Metazoa > Arthropoda > Malacostraca > Decapoda > Lithodidae > Paralithodes > Paralithodes platypus. Next base: position 63,400,855 of record CM064581.1, read on the forward strand.
AAGCCTGCCGCGCCTGCGCCCTGGGAAAAGATCAAACACGCACTCCAGGACCCTCCGGCAAACTCATCGCTTCTAAACCTTGGCAACTTCTGGCAGTCGACGTCATGGGGCCTCTGCAAAATGACAGGGGATACCGCTACATCATCACCTTTGTGGATACGTACTCCAAATACGTCATCGCTTGCCCTGCCCGAGAACACACAGCTATGGCCGTAACAGAGGCATTATTACAACATGTGTTTCCATATTTTAGGCAATCCACTCCGACAATGCCACTGAAGTTACCGGACAAATTTGGACACAGATCTCAGAAATATTCGGGTTCCACATTAGCCATTCTTCACCTTACTGGCCAAAAGGAAACTCCATATGCGAGCGTTCCCATCGAACTATCGCCAATCAAATCCGGACCCGCTTGCAACAGATGAACTCCTCGGACTGGACCAGACTTCTTATGTTTTTGAAGTTCGCATCATACAATGGGGAATAAACACCTGTCCCAGAGACAACGGGATCACCCCTCACGAGATGGTTTTTGGAAGCCCACCTCTCCTACTACCTCTACGTCACCTAGCTGCCGCTACTGAACCCTCGCCAGGTCTAAACACCAACCTCGTCCATCTTAGAAACCGCCTACGTCAGCTCCAATTCATGCAAGATCTCCAGCCTGATGAAGTCCCCAAAAACAACCCTCACCGAGTAGGCGACCTGGTAATGGTAGCCATCTTGCCTGTACCCTCCAAACTGAAGCCACGGTACAAGGGTCCATTTGAGGTCCTAAAAATTCCTAACTGTTTCCAGGTCATAATTAACTATCACGGGGAATCTCGCACTTATAGGAATAGATTTGTCAGAAGGTTCCAACCTCTTAACAAAAATGTAACTTTAGTTGCTGAACCAGACCAGGATATTAATGTACTACCCCTGTTTCAAATCTTCACCCTCAAACCTCCCTTCTTCCCAGACCTGACCCCCTCACCCATTCCGTACCTCCTCCTCAGCCTCCTTTCACACCCCCCTCATTTCTCCTTTGCCTGCCTTTAACTCTCCTGTTCCTCAGCCTCCTGTCGCCCTCCCCCAGTTCACCCCTTCTCACCTCCCTAAACACCAACCTCCTCCTACCCTCTCTACCCAAACTCAAACCTCCCCCTCTTCTCCTTTACCTCCTGTCAGCCATCCCCCTCTTCTACCCCACTTCACCCCTTCCCGCATCCCTAAGCTCAAACCTCCGTCCTTTCCCTCTCTCCAAACTCAAACCTCTCCCTCTCTCTCTGGCCTCACTTCACCTCAGCAACCCCTTTCTGACCAGTCACCATTAACCTCTGAAGTGCGCATGGGGGTAATTGGAAACGTCCCCCTGTGCTGACGTATTTGAGGTGTTTCCGTCACTAAAATATTCATTGTGCCATTAATAGCATTAATACTTATCCATATGCGCCTATTATGGGTTGATTATAAAGGTATTAACCTGAAACAACAATAAAACGAGTGAAAACAGCGTTTGGATGGTCAAAATCGGAGATATAGCCCGCGAGTTGTATAATGTATGGGTGAGGCAATCTGCTTTCCCGCCAATTTCCCCCAAGGCCACTGAGACACTACTCTCTCTCTCTCTCTTGCACTCGCTTGCTATCAGTGATGACCACACCCTCCAATCGGATTTCTAATGTTAGCACGAAAATATACCTCAGAATAAGGGAATAACAGGGAAAATAGGTGATAAATGAAGGAGAGAAGTGGGGAAGGAGGGGAGGTAGAGGACTGAGATTTTGCATGGCCCAGGGGCCAAAAAAAAAAAATAAAATAAAAAAAAAAAAATATAATTTTTTTTTTGTTTTTCGATGTCAAAAGTTGATTTTTGTTTTCTCTGACTCTTAAGAGTCTCCCCGCAGTGCGCCGGGGGAACTCTTAAGAGTCTCCCCGCAGCTCCCGGGTTAACCAGCCATACCTCCTCTAGCCTTCCCCCATCTCCACCAAAACTCACCTTACCTATCACCCCCAGTCTTCGCCCTAAAACCCCTTTCTGTAATCCCTCACCTGTCCCTCCTGACTCTAAAAACCTACTTTCCTCTCCTAAATCTATTTCCCCTCCATCTCAACTTCCTAGGCGTAAAACCATACCTAAATTTCGCCCAATGACACCATTAACCCCCTCTCCCCCCTTCCCAGACTGCCTTCTCATACCGCTGTGGGAGACCAGTCAAGCCACCCACCAAATGGGAACCAGCCCTTTCCCAGCCAAGAACAAGAAAAGGGCAAAACTCAGCTGCCCGGAGCCACGTCACCAAGCCGGTTCCAAGCTCCTCCTCCCAGCCTGGTACTTCGGCGTCCGCACCACCGAATGACAAGGCCCAGCCAGGATCTCTGTCCTCACTCACCACCCACCTCCCACCACGACGACACCCTCGCTGACCTCTCTCACCAATATGAGAATTGACCAGATAGCCCTAGTGCAGAAGGACTCCACCATCCTGATCAGATCACCTCACCAACTTCTCGACCAGCTGAGATACTACGACTCCTCTTCTCTCCTCACCCTCACCGGAGACCAGAGGGCCACACCGAACAACAGGGGGATTATCTACCACCACCTCCTCCAACACCTGACCCCCGTCTTCCAGGATGCTACTCTAGACACTACCACCTTCAGTCCCGGGGTCGGGACTTTTCTCTGCCCGACGGTAGTGAGATGCGGTCTAGGAACGGTGTTACCGCATCTCCAGCTTGTCACAGCCATGCGACAGAACCAACTAAGCCTTCAGACAGCCTCCCCCCTGCCATCCAGACCCACGACAACCTGCCCCTGCCCGTATCGCCAAGATAACGGTGGAACGAGTGGGACACGTCCGTCCCGAGTGGACCACACCAGTCACCCACGGCAAGTCATTTTCTTTAACCGGCGGGAAATGCGGAGACTCTTAACAGTTCCCCCGGCGGACTGCGGGAAGACCCTTAAGAGTCAGAGAAAAAAAAAAAAACTTTTGACATCAATTTTTTTTTTTTTTTTTGGCCCCTGGGCCATGCAAAATCTCAGTCCTCTACTCCCATCCTTCCCCACTTTCCTCCTCTCCTTCAGTTATCACCTATTTTCCCTGTTATTCCCTTATTCAGGTATATTTTCGTGCTAAAATTAGAAATCCGGTTGCAGGGTGTGGTCATCACTGATAGCAAGCGAATGCAAGAGAGAGAGAGAGAGTATCGATCGACTGTGTCTCAGTGGCCTTGGGGGAAATTGGCGGGAAAGCAGCTTGCCTCACCCATACATTATACAACTCGCGGGCTATATCTCCGATTTTGACCATCCAAACGCTGTTTTCACTCGTTTTATTGTTGTTTCAGGTTAATGTATAATACCTTTATAATCAACCCATAATAGGCGCATATGGATAAGTATTAATGCTATTATAGTACAATGAATATTTAGTGACGGAAACACCTCATACGTCACAGGGGGACGTTTCCAATTACCCCCATGCGCACTTGTTAGGTTAACCACCAGAGCCAAAGAAAATGACCATCGCAGGGGTAACTATTACAAACCCCCCTCAGCCAGCCCAGTACCTCCTCAACCTAGCTACACAACCACAGGTGGTACCAGGTTGTTACCTAAATTACCTTTCATATCCCCTATCAAAGAACCTAAAGCTCTTTCAGAACCCAAACCTCTCTTCCCCAGATTGCCTTTCATATCCCCTATCAAGGAACCTAAAGCTCTTACATCCATTCAATCTAAACCATTGTCCCGGGTTAAAGTCACTCATAAACCAAAACTTGCCTATCCTTCAGCCAACAATAAGCCTTAACCCCAGAATAAGTCATCATCCATTGTAAGAAAACTCATCCGCTTCCTCTCCCACCAGGAAGCCATCACCCCATAATGTGTACAGATCTGCCCTGAGGAATCTTCCTCCAGCTACATCTACAAGGGCCAGCCAAAAGTCCAGGCGCACCACTCCCAGGACTACAAGGACCTAACCACCACGCGCAGACACCACCCCAGCGCCTTTGATCCTCTCAAGCCGGGCGCCTTAAGTCTGGGCAAGAATATTCACAAGTACTCAGCCAGTCTGGACATCAGTAACTAAGCTTGCCTTTGGTATCTTTTTACCTGGGTAAAAACAGCCAGAATAGCTGGTGTTCACACTTGAAGCTGTGTACAGTGATCGGAGACGACCAGGTCGGGTTCCCCCCTTCAGGAAGAGGACTAGCTTGTGCAACCCACTTTGGGCCCCACCTTCCTGGCCTTCGATGCTGTATATAGACCAAGTGAATAAGGATTCCTGTCTTGTTCCTTTCAAGGGATTATAAGGATAGTGCAGTACTTAGAGACGACCAGGTCGGGTTCCCCCCTTCAGGAAGAGGACTAGATTGTGCAACCCATTTTGGGCCCCACCTTCACTGGCCTCTATTTACTGTATTAGTCTTGTGGTCCCAGAGACAAAGCAGCCAGAATAGCTGGCGTTCACACTTGAAGCTGTGTGCAGTGATCGGAGACGACCAGGTCGGGTTCCCCCCTTCAGGAAGAGGACTAGCTTGTGCAACCCACTTTGGGCCCCACCTTCCTGGCCTTCGATGCTGTGCATAGACCAAGTAAATAAGGATTCCTGTCTTGTTCCTTTCCAGGGATTATAAGGATAGTGCAGTACTTAGAGACAACCAGGTCGGGTTCCCCCCTTCAGGAAGAGGACTAGATTGTGCAACCCACTTTGGGCCCCACCTTCACTGGCCTCTATTTACTGTATTAGTCTTGTGGTTCCAGAGGAGATTGCAAGGGAGTAATTTAATTGTCCCAAACCTTAGACTAATCATAGTGTCACTGGATAGACTGCTTGCACCTCTATACAGACCATTATGCTAGTCGCCATAACCCCCCACCAAACCCTGTAGCAGAACTCCGGCATACTCTTAGTAAGTCCCTGCTCACGCGGAGTGCAAGAGGAACCCGGGTGTCTCCCGTGGTAGGCGCAGAGGGACAAGGAGCTGTAAGGACCTAGGAGTGCAGCCTAATCCCGGACCAACATCCGGAAGTACCACGCCCAGCCGCCCTCCTGGACCACTGGATTCTCCCTCGATCTACGGCACCTCTTCACTCCCGCTCTCCTTTAAGTGCCTTACTACGGTTTATGGGTATAGAGTTGTCTCAGGGTAGTGGTTGAAGTTATCTTCAGGGGTTCTCACTAATTAACGGCTCACGAGAGGGCTTTCCTCTCTCTACTTAAATTGACGTTGATCTGCCCACTTGCCGGGACACATTAGACATAACTATCAGGGGATCCTTATATACGCACATTCCCGGGTTATTGGTCTCCCATAGCCCGTCAGAGGGGGCGTGCCTATACAAGACCCACCGCATATGACATACACACATATTTACACGTAACCTTGTTCCCTTGTATAACTTCTAGCCTCATTCACTTAACATTCTGTCAGGTTTATAACTCGAATAGATCTCACTCTATCTCAGCTCCCGACGATTGTTGTATCAGCCTTCCGCATCTTGCTAGTTGCCCACACAAGTAGTTTTAGAATAAATAATCTTGCCAGGTGAGATCTAGCACACCTGTAGAATTCAGTTCATTTGTGAGCCTTTCAGAGCCCACCTTATTGTTGATGACCACATGGCCATTGTTGCTTTAGAGTCAGTTAACGTCACTATTGCCGGGGACATCATAGTATGATCCAGACGACATCTGCCATTACTGCACTCTTGTTACCTTGCTGAGATCTCGCTTGAAATCTAGTTGAGTGGGAGGTAAGCCTCCACTATTTTGGATACTCTATAATTGTATCCGAGGAGTTATTGTTAAATTGAGTCCGGACCCATTGTTCGACTCTTGCCTTATACTTGCTAATCATATTATTATTTGTATGCTCTATTTACCATTGTTGCCATTTTGATGATCTCAGTGTTCCAGAGTTAAATATATTGCTCCTCCATGAACCAGGTGTAAAGTGAATAAAACCCATGTTAACTTGTCGCCTGTGTACTTATTCTCCTGCCGTGTTGTCTCTTTATTAAAGTTAAAGGTATACTTCTCCAGTTAGAGAGTTAATCATTGCACTCAGAATATCTCGCGTTCCAATTTGGACCAGGCATAACACTGGTGGCAGCGGTGTCTCTTTCTCGAGGGTAGCCTTTCAGGGTTTTCCTGCTTTAATATTTCTGAGAGTAACGCGACAGGGGTGAGTAGTCAGGATGACGGGGAGAGCACTGGATATTATTCCTTTCAAACCGGAGGAAAGTGACATAGCCACCTATTTAGAGGTCGTCAAGCCAGTTCTTGACATCATATTTAAAGATGAAGTGGCCCCTAAAATTCATACAGTAGTAATGAAGCTAGGGCGACACATGGCCCTAGTTTCCAGTTGTGTGAAAGAGAACCCGGGGATGACCTGGGAACAGTTTGAGACCTATACTAAAGCTGCCATTAACCCCGTCTTAGGTACCGTAATAGCTGACCAGCAATTCCACGCTATCACATACGACGGGGACCTCGACGCCACCATCAACAAGCTCAACAGGCTGGCTTCCACCGCTTTTACGACGGCTACAGCTGCGGAGAAGAAAGAAAACGTCCGACGTACCCTCATGAGGATCCTCCCTATTGCAGTCCGGGACCACTTCGCCATTACAGAACCGGCCGGATATGACACGGATCTCCCTGTCATACGCCACATTCTGGCCCTGCAGAAGTCCCGGGAGCAAGGGAAAATCGCCAGCATTAACAGAGCTCCGACTAAACCCCAAGGAGCTCCTTCCGGACCAATTTTCCACCCCAGCCGCAGCCCGGATAAACCAGAAGAGTGGGCCAGGATCAAGCCTGGAGATTGGAAGCCCTGCGGATCCCAGTGCCCTATCAACGGGCTGAAATGTTCCTTCTCCGAATTGTTGGCCAAGCACTCAAGGATTCCTTTATTCTGGGGACAGATTCCCTGGTTGAAACCGTCCAGATGAGTTGCCACAATCCTGGAGGACGGCACTGCAGGAGCTGATGACCACGGCGAGGAAGGTGCAGAGGTTGGTGACCCGGACGACCACAGCACAGTCGAGCCTGAAGTCATCCGACCAGGTTTTTAGACCGCCCCCGCCCACCAACTTGGAGACTGGCGGGGGCTCGAGCTAAGGATAGCTCTACTATGATGAAACCTCCCATTTACACCCACCTCACCATCCAAGGAGTCAAATCTCGACTACTCGTCGACACCGGAACCTCAAGATCATTTATTTTTTCCTCATATCACCAGAGACATCACAACACTTTTGGACCTCTTCAACGCTCTTCCACCACCCTTATTGATGCCAACGACAACCTCATTTCCAGTACTGGCATCACTGCACCACTATATGTGGCCACCCCTCAACCCAACCACGGCCATCACCACGCTTTCATGGTATTTCCCTCCCAAGAGACCACTTACGACGGATACCTGGGATTCGATCTTCTCACTGTCCTTCGCACTACCATCCAGTGTGTGGAACGAAGATTGCTATTTTACACCGACCACCCAGGACTCACCACTCCGAAGACTACAACACCGCTCCACAATCCCCCTCAACCTTTGAAAGCCATCCGTGTTGCATCGGCCATCACCACTCAACCCATCACTTTGCTGCCACATCATGAACATTGGGTATCCATCCATCCAACCCCGACAGGAGAACTCATTCACACTCCTTCTCTTCAGAGCCCTTTTAACAGGGATTGCCTCACTGCACCTGCCATCTTAAAACAAAACGCAGTACGTATAGCCAACATCTCCGACCACCCTATCACCTTACCCAGGGGTCTCACCATTGGAGAACTGGAGACCTACGATGACCAGCCCTCACCTACCACCACCACCATTCCTTCATCAACTCCATCACTCCCGGAAATCTCCTATCGGCCGGGAAAACTCCACACCAATGCAGACGCCCTATCCCGGCTACCTCTGGCACCAGAACAACTCAAAGCCATTCAAGACCCACGACCCCCACCTACCACCACTCCCCCTCTCATACAGGCGTACCTCCGGAACGAAAAACCTAATTGGATCTCCACCCGACTATTTGGCCTCTTGCAAAGAAGGGGAGACGTACTCTTCACACCGAAGGTCAGATTGTACTAGGCCCCGAAGATGCAGAGCAAATGATGTCTTCCCTGCACACCAACAACGGGATCCACCTAGGACAGAAGAAATTGGTGAACACCTTCAAGGACACCTACTGGACTCCTCGCCCATACACCACTGCCAAACAGATCACCGAAGCCTGCCGCGCCTGCGCCCTGGGAAAAGATCAAACACGCACTCCAGGACCCTCCGGCAAACTCATCGCTTCTAAACCTTGGCAACTTCTGGCAGTCGACGTCATGCAACATGACAGGGGATACCGCTACATCATCACCTTTGTGGATACGTACTCCAAATACGTCATCGCTTGCCCTGCCCGAGAACACATAGCTATGGCCGTAACAGAGGCATTATTACAACATGTGTTTCCATATTTTGGATTGCCTCAGGCAATCCACTCCGACAATGCCCCTGAATTTACCGGACTAATTTGGACACAGATCTCAGAAATATTCGGGTTCCACATTAGCCATTCTTCACCTTACTGGCCAAAAGGGAACTCCATATGCGAGCGTTCCCATCGAACCATCGCCAATCAAATCCGGACCCGCCTGCAACAGATGAACTCCTCGGACTGGACCAGCCAAGTTCGCATCATACAATGGGAATAAACACCTGTCCCAGAGACAACGGGATCACCCCTCACGAGAGTGGTTTTTGGAAGCCCACCTCTCCTACTACCTCTACGTCACCTAGCTGCCCCTACTGAACCCTCGCCAGGTCTAAACACCAACCTCGTCCATCTTAGAAACCGCCTACGTCAGCTCCAATTCACGCAAGATCTCCAGCCTGATGAAGTCCCCAAAAACAACCCTCACCGAGTAGGCGACCTGGTAATGGTAGCCATCTTGCCTGTACCCTCCAAACTGAAGCCACGGTACAAGGGTCCATTTGAGGTCCTAAAAATTCCTAACTGTTTCCAGGTCATAATTAACTATCACAGGGAATCTCGCACTTATAGGAATAGATTTGTCAGAAGGTTCCAACCTCTTAACAAAAATGTAACTTTAGTTGCTGAACCAGACCAGGATGTTAAATGTACTACCCCTGTTTCAAATCTTCACCCTCAAACCTCCCTTCTTCCAGACCTGACCCCCTCACCCATTCCGTACCTCCTCCTCAGCCTCCCTTCACACCCCCCCTCAGTTCTCCTTTGCCTGCCTTTAACTCTCCTGTTCCTCAGCCTCCTGTCGCCCTCCCCACTCGCCTCACCCAGTTCACCCCTTCTCACCTCCCTAAACACCAACCTCCTCCACCCCCCCCTTCCCTCTCTACCCAAACTCACACCCAGCCCTCTTCTCCTTTACCTCCTGTCAGCCACCCCCCTCTTCTACCCCACTTCACCCCTTCCCGCATCCCTAAGCTCAAACCTCCGTCCTTTCCCTCTCTCCAAACTCAAACCTCTCCCTCTCTCTCTGGCCTCACTTCACCTCAGCAACCCCTTTCTGACCAGTCACCATTAACCAGCCATACCTCCTCTAGCCTTCCCCCATCTCCACCAAAACTCACCTTACCTATCACCCCCAGTCTTCGCCCTAAAACCCCTTTCTGTAATCCCTCACCTGTCCCTCCTGACTCTAAAAACCTACTTTCCTCTCCTAAATCTATTTCCCCTCCATCTCAACTTCCTAGGCGTAAAACCATACCTAAATTTCGCCCAATGACACCATTAACCCCCTCCCCCAGACTGCCTTCTCATACCCGCTGTGGGAGACCAGTCAAGCCACCCACCAAATGGGAACCAGCCCTTTCCCAGCCAAGAACAAGAAAAGGGCAAAACTCAGCTGCCCGGAGCCACGTCACCAAGCCGGTTCCAAGCTCCTCCCCCCAGCCTGGTACTTCGGCGTCCGCACCACCGAATGACAAGGGCCCAGCCAGGATCTGTCCTCACTCACCACCCACCACGACGACACCCTCGCTGACCTCTCTCACCAATATGAGAATTGACCAGATAGCCCTAGTGCGGAAGGACTCCACCATCCTGATCAGATCACCTCACCAACTTCTCGACCAGCTGAGATACTACGACTCCTCTTCTCTCCTCACCCTCACCGGAGACCAGAGGGCCACACCGAACAACAGGGGGATTATCTACCATCACCTCCTCCAACACCTGACCCCCGTCTTCCAGGATGCTACTGTGGGGATCGGTTTTTACACCTTACCCGAAAGAGGATTTATGGAGCTCCGATCTTACTCTCAACCATCTGAACAATTTAACCAGTACACCTAAACTTCGTTAAATGCGGAAATAGCCTCACGAAAATATCATGCCCTGGTGGGGGCACGAACTCTCGACCCTTGGGTGTGAGGCAGGCACCTTACCAGTTAGACCAATAGAGATATCCCACTTGGCCTGTTCGGCTCAGGGTATTTCCGCATCCGAGGTCTGTTTAGGCTAGCCTATTTTCACTGACTTTACACTACTTCACCTTCCGGGAAGCGAAAGCTCCGAACAGAGAGGAACGAACAGAGAGGAACAAGCTTGAGCCGAATCGACCGAGAGTCCGTCAGAGAGATGAACGGGAATGGTGAGTCAACTTCACTGAGCGATGCTACACGCACCTACAAACTGCCCAGTTGGCAACTCGCTTGGGCGCCTGGCAACTCCACAACCCAACCCAATCGAGTCTCACAACACTCCCTGCTCTCTCCTATCCTCTTCCTTGTCCTGTGGGGATCGGTTTTTACACCTTACCCGAAAGAGGATTTATGGAGCTCCGATCTTACTCTCAACCATCTGAACAATTTAACCAGTACACCTAAACTTCGTTAAATGCGGAAATAGCCTCACGAAAATATCATGCCCTGGTGGGGGCACGAACTCTCGACCCTTGGGTGTGAGGCAGGCACCTTACCAGTTAGACCAATAGAGATATCCCACTTGGCCTGTTCGGCTCAGGGTATTTCCGCATCCGAGGTCTGTTTAGGCTAGCCTATTTTCACTGACTTTACACTACCTCTAGACACTACCACCTTCAGTCCCGGGGTCGGGACTTTTCTCTGCCCGACGGTAGTGAGATGCGGTCTAGGAACGGTGTTACCGCATCTCCAGCTTGTCACAGCCATGCGACAGAACCAACTAAGCCTTCGGACAGCCTCCCCCCTGCCATCCAGACCCACGACAACCCTGCCCCTGCCCGTATCGCCAAGATAACGGTGGAACGAGTGGGACACGTCCGTCCCGAGTGGACCACACCAGTCACCCACGGCAAGTCATTTTCTTTATCCACCAGAGCCAAACAAAATGACCATTGCAGGGGTAACTATTACAAACCCCCTTCAGCCAGCCCAGTAACTCCTCAACCTAGCTACACAACCACAGGTGGTACCAGGTTGTTACCTAAATTACCTTTCATATCCCCTATCAAAGAACCTAAAGCTCTTTCAGAACCAAAACCTCTCTTCCCCAGATTGCCTTTCATATCCCCTATCAAGGAACCTAAAGCTCTTGCATCCATTCAATCTAAACCATTGTCCCGGGTTAAAGTCACTCATAAACCAAAACTTGCCTATCCTTCCAGCCAACAATAAGTCTTAACCCCCAGAATAAGTCATCATCCATTGTAAGAAACTCATCCGCTTCCTCTCCCACCAGGAAGCCATCACCCCGTATTGTGTACAGATCTGCCCTGAGGAATCTTCCTCCAGCTACATCTACAAGGGCCAGCCAAAAGTCCAGGCGCACCACTCCCAGGAATACAAGGACCTAACCACCACGCGCAGACACCACCCCAGCGCCTTTGATCCTCTCAAGCCTGGCGCCTTAAGTCTGGGCAAGAATATTCACAAGTACTCAGCCAGTCTGGACATCAGTAACTAAGCTTGCCTTTGGTATCTTTTTACCTGGGTAAAAGCAGCCAGAATAGCTGGTGTTCACACTTGAAGCTGTGTACAGTGATCGGAGACGACCAGGTCGGGTTCCCCCCTTCAGGAAGAGGACTAGCTTGTGCAACCCACTTTGGGCCCCACCTTCCTGGCCTTCGATGCTGTATATAGACCAAGTGAATAAGGATTCCTGTCTTGTTCCTTTCAAGGGATTATAAGGATAGTGCAGTACTTAGAGACGACCAGGTCGGGTTCCCCCCTTCAGGAAGAGGACTAGATTGTGCAACCCACTTTGGGCCCCACCTTCACTGGCCTCTATTTACTGTATTAGTCTTGTGGTTCCAGAGGAGATTGCAAGGGAGTAATTTAATTGTCCCAAACCTTAGACTAATCATAGTGTCACTGGATAGACTTGCACCTCTATACAGACCATTATGCTAGTCGCCATAACCCCCCACCAAACCCTGTAGCAGAACTCCGGCATACTCTTAGTAAGTCCCTGCTCACGCGGAGTGCAAGAGGAACCCGGGTGTCTCCCGTGGTAGGCGCAGAGGGACAAGGAGCTGTAAGGACCTAGGAGTGCAGCCTAATCCCGGACCAACATCCGGAAGTACCACGCCCAGCCGCCCTCCTGGACCACTGGATTCTCCCTCGATCTACGGCACCTCTTCACTCCCGCTCTCCTTTAAGTGCCTTACTACGGTTTATGGGTATAGAGTTGTCTCAGGGTAGTGGTTGAAGTTATCTTCAGGGGTTCTCACTAATTAACGGCTCACGAGAGGGCTTTCCTCTCTCTACTTAAATTGACGTTGATCTGCCCACTTGCCGGGACACATTAGACATAACTATCAGGGGATCCTTATATACGCACATTCCCGGGTTATTGGTCTCCCATAGCCCGTCAGAGGGGGCGTGCCTATACAAGACCCACCGCATATGACATACACACATATTTACACGTAACCTTGTTCCCTTGTATAACTTCTAGCCTCATTCACTTAACATTCTGTCAGGTTCATAACTCGAATAGATCTCACTCTATCTCGGCTCCCGACGATTGTTGTATCAGCCTTCCGCATCTTGCTAGTTGCCCACACAAGTAGTTTTAGAATAAATAATCTTGCCAGGTGAGATCTAGCACACCTGTAGAATTCAGTTCATTTGTGAGCCTTTCAGAGCCCACCTTATTGTTGATGACCACTTGGTCATTGTTGCTTTAGAGTCAGTTAACGTCACTATTGCCGGGGACATCATAGTATGATCCAGACGACATCTGCCATTACTGCACTCTTGTTACCTTGCTGAGATCTCGCTTGAGATCTAGTTGAGTGGGAGGTAAGCCTCCACTATTTTGGATACTCTATAATTGTATCCGAGGAGTTATTGTTAAATTGAGTCCGGACCCATTGTTCGACTCTTGCCTTATACTTGCTAATCATATTATTATTTGTATGCTCTATTTACCATTGTTGCCATTTTGATGATCTCAGTGTTCCAGAGTTAAATATATTGCTCCTCCATGAACCAGGTGTAAAGTGAATAAAACCCATGTTAACTTGTCGCCTGTGTACTTATTCTCCTGCCGTGTTGTCTCTTTATTAAAGTTAAAGGTATACTTCTCCAGTTAGAGAGTTAATCATTGCACTCAGAATATCTCGCGTTCCAATTTGGACCGGGCATAACAAATTATATACTAGTATTATTTTTCTGGAGTTTAATGGAATTATATCGATATTGCCCATATACATATTACAGTATATTCATGTCAAGTTATGACCCTGCATTAATCTTCGTTTTTTCGTTCATTCCTGTAGTTCACCTTTAACCTATGCTAATATTAATCATGAGAACTAAAACACATTTACTTATGCACTAACATGATTACAAATTCTTCTTGTGTGATTAACAATGATCAACTAAAATACCTCATGTCCTCTATGCTTAGGTTTTAATAATATACTAAAGAGTAGATAAAACCATTTCTTATTCTTTCCCACAACATTAAAGTAAAGTGCCGCACTACTGCACTGTTACAGTGATAAATCCAACCCAGTGTCTTACCTAGATACTATATTAACTATATTCCAAATACTGTGTTATGTTTACTGCGCATACCCGTATTCACTTATTCGCTTACATTCCTTGTAACGGAATACGCTCGCCGTAATTACAAACCCCAGAATGCTTACCCGTGTACTAAATGTCTAATATACTGAGAACCATATTCTCTTATCTTCTTCTTATGATATTATTATAAGCCCCTTATGAGCATCATTCTAGATCCACAGTAGCCAATATATAGTGCTCCCTTATAATTGAGTACTAAGATAAAAACCAAAGCAGATAAAGTTCCCGCCAGAGTAGGAAAGGCTCCCCACACCAACAGGAGGATGCGCGCTCGCGCCCTTGCTACACTCAAGGGGTGAATAGGTACCACGCAGTAATCGCCAATACCATGCTAGAGAAATCTATGAAGGTTAAGCAATTCTGAGGCTTTTCGATCACTGGCATACCAAGTTGAGAATCCTCAGGGTTACCCTCCCACTCAAGGAGATAGACGGCATACCGAAAATCTACTTGGCTGAAGAGTTTAAACCCTATTGAGGGATCCTTGTTAGTTGTTGTTATGCCCTGATTTTATTCAGGTTTAACTATTAGTTCAGGTGAGTTCTTTCGAGACTGGTATTTCTAAGTTCATACAAGTACATATAATGAATATAATAGAGGTATGCCAAAATATAGTTTGGAGTAGGCCTACAGCTATATTTCACTTATTCACTAAGTACATATAATTGAATCAGAATGGTTAACATGAGAACATAAATGGCACAACTTAATCAAATATCTTCTAGCACAATTGCAGATCTGGATGGAGATCAGGTATGCTCAATGCGGCTTAATTAAATTGCCTTTCCTTAGGATTCAATCAACATTCTCTTTTCGAAAGATTGTATAAACACCTAATTGGTTATCTTAATGTTCGCTTTACTCATAACTTGAGTATAAACAGTTACTAGTATTTGATGAGGTTAAGAGAAGTTACTATATTTCTTTTCTATGAATATCTATGAATTTCTATGAAATTTAATATCTTCAGGTGGCTTTCCCTCAAATAGGCCTAGGCCTACTGCATCTGTAAATGACACTAATCCAGAGCCTATAAATACCACACCTGCAGTGTCCACTACCAGCCGCACTACATCAGATAGCGCCCCCTCCACTACACAGGAGACCACGGCCACATCCACAACTGTCCACGACACAACGATCAGAACCGACGGCGACGACTCCGACGAGACAACCCGAGGGAGGCCTAACTCCGTTGAAACCTTTGCCACAGGGGAAATTACTGATGCCACCACCAGCTGCTCCACACCAGGTGCCAGTGGCGCCTCCTCCATCACACAGGAAGCCACAGCCATAACGAGTAGAACCAACGAGACAACCCGAGGTAGGCCTAACATCAACGTAACTTCTGCCACTGAGGAAATTAATGAAGTCTACCCTGCAGTGAGGAGCGTCGGAAGCGGTACACCCGCTATAATGAGTATAGCAACACCTGGGGCCTATAATGTAGCTGTAAGTACAGGCAACGCGCAAGGCATCACTACAGCACTTGCGACGGGAAGGAGCTCGACGACAACCCCTATCGACAGGATCACAACGCCTCCACCCTCAGGTGATAAGGGGGAGGGTACTGTTCAAGGACAATGGTTTAGGGTACATTCCACCAAAGGTAAAACTCATCACATACCTGAGGGGGAACAGAGGCTGAATGGAGGTACCGGTACTGGTACCACAAACAATGTTAGGAATTCTATGGCTGTGCAAATTCAACCTAGGAACTTTATGCATCAGGGGATTAAGGGTAAAAATAAAAGTACGGGGATAAGTACAGTTAAAAAAGTGAAAAGATCACGCATAGCCAAAGTATTCGCGACAGGTTTTAAGCCAGGAGTGACGGCATCCGACTTGAAAGAATATCTCTCCAATAAACTCAGTCTTAGTATGGATGTTGAACCAATTATTCCCTGGTCTGATAGGCACACATATATTTCATTCAGAATAAACTGCGAGTGTCCAAATCCCGAGGTGTTTATGGATGAAGAACTTTGGCCAGAGGAAGCATCGGTGTACTGGTGGAGAGAACGTAGGGCACAGGTACCGGTATCAACAAATGAGGACTCTATAACTACGGTAACCCACCCTCCCAACAACTCTTAATCATGGATATAAAGTCTACTTCATCTCCCAACAATTTGCGTATTGCTACTTATAACTGTAGGGGGCTCCCTAAAACCAACAGAGGGCTTCTCCTACGCCCTGATGTAGTAGACGTATTTAATACCAGTGATATTGTGTGCCTGCAGGAGACTTGGTATTTTAAACAGGATTTGGGTAACCTCAGTACTATCTGTGATAATTTTCATGGGTTTGGGGTCTCGACAACCGATGCTATGGATGGTCTAGTAGCAGGTCACCCACCAGGAGGAGTAGCTATTTTGTGGAGGGACTCTTTAGACAGCCGGGTTAAACCACTTGTAACAAATTTACCATGGTGTACAGGTATAGAAATAGAAGATATCCAACGGAAAGTAGTTATTCTTAGTGTGTACTTGCCCTACCAATGTAATGAAAATGAAGAACAATACCTGGAATGCCTTGGAGAGCTAAGTGCTCTTTTACAAGAACTAAATACCACCTGCTACTCTGTAATAGGGGACTGGAATGCTAATCTGAAGGACATGAGTAACTCTCTGTTTGCTAGTCATATGACTAACTTCTGTGGTGAGCATGATCTAATTATCTCTTCTCAGCTCATGCTCCCTCATAGTAGTTACACATGTGTCAGTGCAGCATGGGGCTCAACGTCTTGGCTAGATCATACCGTAGCTAGTGCTGATTTCCATGATATGATAACAAATATGGAAATTCAGTATACATATACAGATGAAGATCATATCCCATTGACCTTAACAGCTAGTTTGGAAAGAGCGCCAGAATTAACCCAGTCAAACAATAGTGTAAATCCAAAACTGCCATGGGGCGGGCTTGACGAGGAGGAGTGTGAGCAATTTTGCACTTTAACACACACTCTCCTTTCTGAGCTTGATCCTGGCAGTGAGGATGCCATTACCTGTGAAGACCCCAATTGTGTTAATGCTAGTCATCGAGAAGAAGTCAGCAAGCTGTACAATAATATTATATCTTGTCTTACTAAGGCTAGTGACATAGTATTTCACAAGCATAACAAAAATTACTCTTTTAACAAACCTGGGTGGAATGACCATGTTTCAGAACTATACCAGGCATCCCGAGATGCTCGTAGTGTATGGCTGGATCATAACAAACCGAGACAGGGACCCATTTTTGACATGTTCACCAGACTAAAGGCTAGATGCAAGTATGCAATCAGATATATAAAAAACAATGAAAATGTATTAAGAAGAGAAGCATTGGCCAAAAACTTTGCTAGCAAAGACACATTGGCCTTCTGGAAGGATATTAAAAAAATGCATAATAGCTGCACACCTCTACCCGTTAGTGTAGATGGGATCTCTGGTACTAATAACATAGCCAATCTTTGGAAAACACATTACCAAACTTTGTTTAACTCTGTTGGGCACCAAGGAAATACCATTGCTGCTACAACAGAGTGTAACAAAGAAGAAAAATATGACACAATTAAAGTTACAAGTGAAAAAATCAAGGCTGCAATAAGTAGGCTAGATGCTAACAAATCCTGTGGTTTTGATGGTATATATGCTGAACATTTGAAGTACTCCTCCACTCTCCTCTTGGAGAAACTCAGCAGTTGCTTTACCAGCTTTCTAATCCATGGTTTCCTACCAGAATCTATGATGTCCGTTACCTTGATACCAGTAATTAAAGACAAGGCTGGCAAAATTACATCAAAAGACAACTATAGACCTATTGCCCTTGCCAGTATTGTAAGTAAGATACTAGAGTTAATCATTTTAGACAGAATCTCAGTGTATATCTCAACTAATAGTAATCAATTTGGTTTTAAAAAGAATCATGGTACGGACCAGTGCATCTACACTCTGAAGGAGCTAGTGGATGGGTACATCAAAATGAACAGCTCTATTTTTGCATGCTTTCTTGATGCTAGTAAGGCATTTGACAGAGTCTGCCACAATATCCTGTTTGATAAATTAGCAACAAGGGGAGTGCCATCCTATATACTGAGAATCTTGAAGTACTGGTACGCCAATCAAACATTTAATGTAAGATGGGGTAACATTATTTCGGATTCCTTTACAGTAACCAATGGAGTGAGACAGGGTAGTATTCTCTCACCTTACTTATTCAATGTATATATGGATGAATTAAGTGATAAATTGAATAAAGAGCAGATTGGATGTTATGGTGGGAATAAAATCATCAACCATCTCATGTATGCTGATGATCTGGTCATTATTGCACCGTCTTCTGCGGGTCTGAGCAAACTTCTTGATATATGTGAATCTTTTGGTAGTAAACATTGTGTTAAATTCAACCCACTGAAAAGTGCTGTTCTTATATTTAGATCAAAATTACTGTATAAAAGTAAACTGCCAAATTTCTCACTCAATAATCAAATTATTCAAGAAGTAAACAAAATAAAATACCTGGGACACATTATCTCAAACGATTGCTCAGATGATGCAGATATCGGCCGTCAGCGCAGACAGCTATATTTACGTGGTAACACCATCTTGAGAAAATTCCACATGTGTAATTGGGAAACTAAAGTCACTTTGTTCCGGACATATTGTTCCTCTATGTACACGGCCCATTTGTGGTGGAAGTATAAGAGAGCCACCATAAATGGTCTGTGTACATCCTATCATAATATACTCAAGATGTTCATTGGTCTCTCTAAATATGAAAGCACTAGTATGGTGTGCACACTGTTGGATGTGCAGTGCTGTCGGGCTGTCATCAGGAGACTGGTGTACAGCTTTTCGCAGCGACTGCAATCCTCCAGTAACACGCTGATTGTAGCTCTTTGGTCTAGTGATCATATCTATGAATCCCGTATTATATCTCACTGGCAGAAGCTGCTGCACACATAGTATGTACTGTAATGTAATATATAGGTCTAATTGAACTATGAGCAATGATCTGTGCAATAGGTGTTAACCAACATTGAGCAATAGCCTTAGTTAGCCTATCTGTGTTATATTGTGACAAAATGTGATATGTGCTCTATTCTGTAAATAGGCCTACTGTATTTTTTATTTTATTGTCTTTATTAATATATCTTTGTGTATAATTATTATCTGTGCTCTGACGAGAAGTGTATGTGATATGGACCATTAGGTCATACTGTATTTATACTGTATCTATCTTATGTGTCTGGAATAAAGAATTATTATTATTATTATTATTATTATTATTAATATAATTATAATCTTGTACACTGGTATACTTAGCAAGATTGAATTCAGGTTTTGTGGACTCTAGAATATTTTCACTAGTCGGGATTATTTCATAGTTCGTTGAGGTGAAAATTCACCTTATTTAGATTTAATTCTTTAACCCACTGAGCCCCAGCGACGCAGGGTTTGCGTCCACAATGTATGTAACGCTAAACCCCAGCGACGCATGGTTTGCGTTCTGGCCGGTCCGGTCCTAATTACTCCGGTCCTATGGCACCCCGAGGGCTCAGATTTGTATGGGAACTGTGTAAGTATCCCACGCACCCATGCCGATGGTTGAAAACTCTCAAAGTCCAACCGCGTGCGCGTGAGCGCGCAAAAACATGTTTTTTGGGGGAAATTGCCTTAAATTTTTTACTCTTGTAAAATCCTCTGTAGGACAATTTTTTGCACTTTTTGATAAAATTTTTTTTTTTTTCCTTCATTCCTAACCCATTTGCTATTGTTTCTGGAATAAAAAAAAAAAAATCAGAATCAGCCGGTCCTGGGTGGTACATTTATTAATATTTAGCTGGTACTCAGCGGGTTAATCAAGTTATCGAGGTGTACTAAACAAATTTATCACTAGTACACGAATAGAAGGAATCTGTTTCTATAGATTCTCATTGATGAACACTTTGATGATATATTTCAAATTAAGGGGTTTAGAGACTGAATATTTTCTCACTGGTTGGAAATATGACAAAGTTATTTTATGCAAAAATCTGTCTTATTTGGATTTAATTCCTTATTCAAGTTAGAGAGGTGTACTAAACAAATTTATCACTGGTACACGAATAGAAGGAATCTATTTCTGTAGATTATTGCTGATGAACACTTTGATGATTTATTTCAAATTAAGGGGTGTAAGGAACTGAATAATTTTATCACTTTTTGGAACTCTAACTTAATTCTGCCTCGTCACCGGCATCGACTTAGGTATTTTTCTTCGATCTTTCTTTTCTTAGAGATGTAGAACACTAGCTGCTTGAAGTCTTCTGAATCTCTTTAGGCCGTCCAGGTTGGCCGGTTGTGTGAAGTAATGTTACAGATGGGTTAATGGGTGTGGGGTCTTAAATATGGCTCCGTAACTTGTAATTAAACAGTTGGGCACCTTATCGGACTAACGCGAGTATTTGAGCCTATCGCTTTATCATTTATACTCGTCTATCCTGACCTTTATATTAACCCGGTAACGGCGAAGGGGGGGTATTGAACCCGGTCCCCATGGGCGAGCATATAGGCTCCATTCAGGCCTATAATCATCATTTTACGATAAATATAGTTATTACTTATTCATATTAGCCTATTTTACCTTCACTATGAAGATAGTAATCTGTAACAACAATAAAACAAGTGAAAATATAATTTTTCTGGTCAAAATCGCGAATATAGATGGACCAGCCCATTCATGAATTATGGAGAAAATTGAGGCAACCCCTCCCTCCACAAGGCCTCAAGCCACACTGAGCCTACTCATACACACACTCGGTTATGTAACACACCCTCTAGGCACGTAAGCACATCCTCCACACAGTTTGCTAATGTTAGCACAAAAATATACCAACTAATTAGGGAATAACAGGGAAAATAGGTGATAATTGAAGGGGGAGGGGAAAGGGAGGAAGGAGGGGATGTGGAGTGATATGAGGTATAGGGAAAAAAAAAAAAGTTTAGTGATACTGGGGCTGTTTAAATGTTTTTTTTTAGGCCTCCCTCTTAACCTAAGAAGTGAATGGGGGTAATTAGAAACGTCTGCCTGTGCTGACGTATTTGAGCTGTTTCCATCACTAAAATATTCATTTTACCATAAATAGCATTAATACTTATCCATACGCGCCTATTATGGGTTGATTATAAAGGTATTAACCTGAAACAACAATAAAACGAGTGAAAACAGCGTTTGGATGGTCAAAATCGGAGATACAGGCCGCTATATAATGTATGGGTGAGGCAACCTGCTTTCCCGCCAATTTCCCCCAAGGCCACTGAGACACAGTCGATCGATACTCTCTCTCTCTCTCTCTCTCTTGCACTCGCTTGCTATCAGTGATGACAATGCCCTGCTTGCAACTCGCTAATGTTAGCACGAAAATATACCTCAGAATAAGGGAATAACAGGGAAAATAGGTGATAACTGAAGGAGAGGAGGAAAGTGGGGAAGGAGGGGAGCTAGAGGAGTGATATTTTGCATGGCCCAGGGGCAAAATTTTTTTTTTTTCGATGTTTAAAGTTGATTTTTTTTTTCTCTGACTCTTAAGAGTCTTCCCGCAGTCCGCCGGGGGAACTCTTAAGAGTCTCCCCGCAGTTCCCGGGTTAAGAGCTTTGCCGCCGTCGCCCAGTAAAACCTCTTATGAGCTTTGCCGCCGTTTACGGGTTAACCGGTGATAAAGTTCTTTTAACCTCTGAAGTGCGCATGGGGGTAATTGGAAACGTCCCCCTGTGCTGACGTATTTGAGGTGTTTCCGTCACTAAAATATTCATTGTGCCATTAATAGCATTAATACTTATCCATATGCGCCTATTATGGGTTGATTATAAAGGTATTAACCTGAAACAACAATAAAACGAGTGAAAACAGCATTTGGATGGTCAAAATCGGAGATATAGCCCGCGAGTTGTATAATGTATGGGTGAGGCAATCTGCTTTCCCGCCAATTTCCCCCAAGGCCACTGCGACACAGTCGATCGATACTCTCTCTCTCTCTCTTGCACTCGCTTGCTATCAGTGATGACCACACCCTCCAATCGGATTTCTAATGTTAGCACGAAAATATACCTCAGAATAAGGGAATAACAGGGAAAATAGGTGATAACTGAAGGAGAGGAGGAAAGTGGGGAAGGAGGGGAGGTAGAGGACTGAGATTTTGCATGGCCCAGGGGCCAAAAAAAAAAAAAAAAAAAAAAAAAAAAAAAAAAAAAAAAAAAAAAAAAATCGATGTCAAAAGTTGATTTTTTTTTTCTCTGACTCTTAAGAGTCTCCCCGCAGTGCGCCGGGGGAACTCTTAAGAGTCTCCCCGCAGCTCCCGGGTTAAGGTACTCTTGGAATGGGGTTTTTAACCCCTAACTAGCGGCCCGCAACATAAGTCGAGTATAATAAATCTGGACTATCTGGCGGCGCGCGACATAGGTCGTGTGGCAATTTCAGCACGTAATGTTGCTGAGAGAGAGAGACAAGTGGTGGCAGGAGAGTAGCGAGCGTATGACTGCTCCAGAGCACCGCGGCGAACCTACTGACACGAATCCCACCTCCCTCCCTCTCTCACTCGCTACATACTGAATTGTATGGGGAAAGTACTGAATTACTGTACATGCGTTTTGCACTCGTGTTGCAAGAAAATTAGCGGTCATAAAAGGATCGTTGTGGTGTCATTGGAAAGCTCTGTTTATGCCCTTTCAGGGATAGATACTTGTTTTACGCTCTGGGTCTTATTTAGGCATGAAAATGATCACGTAAACAGCCCTATTTTGGGTAAAAACACCCCGCTGGTGGCTACATATTATATACCGCCTAGGCCGCTCTTAAGGTGTTAATATCGTGCCTCAGTTATGACGGAATAGCACGATATCGGACGAACGCAAAAAGAGTTTAGTACTTCTCTTCTTGAGTGTCTCTAACCGTTTTAAGAGGTTCAACGAACTCAGAGTGGTGTTTTAACCTTTTAAGTGCAAAGTCTAAGGGGATGCCACAGACGAAATGCACCTAGGACCAATGTTTGCAGAGTCCCAGTGAGGGTGTCTTGCTAAGCCCTTATAACATAAAAGACCGTGGGATGCCAAGATCTCCTGTGAGAAGTGATAGTGTAACTTTCAATAGTAATTAAAGTGTTGAGGGGTAGGGATGCCTGAGTCCCTCAACTTTTACTAGGGAAAATGTACTTAGAAAAAGGTGACTATGTTAAATACTGGGATGCCAGTACTAACAAATTCCTCTACTAAGACAATTGTGAACTTTCAATAGTAAAAGTATTGAGGAGTAGGGATGCCTGAGTTCCTCAACTTTTCACTGGAGAAAGCGTAACCTAGAGAAGGTGACTATGTTAATCACTGGGGTGCCAGTAATAACAAAGTTCCTTTTATAGGGCACAGTTACCGTACCTACAATATCAAAAGTAGAAGTGGAGGGATGCCTACACACTTCAACATTTAACATTGGCGATATGGCCTATTAGAGGTATCTATGTTAACTGATGGGATTCCACAATTAACAAAGATCCCTTAATAGGATTTCTTTACTCACAGACAGTGTAAGGACTTCGGGGTGCTGTACTGCCAACTGAATGGAAGGTAATTTTGAGGTTTCTTAACATGGGGTGCCAGTAGCTAAGAAGCCTCAAAATTGCTTAACTTCCTTTAGATTTTCCTGACCTAGTATTCACAATTACTGAGGGGTACCCGTCCCCTGTTTAAGGATAGCAAGGGTGGGCGTGCGCACTCTCTATTAGAACAAGAAGTCCTTCTTGTCCTAGGGGGAGGTTGACTCCTACTTTACTAAATAACTCTACTATACTAGAAGATCTTGCAAAGGTGGTATGGTATGTAGATGTTACCCAAGCCAAGGCTTATTTGGGTTTATAGGGTATAGGTGGAGTCACAGGGTTGTGGAGATAAATTAACTTTTGTTCAAGGTTTGAGGATGTTTTGGGCTTGTCCTTGGAGCGTGAAATTTCAAGGGGAAGGATTCACGAGAAGTGGGGTTTCTCTGGCGTCCCTGGATATTATTCTGCAGACAAGAGTCTGTCACCTTTAATATGAAGAACAGAGGTAGATGAATGTCCTAGGTTATTTTCTTAGGGATAATACTGATAATCTCTGAGCTTCTATCTATACGAGATAGAAATATATACGGTTATAAGGATCCCGGACAGTGGTAATTTCTGTGCGCTTGTGTTGGTAGTCCTGGGGTCAAGAGATTAGCCGGGAGGCGGAAAGGTTTGGTTGGTGACCTCTTCGACTCGTAGTAATGAATATTAGAATAGGGAGAAAGAATGTGGTTTGTTATTTAATAGAAGAGTTTGATGATGATAGACATGTACACTCCCGCATACTAAAAGTTGCTCAGGGGTGGGTCCTTCCTTCTCCTACTCCACCCTGGGCAGGTGGAAGGGGGGAGTCAAGTCCAAGTCTACCCCCACCTTCCACCCCCAAACTATCCCCACCTCCCCCACCTTCCTTCTCTAGCTGGCAGTTAGTGATTAGCGACGATTATGCTCATGTACTGCAAATGATTGATAAACCATCATTGCACATGCTTACAATGGCCAACATTTAATATTTATTAGGAATTTATTAATACTATATAGTGCATAATAGTATTCTCAAAATGAGTTTCTATACACATCGTGGGTTACACGAATCTTGGCTGTAGTGGTCTTGTGCCCCTCTCTCTCTCTCTCTGCGTGTGTTTGTCTCTCTCTCATTGCACTACTTTCTACGATCAAGATTTAATGTGATTTGACTATAAAAATACCGTAATTAAATCCAACCATTATTGCAATGCACATCAACGTGCCCTCTACGATCTACTCCTAGTTTCTCAAATGAGGTAAAACTGTACTAAAAATCCAGGTGGCGCTGGGGGTCTTATTCAAATGACTATCGTGTGTGATGCACCATTGAGGTGTTTTGAGGATTTTCGTGATTTAAGAGGTTTAATACAGTTCGCAACTATCTATGACACCTAGTTGTGTAGTATATTTTTACTAGATTTAAAATGCCACAGGAACGAAAGGACCGGCATCACAGGCCAGGATAGCTATAAGGATCACCACACCAACTTCGTTGTCTCCCTTTCACATAACTTTTTAAGGTAGTAGGGGTAGGCAGCCCCGCCCAGGGAAGTACTACCGCCAAGGTTTCGGGAGACTCAGGGAATAGCCTGAATTCCATTTTCTCTCCCAGGCCTTGGTAGCTGGATACATATCTTTCTGCCTCACACATCAGGGGTATCAGGAAAACCCTCTTTATATAACCTACACATCCAACTTCACGACATTGCCCTACATCGCTATCCTCTATCCATAAAATACTACTCTTCCCACTACATATCATACATGTAACACCATACACTTACCTTATAAATATGGCAGTACAATTGTTAAGAGCAAACCTGGTGGTCCCTCGGATATCCACCCCCCGCAGGGTGGGGTTATTGACACAGGGCCCTCCCGGTCGTCATCATGCGACTGTGTCAAGAGCATTGCAACGTCCCAAAGCTGCTTGTCAGTACAGCTATTTCTTTAGTAATATAAGGGGACTTCACTCTAACATCAATTCTGTACACCAATTTCTTCAAGCAGAATCCCCTACTCTCCTTTTTTGACAGAGACTCAAGTAACATCCACATCTGACACATCTAGATTTAATTTTCCAGGTTATCAACTGCTCCAAAATTTCAGACCTAAAGGTGGTGTATGTTGCTTCGCAAAATCTGAAATTGCCCTGGAGGAGGTTACTAGTTTCAATTGTCCCTATTTTGATTATTCTATATACAAATAATTTTCTGCTGGTAAATTTAAATACATATGTTGCATCTACCGTTCCCCAAATACTCCTCCAGAGCAAAGTCTTTTTGATTCTCTGTCCTCACAACTCAGGGTCCTCAACTTAAATGCTTCTTCTGAAATCACTGTGTTGGGTGATTTTAATGTCCATAATGTGGAATGGCTCACTCATTCAGCCAGGACTGATGATGCTGGTCTTGAATGTGAGCTATTTGCAGACTCATTTAATCTCATTTAACTAGTCAACCAACCCACCGTGTACCAGATAATCCTAATCATAATTCCCACTACTGGACTTATTTTAACAACCAATTCAGAAAATTATGATGTTACAGTGAGGTCCCCACTTGGATCTTCTGATCACTGTCTGATACAGGCCACTGTCTATCACCTACCACACCTTCCCACTCTGAACCTGTTTTGGTGACTAATGGCATTACGCTAGGGCAGACTGGGAGGGTCTTCAAGGTTCTTTATTGATATTCCCTGGACCTCTTTTTCTTTTCTAATGATGCACACTCCACCTTGAGCCACATACAAGATTTTGTAAAAATTGGAATGGAAACTTTTATTCCTCATCAAAAGTACAGTAAAAGATCTAATTCACCTAATGGTTTGACCATAATTGTGTGCTAGAGTAACTGAACAAAGCAATAGCCTACAATGCATACACAAGATCAAAAACACATGAAGCCTTTAATTACTTTAGAAACATCAGAAATCATGCCAAAACTGTATTATACCTAACTAAATCAAACTTTTATCGTAAGCAGGCAAATAAACTTCTAAATAATCCAAATGATAACAAAATATTTTGGTCTACTCTTAACTCATTCAAATCCAACTTCACTACTGCTTCATCCATTCCACCATTAAAAATCTCAGACTGGCAAGATTGTAACTGACCCACGAGGTAAAGCTAACCTTCTTGCAGATATTTTCTCCACCAACTCAACCTTAGATGACATAATCAAGATGTCCCTGTACTTAATTTTAATTCACCTGAAATTCCCTCACTTAAGATCCACACCAGACATGTCAAAACTATTTTGCAGAATCTTCAGTAGATAAGGCTCCTGGTCCAGATGAAATTCCTCCAATAGTACTTAAGAATTGCTCCTTGGTGCTCGCTCCTGTATTGGCAAAATTTTTCCGTCTGTGTACTCATACCTCATGCTTCCCAGTACCCTGGAAAGAAGCAAAACATCCACCCAGTTCCTAAAAAAGGTGCCTCTTCAGATCCATCAAAATACAGACCAATAGCTATAACTCCACTCTTGGCAAAGTTTTTGAAATTATATTAAAATACATAATTAAGCATCTGGAGAATAATAAATTAATCAGTGATAGGCAATATGGTTTTAGACGATGTCGATCAACTGCAGACATTCTTTGCCTTCTTACGCATCAAATCAACCAAGCTACAGACCAACATGGTGAAACACATACAATAGCACTGGATATATCAAAGGCATTTGATAGAGTCTGGCATCAATCCTTATTGTCGAAGATGTCACACTACGGCCTTGATCATTAGTTCCACTAATTTCTTCTATCTTCATAACAGTAAAATACGTGTAATGGTAGATGGCCTTTATTCTCAATTTCACTCAATAAATGCTGGTGTTCCCCAGGGATCAGTTTTGGCCCCAACTCTGTTCCTCATTCATATCAATGATCTCATATCTAACCATCATAATCCAATACATTCCTACGCAGATGACTCAACACTCCACAGTTCTTCACATTACCAATTCTTTCACCAACCCGATCTTATAAATTCAAAAATAAACACTGCAATTCTCTGAACCGGGACCTTTCTAGAATTAATGAATGGGGACAAGAGAATCTAGTTTCCTTTAATGCACAGAAAACCAAGTACATTCAATTTTCTAACCGACAGAATCTCACGGACTCCCATATATTTTTAATGATGTAAATATTCCCACTTCCCCTAGTATTGACATTCTCGGTGTAACATTAACTCACTAACTTGAGCTGGACACATTATGTTAGAAGCATTGCTAAGAATGCCTCTAAAAAACTGGGACTCCTGTACAGAGTTCGAGAATTCTTCACTGACGAGCAGTTGGCCGTAATATAAAAGTCATGTGCGGTCTCAGATGGATTACTGTTCACCTCTGTGGGGTGGAAAGTGGAAGTGGTTGCATTGAGGCAGTTGGACAAAATTCAAAATAAAGCTATTAGATTAATCAATAACCCTGCAATCACACAGGACCTTCCTACATTAGCCATACGAAGAAACGTTGCATCCCTTGCATGATTCTACAGATATTTTCACAGCAATTGTTCCGAGGAACTTGCTTCAATTGTGCCGCCTCTCCACATCTTTCCCCGTAGAACTAGGGCAGCGGAGAGAGCCCATGAATTTACACTTTCTCCTCCACAATGCAGAACTTCTGCTTATCAGAATTCATTTATCCCCAGAGCTACTACTCTTTGGAATTCACTTCCCTCGAATTGCTTTCCACAAACTTACAATCAACAAATGTTTAAATCCAGTTGTTACAAACATTTTATGAATGGAGGATGCCTTTAGGCACATGGACCTTTTTGTTTTATCTGTGTTTTTCCTTCCTCCGTTCATTGTCTCTTAAAAAAAAAAAAAAAAAAAAAAAAAACTCCACATATTGTTACGTCCCTCGAAACTCCGAGCCTGCTCAACCCTACCAACTCTATCCTCTACATCCAACCAACTCTACCTCTACATGGAGCTTCAAAGCACCACACTCCGAGCCTGCTCAACCCTTCCTGAAGCCTCATCCAACCAAATCTACCTCTACATGGAGCTTCAAAGCACAACACCAGCGCCATGAACCTTTGTATATACTCTGAAATGATCGTTAACTCGCCCCACACCACTAGGGGGCGAGTTTCTTTTCTTAGTGACCAGCTCTTTCCCGAGTCTATGAGTGATCTTATTTTTAGACTAACTTCAGTGTTACTTGGACTATAGCTCGGGGTGGTGTCTCTGTGAATACCTGGAGTACAGTCGGGTTGTTACTTACCTTCTCTTCAACCTACCAACTAGAGAGTGTGACGCCTAGGCTAACAATCTTCATTAACCGGGATTGAGCACGTGACTATATTTCAATGTCATAATTTCATGTTTCTAGTTTATAATATTTTTTTATATATTTATATTTATTTGTTTTTTTATTTGTAAGAGTTATAACTAATATTTTACTTTTATATTTAATCTCTCTGTAAATAATTCAATTAGTAATTCAAATTTCTTGTAATTATATTAATCTTTAACTTTACTTTACTTTAATAATAATAATAATAATAATAATTAAATTATTTCTTGGTTTTGAAATCTTATTAGAAAAGGCATTAATGAAGCTTGGTTGGTTGACCCTTGAACCTATACTATAAAACTAGCTAAGAACTGGAATATTAATGAAGTAACTCTATAAGAGTAATATCCCTATAAGAAATCTACCCATACCATATCTACTGAATACCTACCTATCAAATTCAGTCTCTTGTACGGTTTGAAGTTCCCATACCTCTAGCTAGAGTCTTGAGGCCAAATAAGTTAAGATTACAATATCTGTTGAGCAATACTTGGAATTGTTACAATATGTATACGTCTCTCCAATCACAGCCTTCTAGTATACAACCCACATTACTTTATTCCTTAACATTTGTATGTACCAACTAAGTATGTATTTAATTAAGGTACCAACCATGCATGCAGACTATAATATTTTCATTGTGTAGGTACGACGGCGATCTGAAGACACCTCAGTAAACCTATGCCCCTCCCCCTGTTCTGGAGTCCACCACGACTGTCCGGTAATACGAACCTCAGCCGTGTGACTCGCCTAGTCATTCTGGGCAATTATTTGTTTCAATACTCCCCAGGTCTCTCAACTTGAGATATTAATTGTTTCTTTGTTGTTAATCCGTCACTTAAGACACTCGACTCATATCGATTGTTATTAGTACTGGCGATTAATACTATGTTCATGTTTCACCTTTGTTGCCAGTAATTCACTGAGATTCTTAACCACATTTGTGTAGGATTTATCCTCAACCTATTATGTACCCTATCCCTTGTGTGTTACTATTACTATTGCTTCAGATGAGAAAACATCCCCGACTACGAATCTATATTAGAGAGTTGGAGATCGAACTTATTATGTTGAGACGATTCTATAACTCCTCAAGATAGACGTTACCTGAATTAATATACCATCTACATGTCTATCTGATTACGTCAGCCCTGTACTTGGTTATGTAACAATTATATGTTCCCAACCTTCCTAATGCAACCTCCATTTCACTAGACAAGATACCTAGGAGTAGTTCCGAGATTTAATTAGGCAATTACTCATTGATTTGGAAAGCCCCCAGACCATCCCCAATTTCGTATGCGGGTCTGTGCTTAGGAAATTGTCGTGCCGGACAATATCGTCGTATTAATTTCGCGTGAGTTTGGCTACGGGTCAAATTCGGTACAACCGCCTCAAAATTGTTACCCCATGAAAACCCGTTTTTCTATGTATGCCACCGATCCATAGAAAACTAACCTAACCATGTGCTTGTACTAATCCATATCTGTTGATTTATATAATTAATAATATCCAATTTACATACGATCATCTCCAGAGAAGTGCAGGAAAACTACCTTGTCTCTCTCTGTCCATTATGAGATAGATCGATGTCACTCATGCATGTACCCATTCCTAAGTTAAAGAAAAAGTGTTATCCACAATACTCTGCTTAGTGACCGCGTGCCCAGTGGTAAACTTTTGAGCCACCCTGTCCTTTTGTCCTCTCCCCGTAGGCCTACCAACCCAACTTCACAAACCTTCCCCTCGCATGACGCCCATCAGGATGTTTTTATATTCCGTGCCGAGTCAGTTCCGACTCGAACCCCAGTATACAGAGAGTGCAAACCTATTCTGGTATCTCTTTCACGATCCTCTAACCTAAGTAAACCACACTCCCCACCTGAACCGTAGGGGTAGAACGCGCGAGGCTATGCCCCCCTCCCACCCCCTTGAAAGAGGGTATAGGCCATAAAAATGTCACATCCACCGACCCCAAGCTCAGCTGTTTCGTTTTAGTGCCTAGGATATTATATGAACCAGAAATTGACCGATCGATATGGATCTGACACAGAGGCACTGTCCATGTCGAATCGTATTCCGTGCATTTCAACCAGGGTTCATTCGCTTTATATTAACGACTAATACCGTCACTTTATGCACGCATTTCGTTTTCGTAAGTTAAGTATTTCTTTTTCCTTCACCATTGTGTTCCTCCTTTTCCGTCTCTTTCCACACCTATTATACATCTAATCAGTCATCCCTTCTAGTCCACAGTCCACACTACTGTTTTCGTATCTCTGTTGTTTTTATATAAGATTAATTATGACAAATCTGAATACAATCCTCTCCAGAGAGCTCTAGGGAAGCCACCTACAGTAGTTTTTCTCTCCATTTAAGAAGATAAACGTATATTACCCCATGCTCCGGGATTCGTTCTAGCACCTAAGTAGTTATACAATTGAACTTGAGTTATTCAACCAGGTTCTATAATTTTATATTAACGACGGCAAAATACCGTCCAATTCATGCATGTCGCTTTTTCCTAAGTTAACTCTCATTAATCCACCAATACTTTGCGTAGTAACAAGCATGCTCAGGTAACCTTTTATCCACCCTGTCGTTTTCCATACCAACCCGAACTTAATAACTCCTTCTAAAAAGGATGCCATCAGGATGTTAATTTGTGCCGAGCAAGTCATTTTCTCAAGCTTCCGTAAGCAGAGGGTACAAACCTATTTTGGTACCTCCTTTAACTATCCCCTAACCTAACTAACCACCCCTACAACCTGGGGCAGTGAATTAATGCGCGCGAGGCTAACCCCCCCCCCCCCCCCCCTTTCCTCCCCTCAAAGAGGCCCAGCATCTCCCCCTCGCGTAGGACTACCGACATCCTTATGCCCACCAAATTCTTGCTAGAAACTCCGGGTATTTACAACCCCTACCAACCTCCAAGTTTTCGATTTCAGCCTAAATCCTATTCCTATCCCGTTCCGATCTAACCCCCATGTCCCACTTAACCCGTCTTAGACTCCTAATAGCATTTCAGCTAACTCAGAGGAGGATCCTAGAGATAATATTAACGTAGGCTGCCTTACCGCTTGAGTCCAAAAGGCGCTGGACAAACTAGTTTTTGTTTCCCCAACATCCTCCTCTCAACTCCCATTAATAATTTGTCTTAGAGTAAATGTCAGAAAAAGGTAAATCATCTTTCGGCCTACATGCTAACTTTATAATAGACCTTTAACGCTACCCTCTTCCACCAAGGGATTAAATGAACTTGTATTCCCCTCCGACATCCAAAAGTTAGACAAAGGAACCCCCTCTGCCCCCCTTCATATATATAGTCCCGCGCCAAAAACAAGCCAGTTCCAGAGGATATAAGCCATGTAACGGAAGTGCCGCAGCCGTGGATATATTACCCAGCTCCACCCTCAGGATATACAGTGATTTGCGGTGTTCACGATCCAAGTGCCTCTGTGAGGGAGTGAATCAATCCTTGACAAAATATAATGTTGCAACTGAGAAACCAGGGGCAAGATTATATCTTTCAACAACCAATTCATAAATTCTTTTTGATTGTCTCATAAACGTATTGTCAGCCGGTTCGCCACTACTTTGGGTTTAAGAGCAATCATAACTCATAACCGGTCCCAGGTAGAAAGATCTGGTTATGTTAGAAGGGATTACGCGAGTTTAGGAGAAGACTCGACGAGAAGATTCCTGGGCAAACAATTGTCTGTTTGACCGAAAGGCGAGAAGCCGTTTGCACGTCTGAACCTCCTCATAAGGCCAGAATTAGTAAGAAAAGTCGTTCTCCCGACTGTCTTACGTTACTTCGATCCACTGTTTTCTCTGGCTATGCCGATGACAGAGGCATTTAACCTGACAAGCGCGATATAGACCTAGGTGCTAGGGTAGTTATTTGTGCATTTCTAGCCCTGGATTCTGACAGAATTCGTTATATTTACAATATAAAGCATTATTTGTTTTCGGTATGCTTTTATTTTACATATATGATGTATATATGAACCTTCAAGAGTGCTAAAATAAGTGGGAAAAGCATTTGGGTGGTGAAAAACGAAGATATTGGCCACCCGGTCATAATCTCAGGCGAGAGAGAGAGCCACAGGCAGCCCTCCCCTCTCGCTGTCTGGGAGTCAACTGAGACGAGCGGGGCGGTGTGTGCCGGTGTCTGGGTGTTGCATAACGATCTTTTATGCAACCCACTTGTGCTACATTATCCGGGGAGAGAAAAATAACCGATAAATGGGGATAATAAGAGGATAAATAGGTGATAATTGAGGAGGGGGGGGGAGGGGGGAATAAGGTGGGGAAGGAGGGGAGGGGGAGGGGTGAGAAACACATGGATGAGTACTAGAGGGGAATTATCTCACCTAGAGACAAAATCCTTTGTTTTGATAGGCCCCTTTTTTTTTTGGATGGCTTTTTTTATGGTCTTGCTTCCGTGAGGCCTATCGCGTTCCCTATAGGAAGCCTTCCGTGAGGCCTATCGCGCTTGCCGGGTTAAGGCTTTCAGTAGGAGTCCCATAACGACGTGTCATCAACGGCTAGACAAATTAGCCCAACTGTACACTTCTCTACACTCCCGGACAACTTGGACGGCAAAAGAGTTGCTGTTAGCCCCCAACACACCAACTCAAGATAACGAGATGCCTAGCCTTGTGATTTAAGTAATCCACGTATCGTTGAGTAATGTGATCAGAAGAAGAATTCCTGAACGTTGGAAGTGGGAAGCGAAAGAACTCTATTCAAATCCACGAGCAGTGCTAAGAGACGATACAAAGGCCACTACCTTAACCGAGTGCTCCAACATCTATTGTTCGTGCGAATCCTATTACGTACTCTATACCCGAGTGTTTAACAGTTTAAATAAAACTGTATTACAAACCATTTATCCACAATTATTTTTGTCCTCTGTTGATTTCCTTTATGTACTTTGCAATATATCCAATAGCCCAGTCTTGCAGAACTCACCTATACCAAGTTAAACCTGTATAAAATCAGGGCATAACAAGATTCATAATATGATGGTTATATACTCATTAATGCAGTGAATATATAATTATTAACATAATTTGATACATAAATATCAGCTTCCTGAACAAGAAATTTAGTTTCATCTAATGTGGTGTAATAGGCTGGGCGAAATTTTAATACTCATTGAAGTATTGTATTTACTTCCTTTTTAGTTACGGTACTAACAAATACGTGTTTCAGTAGAAATTGGCTGAACATACGGCATTATATTCTGTAGCTGTAGAATTTGGCAGGTTGAATGTCTGCGCCTGCGCACTATAGTTTCTTTCCTACAAAACAAGCTATCGTGCGCTTTTAAGTTACCAATTTATAATCCACTATCAAATCGGGCAGCTAAATATGTTACCGGCTATATTTCTTATTAGACCAGTGACAGAAAATCAATCAATGTGAATCAGAATGTCATAGAACACAGAGGCAGCAAATTACATACGTGGAGATGCAGGAAATTCGAAAAAGATGATGACAATCAGGCGACTGTTTGGCCCGCAGTACCAAACGTTCCCTTCCCTCGAAGGTATCCTTCCTTTCAAAATTCGTAGTATAGAAACATTCTTTGGGATTTGTTTGGCTGAGCGAATGCTTTCGTAAACGGTCGCCGCGACCGTTTACGTCCAATATTATTGGAATCTGAAGAGGACCTTCGACCCTTCTCTTCAATGGTCGTCGGATCCCTTCGTTTGCTAATTGAATTTTATTATTTGTATTATTGTTTCAATTCATAAATTAAAGGTTACAGAAGACATTCTTTAATGCAAATCAATTGCATAATGTACGAAACTATTAATATATATTAATATGGGTTACAATTAGCACATTTCCAAAGACTTTCGATATATCTTCAATGACGATGTTGAACTTGACAGGAGCCGTTGTACAGGCACCTTCACCTGAGGCCTATGTCGGCCAGCCTTGACAACTTGTAGATCGCTTCATCAAATTTTATTCGCCCAATTACTACCCAGGTAAGGAAATTCACGACATTCCATTATACTTGCTTGTATTTTTGGCTTGGAATCCTCATTTGGTGACTATTATTATCTATCTATTTGAGGCATAGCCTATTTCCTGAAATAAGTCTTGCAATAAGATTATTATTTGAGTCTTTATTTTGATCAACTTGAATTTATACAACATTGTGATGGGTATGCATATAATATAATTGCTTAATTTTGAGTATATGTATACAAAGTCTAATATAGATTATCACCCTTTCATACGATTATGGCGCTTCTTTCGGATATTCTGAGGATATAGCTAGTACCGCATTTTCCTTTACCATCATTATCTCCGATAGACTGGAAATGGTGTCGTATTTCACACCCAAATGCCATAAAAGGGTGTCCAATATCAAGCCAACTCAACCCTGCTCCTCCACAGGCTTGAGGAAGTAAACAACTGGGTTAACCTCTGAAGTGCGCATGGGGGTAATTAGACACCTCTGCCTGTGTGCATGTATTTGAGCTGTTTCCATCACTAAAATATTCATTTTACCATAAATAGCATTAATACTTATCCATATGCACCTATTATAGGTTGATTATAAAGGTATTAACCTGTTACAACAATATAACAAGTGAAAACAGCGTTTGGATGGTCAAAATCGGCGATACAGGCCGGGAGTTGCATAATGAATGGATGAGGCAACCTCCTTTCCCGCCACTTTTCCCCAAGGCTGGAGAGACACTGTCGATCGATACTCTCTCTCTCTCTTGCACTCGCTTGCTAACAGTGATGACAATGCCCTGCTTGCAACTCGCTAATGTTAGCACGAAAATATACCTCAGAATAAGGGAATAACAGGGAAAATAGGTGATAACTGAAGGAGGGGAGGAAAGTGGGGAAGGAGGGGAGGTAGAGAAGTGATATTTTGCATGGCCCAGGGGCAAAAAAAAAAAAAAAAAAAAAATCTGTGTTTAAAATCGTTTTTTTTCCCCCCCGACTCTTAACCTAACAAGTGCGCATGGGGGTAATTAGACACCTCTCCCTGTGCGCATGTATTTGAGGTGTTTCCGTCACTAAAATATTCATTGTACCATTAATAGCATTAATACTTATCCATATGCGCCTATTATGGGTTGATTATAAAGGTATTAACCTGAAACAACAATAAAACGAGTGAAAACAGCGTTTGGATGGTCAAAATCGGAGATATAGCCCGCGAGTTGTATAATGTATGGGTGAGGCAAGCTGCTTTCCCGCCAATTTCCCCCAAGGCCACTGAGACACAGTCGATCGATACTCTCTCTCTCTCTCTCTTGCATTCGCTTGCTATCAGTGATGACCACACCCTGCAACCGGATTTCTAATGTTAGCACGAAAATATACCTCAGAATAAGGGAATAACAGGGAAAATAGGTGATAACTGAAGGAGAGGAGGAAAGTGGGGAAGGAGGGGAGGTAGAGGACTGAGATTTTGCATGGCCCAGGGGCCAAATTAGATTTTGCATGGCCCAGGGGCCAATTTTTTTTTTTTTTTTTTTTTTTCGATGTCAAAAGTTGATTTTTTTTTTCTCTGACTCTTAAGAGTCTCCCCGCAGTCCGCCGGGGGAACTCTTAAGAGTCTCCCGGCAGTTCCCGGGTTAAGAGTCTTCCCGCAGTTCCCGGGTTAAAGTCAAGCCGATTCGGGCTTTAAGTATATATCTGTAAGCTAGTCAGTCATCATATTTCATTGGCGAGTGTGAAAAAATTCTATCTATCTAAATGTAGTCTTAAATTAGCCCAAACATACGCCAAAGTAAAGATATTCACGATCATTCGAAATTGGGCTTTTGTGTATTTCCTCTTTAACCTAAGACATGCGCATGGGGGGTATGAGACACCACACTCCTGTGTGCACGTATTTGAGCTGTTCCCATCACTAACATCGTTATTTTACCATAAATAGCATTAATACTTATCCATATGCACCTATTATAGGTTGATTATAAAGGTATTAACCTGTTACAACAATAAAACAAGTGGAAACAGTGTTTGGATGGTCAAAATCGGCGATACAGGCCGGGAGTTACATAATGTATGGCTGAGGCAACCTCCCTGCCCTCCACCCCTCCCCTTGTCTGGAGAGACACTGTTACGCAATAGTCTCTCTCTCGCTCTTTCCCACGCTTGGTAACAGTGATGACAACGCCCTGCTACCAACTCGCTAATGTTAGCACGAAAATAGACCACAGAATAAGAGAATAACAGGGAAAATAGGTGATAACTGAAGGAGGGGAGGTGGAGGAGTGATATTTGGCATGGCCCATGGGCCAAAAAAAAAAAAAATAAATAAATAAAAATTTGGGGTGTTTTAAATGGATTTTTTTCCCCCTGACTCTTAAGAGTCTTCCCGCAGTCCGCCGGGGGAACTCTTAAGAGTCTCCCGGCAGTTCCCGGGTTAACAAGTAAGTGTTTATACTTATAAGAGTGTGCAAAATATAAATATGTTCTAATGTATAACTAGGAACCCCAAAAGGTTCACCAAACCCAAATATACGAAGCGTTTGTTGACGTTCTTAAAACAAAAAAAAGAACAACAGCTTGCGTTCGCTTATACAATGCCAGGAGAGGAATGCTTCTTTATTAAACCCTCTAAGTAGCTTATTATGTGAATGTTTCTTAAACTAATGGAACTGAAATTGTGTACATCGACTTCCAAACCGATCTGATGATCTCTGAACTTTGAAATAATTGTAATAGTTTCGAAATCTGACTTTGATCATTATAACGGAATGAAGGTTCTTGGTACGATGTTGCCAATGTAGCGGCTACCGCTAGATCCAGCGAATCACTTCCATCACGACATCTAGCGACATCAAGATGTGATGAATTCTAGCGATATTCAAGTTAGTTTCCCTATTTTAAGGAATTGGAGAGATGTTTCGATTGTTAAAGATTATTCTAGATACTTCAACATATGTTTTCTAGTGACATACAAGTTTTTAGTGTCTGGTGACTATCTAGCGATTTGTCAATGCTATTCTAGCATACATTTGTGATTTAGTTTATCTTGCATTTTTGTCTAAATTTGCCCTATTTCTCCAGAAGACTTCCTACATGGTATAGTGTATTGTTCTAGTGATAATTGGGAGGTTTGACACTCTCCCAATACCAAAGAAGGAAAACCTTCTACTGTATTTGGTAGGTAGCCTCGGAGTATCCAACGTAGAGCTATATACTTATCGTATAATTCCGTTCCGCTCTGGAGCGGGCAATTATCGTAATCACTAGCGCGATTAAATCGATAACATCTAGAGTAGCACCTTACTCTCTCTACTAGGTACGTTGTACACACTTTTGAGGCTACTATTTTAAAGGAAATGAAAATATTGATGAGAAAGAAAAGAGAAAATTGCAGAACATTGTCCATCCTATCTGGCTCCTTAAGCCGTTGTCACGGGTCCACCGCACAACCCGACCGGGTTCATTAGATCATCCAGGTATCAAGTTAATTAGACAAGATTGGATGGGCAGGGGTACGGCGTGAGGGCGGGATACTATGACGTTGGATACTCCGAGGCTACCTACCAAATAGAAGGTTTTCATTCTTTGGTATTGGGAGAGTGTCAAACCTCCCAATTTAGTAGTAGCCTCTACGTCTCCAACGTAGAGCTAGAGTAACAAATTGGAGGCGGACATCCAAGCGAAAAAACACAAACTTAGCCCTTAGGAAATATCAGGACCATGGAAAGACCGACTTAAACAAGAGAGTTTATATAAAGAGTGTACAGACAGGTGCATATCAAGAGAGGTCAAGTACAGTCAAGTCTTATTCCAGGAGATAACTTAGCCTAAGACAAAGAATGATGCATTTCATAATGATGAATATTAATTCCAGGATGCCCCCCCCCCCTCCTTCCGGAAGAAAGCAGGATGACCCATACTGTAACGAGTAAATACCGGCATACGCCGAATAGGAGTACCGTACAGGATGTGACGAGAAACTACATGAGCAGTGTCAGTGACGAGCACTAAAAGCCATATGAGAAAAGTACAGTGGTATGAGGACAAGACATACCGAAAGAATGTAGTATACTTATGACTAGAAAGTATATCAAAAGCTTAGGCCAGTTATTAATCTTTAACATAGGTGCAAGTATGGGTATAGTGCAATACCCTTCCCTCCCCCCCCCCCCAATAAGGAAGGACAGGACAGGAGAAGGACAAGAGACAGAAGGAACCCCGCAGGTAGACCCCGAGGAACCTGCAGGCCCAATGCACTACAAGGACGCCCCGGTCTGTCGGTGGAAAACGACAGAGAGGAGGAGACAAACGTGGTGGGGGAAGACCAAAGCCCTGTGTCGGCAAAGTCCGGGCGAGAAAAATCAAGTAAAACCTGAATGGAGCAGCGTACGAACGGACAGCATGAGTTGTGCCCTGAACGTACGGGTTACTGGCCCGAAGAACCCGACACAGGCGAAGTCCCACAGCACGGCGATCAAGCCTCCTATCGGACGTAGGCGCCACCCGTAATGTCAACCCTGACACTGGCCTGGCCGAGTACACATACGTATGCAGGGTTTGAACCGGGCAGAACGGACGATGAACCCTACCACGTGTGGAAGCCGGTACAGGAAAGGCCTAAAAACGGGAGTGTCGCGTACGGTTGTATCTACAAAACTAACAGACGGAGCCAAAGTAACTGACCCAATGACGGGAGAAAACGGAAGCAATGCCGGGTCTTAGACATGGCAGCCATCTCCGAGACGCCGTCACCCGCCGCCAAAGCCAGAAGGAACAGTGTCATGGCATGGAAGTATTCAGGCGCGGGGTAAATAGTGTAAGAGGCAGACGAGAGCAGTGGGAGAGCCTCCGCCAGAGACCACTGAGGAGGAATCTGACGCGGGGCAGGCCTAAGTCCAAAGCAGGCCCGCATGAGGAAATCCAATACCCTGTGAGGAACGACCAACCCCGTGAATGACTCAAACGGTACCCAAATGGCCAACAGGCGGGTCCTAAGCGTGGTGCATATATGTTGGGACGCATCTCAAAAATAACCAAATGAGGTAGGGAAACACGAACGCCACCGACAGGCGTGTCCGTGATGTGTTGGTCATCCCAGAAGGAAAACCGTGCCAGTGAGAGACGGAAGTCTGCCACTGAGAATGTGTCCAGTGGAGAGGATTTGACAGTCAAAGATCGACCAAACGTCGGCAGCCACCCTGCCTCACAAACATCCACGATGTGAAGGCCAACGAGGTCCCGAGGCCACCAATCAATCCCAAGTGGAAATCGGGGAACGATAGGGGAACAGGACTCGGGCGCCACCGCCACAGCTGAGCGGACCAGGCGTGTGCCGACCAGATGGAAGTGAACGGAAGTGAACAACCAAACAAAGTTCATTTACCCACTCAGCCTGCGGAGGACTTTGCACATCAAAAAGG
Organism: Paralithodes platypus; assembly: GCA_032716605.1. NCBI lineage: Eukaryota > Metazoa > Arthropoda > Malacostraca > Decapoda > Lithodidae > Paralithodes > Paralithodes platypus. Next base: position 63,441,228 of record CM064581.1, read on the forward strand.
GCGTCGGGTGGCGGAAACACATCGAATACGGTGTGTTGGAAAGACCAAACTACCCGGGTGCTCTGTCCCATCGACAGAGCAACCGCCCATAGGTCGGCAGTCCCGGGTAGGCAGGGTACACGCAGTGCGACGGTGGAAAGGAGTGCGTGGCAAAACAGGTACCCCACCAGGTCCTGAAGAACGAAAAGACTACGCAGTCACCTGACTCAGGGTGACAGGCATGCTCGACCTGTCCCAGTCGAGGCCCGCCCACGGCACATCATGCGACGGTGGAAGGCAGGACTCGGGAACGGCAACTAGGAAACCGAACCGAGGAACGAGGAGGAACAAGGAGAGCGGCGTGTACACAGTGTGCGGGAGAGTTCGCGGAGAAGATCCCACCCACCAAGGAAAAGAGGAGCGGAAGACCCCGAGTGAACAGGGGAGGCAAGGCCAGTCCGTCGTGGATCGTAAAGACACGAGGGGCGACATGGAGACCGAAGGGTAAACCGCCGAACGTGACATAATGAGAATCATCAATACGAGGCACGACAGGTCGACCACCGGTCACAACACCTCGCTGTCCGTCACGGAGACCAGAAAGACATGCGACACAAGAGCCGGGAGGGGCCCCGAGTCTGGCGGCCTCGTTACGAGCCGGCCTGCCGACCTCAACGAAGAGGAAGCGGTTGAGGAGGGTCGGGACATCCCAGGCGGACGGGGAGCGAAGAGCCCCGCAGCAGCAAAGAGGGAAGACCCCTGCCATGCAGGTGCAGAGAAGAGCCCCTCCGGAGGGAGCACAGAAAGCAACAGCGACGTGCGGACCTCAGCCGGCGCCAGTGTACAGAAGGAAAACCACAGAGACTGGCGACAACGCGCAGCCTTATGGAAGCGACACTGAATGAAGCCGACAGAGGCGAGTTGCAGTCGCACACACCCGAATTGGGCCCCACCCTTCCCGAGCACCCTAGTCGGTGGGGCTACAATAAGCCTGAGGGGAAGCCGAGCTAGGTGCAGTCGCTCGAAGAGGGTGGAGAGCATGCGAGCAGTGCGCCGCCAGGGCTTGTGAACACGTTCCAGGGCACCCTTCTCTGGTGGCGTGAAGGAACGTTCAGAAAGGTAACGTAGGGGCAAAGAACCAGGCCCAAAATGGAGGTGAAACCCCGGATGAAGGCATGACGAGGCTCGACATGGAGGAGCAGCCGACAGGAGGGAGTGGTGAAGAACCCATCTCCGACCGAACCCCTTAGTCGACGCCCTCCGTCAGCCACAAGGAACAGTAAAAGATAAACTATGGAATGACACTACTGAAACTCATACGATGCCGACAGAGTGGGCGCGTCGACATGTACATCGTGTCGAGGAAAGGCTTCGAGCTGTACCTGCCAACTCGCAGGCACCGGGTGCACCCCTTGTGCATGTGTAAGAGCTCGTTCCGGGCGGGATGCCGCCACGTTCCCCCACGATGACGGCTTCCCGTAAAGGGAAGGGAAGCGATGTCCGTTAGGGACCTGAAACGTCCCGAGGGACGGAACGTGGACAGGCCGACCAACCAGCCCCAGGCTACACGCAGGGAGCATGACTAAAGAAGTCGATGCCGCCTGGGAGCAAGTGGGAGGATGGACAACCGGAGCAGCAACCACAGGTAGAGCAGGTTACGTAGGCAAGAACACCGCCCAGTACGGAAGCACGCCCGGAGATCGTACAGGGCGGAGTGGAGCTGTAGACCGTTGGCGACGTGGTGAAGGAGAGCGGCGTCTCCCCTACGACCCGGCGTCCTCGGAAACAGTAGGGACGTCCGAACGAGGCACCGGGGGAAAAGCGTTCAGGCGCCAGGGAGATAGCAGAGGAAAGGGGAAGCATGGCACGCACCCCTTCGTCTAGGAAGCGCGGAAACTGTCGGAGGCGGTCCTTGACAGAGAGAGCGAAACCCCGATCATGGAGCGCAGAGGCGAAACCTTGCCTCTACAGCGTCCGGGAACGTAGGACAAGACCCAAAGGTCAAGATCGACGAGACACGGTCTACACCTCCGAGGGTTAAACCCATCGCGGTTGGAGCACGAGACACGGGTAGGACTCTCCATGTCCCAATGGGCATGGCAGGACGGGAACCCCCACGGTGTGCGCAGGGAGGAAAGGACATCCTCACTGCAACCGGAAAGGAAAAAGATACCGATGGCCCATGTATGAAGCGCCTCAGGCAGAGCAGGGGAAGAAAGCTGGCGGGCCACAAAGAGTTACCACAGGTAAAGAGGAGGGACGGTAGTAGAGCGTCCCAAGAATACCGCCATGTACATAGCATGGGGCGGATGGAGGCAAAACCGGTCAGCGGTGGCCTCCTGAGCCTTGGGTGGAGCCACATGGATGACAGAGGAGTCGGAGATCGTCGGCGGGATGGTGAAGGAGAGCGACGACCCACCTTCGTTGCGGAGTCCTCGGAAACAGCCAGGACGCCCAAACGAGGCACTTGGAGGAAAGGCGATCTGGCACCTTGAAGACTTCCGACGCGCATGCCCATGGCGTGCGCAAGGAGGAAGTGACATCCACATTGCAATTGGAAAGTAAAAGATACATGTCCCATGTATGAAGCACAGGAAATGTGTGCAAGCACAATATTGGTAAAAAACCCTTGAATCCTTGATAGGAGAGTACCCCTTCCCCTGTTGAGGCAGGGAAGGACGAAAAAGGGGGGCCCTTCGAAACAGGCACGAGGGCAGAAAAACGCACAAAAGTGGTCACTACACCTTGCAAATGGAGCACCTTTCATGAAAGTGAGTATCCCCCCCCCCCCTTGTGCGTGGTGAGGGGTGAAGAGGGACCCCCCCATGCGGAGGGTCAGGGAGAGACCAGGCGAACCAGCAAGTGCAAAGAACCCCGTGCAAGACCCGAGAAGGAAGGAATGAAAAGCCTTATAAAGGAAGAGGATAATAATAATACCCAAAGGTTGAAGGTACTGAAGAGAAGAAGACACCCAAGGGTACCAGCAGAGGAGAGTGGGAGCACAATCTGATGAAAAGGAGAAGTCCGGGAACTACTGCAACCGAGTCCCTATACAGAGGCAAAGCAAAGCACCCTAGCACCGACCCAGAGAAGAGCGAACCAGAACGGGCCGCTCCGCTCGGGGGCGGAAATCCGCTCTGGAGCGGAATGTAGGATGTAGGACGAATGTAGGATGGGTGGAACTCACCACCCGGTGAGGAACCCGTGGCGAGAGCAGAGCGAAGTAGACATACTACACTGAGACCAGAAGAAAAAAACCCTGTGAAGACCCCGTGTAGGCCATGGGAAGGCATGCATGTATGTCATCGACAGTAACAAGAAGAAAGCCTGTTTGTAAGCACCATGAAAATAAAGGCCATGGCAATGCACGCATGTATGTCATTGGCAGAGACAAGACGAAAGCCTGGTCGGAAGCACCACGAAAAACCACTGAAAGTCGATGAATCCTTAAGAAGAAGGCCAAAGAGTGCCCCCGAAATGGGAGGCCAGGCAGGAGTATCAGTCATGAGGTCATGCACAAAATACAGATCAGAGATCCCAGAATAGGCTACAGGCACCAGGTCAGGGAGTAGCCTAAAAGCTTTCACTAGGCCTGGAGACTGGAGTCCCATCCAATGAAGGATATATATATATATATATATATATATATACAGTAGCCTATGGCCTAATTTAAAAAAAAAAAGAAAAAGGGTAAATTGACACAATTTTGGTCTCCATATTTTCCATCTTGATTGCTTTTAGATTGCAGGAAATTCTGTTTTAGACACCTAAATTCTAGGAATCAAAAGGGTAAATACTATCTCAATTAACTCTTTAGCTCCCACAAGTTCACCATACATACACAAATTAAAACACTGAGTGCTCCACACGAAGCGCGGTTCCGATCTCACATCCTAATGGCGGCGCTCCAGGCAACCCTGTTAAGAGCTGCCTCACTTGTCAGGTTCTTTGATCTAAGATCAGACTGCAAAGTCCGATCCCACGTCTTTTTTGTTGGTCCGCCCCGTGGTGCAGCTCCCTCCACATTCATAGACTTGCATCTTTTCACCCAGCTTAGTTCATCCATCCTCTCCACATGTTCAAACCATCCTAGCCTGCTAGTTTGCATCTCATCACTGATACTCTTGATACCTAGCCTTCTCCTTAGCTCCTCACTTGATATCCTATCTTGCAGTTTGGCACCACACATCCATCACACCATTCTCATCTCATTGCGTTCCATTCGGTTGATATCATCCACTTTCACAGGCCACGTTTCTGAAGCATATGTCATTGCGCTTCTAACGCATGAAGCATAGCCTACCCCTTTCCCTTCAAGGGGAGAGGGAGTCTTCCTATGGTGAGTAGTGGCAAAAGTTCTCTAAACTTTCTCCAGCCGCATCTTATTCTGGCGAAAGTGGCGGCCTCAGCCCCACCACCGGCAGAGATGGTATCACCAAAGTAGCAAAACTTGTCCACCATCTCCAGTGCCTCGTTGCCAAAGTTAACACTCTTGAGCCAATCATAGAATACAAGCTTACCTTTGCATACTATGCATACAAATTTCTCAATATCGAACTTCTTCCTTAGTAGAGGTTCCATTATTCTAGTGCAGCGCTTCTTCCAGTGATGTGCCAAGCTGCGGCAGACGCTAAACTGTATTGAGTTCGCCCATCCCTGTTCTGCATACTACGCATGGGTATGCACCACTTTTTTTCTACCTTTCCTAGCCCTAATCTAGTGTGTAAAACCTTGGTTTTATTTATATTAACTCTTAACCTTTTACTTGCCATGCCCTCTCTCCATCTTCTGAATTTGGCCTCGGCATCCCGCGCATTATCTGCGATAAGTACTAGGTCATCTGTGTATAGCAGTTCCCAGGGGAGCCCAACTCTGAAATAACCAGATAGTGCCTCCAGAACCATAACAAAGAGGAGAGGGCTTAACAAAGAGCCCTGGTGGACTCCGATGCAAACTGTAAACTCCTCATTCAGTACACCTTTCACCCTCACTGCCCCGTTCGTGAGTCCTCGTACATCTTCATTATCACAATCACCAGCCACCACTCATCTATGCCAAGTTTTCTCATAGCCCACAGCACAACTTCTTTGGGCACCCTATCAAAGGGTGCCCAGGTCTACAGACACAAGATACAGATCCCTATCTTTAAGTAGGTATCTTTCCTGCAGCTGCCTGACTATAAAGGTAGCGTCGATTGTGCCACGTCCTGGCATTAAACCGAACTGCATATAGTCGATAGAAATGCTTTCCCTTATCATACCTTCAAAGACTCTCACACAGACCTTCAAGACTTGGTCAATCATTTTCAGGCCCCTATAATTTCCCCTATCCACTGAGTCCCCCTTGCCCTTATATATGTTTACTAAGCTGAATAAATATTGTCTAATGATAGCCAAAAAAACTGTCAATAATGCTTCATGTTCCTCAAAAGGTTAATACAAATTATAATTAAATTTCTCGGCAGTGTTTGCCTTCCATATCTATCTTAATAAATAAATTTATCAGTAAGTCATAGGTAAATGCCGGGAAGAGTAAGGTTATAATCTTTGAAAGGGGTGCAGTCACAGTGTGTGAGTTTCAGAGGAGATTTAAGAACGTGGACCTACTAATGGTTTAGTAGTACGGTCATGGTGATGTAAATGTTAGATGATATATTATTTGTGTCTAATATGAAAAAGGTGATTTGATCTTATAAAGGAAATAAGGTTTATTACATATTGTTACAGTGAGGCGAGAACTTATAGATAAAATCCTCGGTCCTAATTTTGTTCAGGTGATTAAATAGTAAGAAAATAGTTTTGTCAAGCATTGTGAAGATAGTGATGTGCCTTTGGCTCGAAGTCAAAGTGAGTCAAGATTCTGAATAGCGATTGTCCAAATAGGTGGTAATGGGAATGTAACAATTCCGAAGTGCAAACTATAGTGGGCCGTCGTAGGTATTCAAAATATAGCTTGAACTCATTTTGACCCGAACAGAGAATCGATCGCTATGGAGATTATGGCTACCATGGGAGTTTATTAAATAAAAATACAAAAATACAACCAACTGTCCAATTATTCTAACCCTAGTAGAACAGTGTATTTATAAATAAGTAAAACCATTATTACTATCTAATATATTTAAGTACAAAAGTTATGGTGTTTTATATTTATCTTTGACATTTCTGGTTATTATGTGCTATTATTATGTTTTTTAACATGTGGCTCAAGACATCTGTATGTCCCCCTCCAGATTTGGTTATCTGTGGCACTACGTCATTTGACATAGGAGCCACTAATAAATTATGGGTTTGACACCTAAAGGGAAGTAAGGAAAACCTAATATCTATAGTAGTGGCTCAGGAGTCAAATGACATATATAAGCCCTCCCTCCTTCCTCTTCTCATACAGTTACCATCTCCATATATCAGTTAAGGGAGATTAAGAGCAAGGCCAGCGAGAAACGCACTTGGTGACAACAGACATACGAGAATCGCAAAGTACAATAACATCTATAAATATTTTAACCCACGTCCCATGGCGCCTTTAATTACATATTCACGCCACCCCGTTTTCAGCTAAATCTGCATATCTTCGCAATTTTCTCTTATTCACAACTATGCAAAACAATGGCTTAACCTACGTTAGATATACAGTAAACCCTCACTCTTTCGGACTAATTGGGGGAGACCCCTGTCCGAAAGTGTCATAAGTCCGAAAGGGCCGAGTCCGAACTCACACTTCAGCCTTTCAGACAAATCCGAAAGGCTGAAATAATGTCCGAAGTTTATAAGTCCGAATACACATTCACCTAACCAGACAAGTCCGAAACTCGGCTCTTTGGTCCGAATGCGATTTAATTTTTCTCAGCCTTTCGGACAAATCCGAAAGTCTGAAGCATGAGTCCGAAGTTAAATGTAGTCCGAAAGTGTAGTCCGAAAAGGACGGAGGTATTTTCTCAGCCTTTCGGACAAATCCGAAAGGCTGAACCATGAGTTCGAATTGAAATGCTTGTCCGAAAGCCTTGGAATTCCGAAAGTGTGAAGTACGAAAGAGCGAGGGTTTACTGTAGATCAAAATGCAGTACTCGTTATCTTGCCAATGGTGAAGACTAGAGCACTCTAGACTAATGGTTCAGTTTTGATGGTGAATATATATGGGTGAGTTATGACCACAGCAATCCTGAATCCTTGTGAATGCTAGAGTATCGTCATTTTCAGATATACATATCTCTATAATTTAATGGCCTAACCTAGCTTATATATATATACAGTAAAACCTTGCCCATCCAGACTAATTGGGGGAGAACCCTGTCTGGATCAGCCAAAAGTCCGGACATATATTCAGCCATCCAGACAAATCCGGATGGCTGAAACTTGAGTCCGGATATCTAACTTAAACAACCAGACTTAAGTATCAGCCATCCAGAAAAATCTGGATGGCTGAAACAGGAGTCCAGATATCTAACTTAAACAACCAGACTTAGGTTTCAGCCATCCAGACAAATCCGGATGGCTGACATGCAAGTCTGGATATCAAACCCTGAATGTAAATAATATGTGTGGAAACTTGTATTCGTCTCAATCGTTTCCGGATTGACTTATATTTTTCCCAAGCCATCCAGACAAGTCTGGTTGGCTGAAACATGAGTCGGGATCGAATTGCCTGTCTGGATCTCTTGGGTTTCCGGATCTGAGGGCTCCGGATGGGAGGGGTTTTACTGTGTGTGTGTGTGTGTGTGTGTGTGTGTGTGTGTATATATATATATATATATATATATATATATATATATATATATATATATATATTTTTTTTTTTTTTTTTTTTTTTTCATTACATTGAACGTATTTATCAATATATATATATATATATATATATATATATATATATATATATATATATATCAGGAGGCAGTACTTACTGTTATCTTGCAAATGGTAAAGACTAAAACATTGTACAAGTTGTTCTCATTTGAGATGGAAAATAATATTGTTTTGGTCTTGTAACTAGAGTTGTTCTACTACAGCTTCAGCTTGTTTACACTAATTCAGTTATTGATTATTATTGAATATATTGATTATTGATATATTTTACTCATGTAACCATTCATAAGTCCCTGTTCACTGCTTTCCTGCATAGATTCGGACTGCAGAAAATCATGGATGGATTGCTTGGTTCTGCGACTCAAGCACGAGTCAGCTGACTGACAGAGTGCGAGTGTGTGTTGTTCTGTGTGTCGCAGACCACCCACCATGACAACTAAACTTTCTCTGGTACGTTTTAAGTACAGTAGTTTTATATCCCTGCAATAGTTCCAGGAGCTCCAGCGGCCATCTGAAGTGCACGGTGAAGACTCCATTTGTTCACCAGTATGGCCATCCTGGCTACATGGGTTAACATACTTACTTTAAATCATTTCCTCTTTTATTTTTCTATATAATATGTTGCTATTTTTAACTATTACTTCATAGTGGCATCCGTGACAAATGACATTCCATAGGTAATTTCAGAAACGCCTATGAAGTTGATTCTATATAATGTTAGTGGGCATATGGGGCCTACCAGCTTAGTTATAGGCTAAATAGGGCCAAATTATAGGTTTGATTCCCAAAGGGAAGTAGAGATAACCTAATATTTAGTAGGGCCCCGTAATCATTGACGACTTCGCCTATTAATAGTAATAGTCTCCATTCAACATCCTGCGCCAGCATTTTGAATAGCCCACGCGGAAGCATCATGGAGTACTCATCATAAGTGCACGCCTAATTCCCTTATGGAATCGTCATTTTGATTGGGTACCCTACAGAAAAAAACTCTGTAAAAAATAAAAAATAAAATTTAATTTAATATCTGTTATTATGTGACTTGCCATATACGTGGATTTCTTATGCTTTGCTTCCCTGACACCAGGCCCCCTAGCGGCCATCTTCGTCCTTCACTGATATATCAAGAATAAACTATAGAAATCAACGAATGGGAAGTGGGATGGTTGGGAGGGCCCGAGTCGTCAATGATTACGGGGCCCTACTAAATATTAGGTTTTCTCTACTTCCCTTTGGGAATCAAACCTATAATTTAATAGGGCCCCTCCATCATTGATGACTTTGCCTGAATATCAAGACTGGAGGCGGGACATTCGTAAAATATCCTCACCTTAGGGAAGAAAAATCCGGATAACATTTTCTTTAGATTTATTGTATGTAATACAAACATAAAAAAGGTATAAAAGATTTGCTAGCAGTGCGTGGCATTAAGAAACTGCTTGCTCATGGTCAGATCATTGCACTTGATCGTCTGCATGAAAAAAAGTGAAACACCTGTGTCCTGTAGAACGATAACTCTGCCGTAGGTATACATTCTGTTCTTAACTTAATTGTACATTCATATCTTTGTACACTTTGGTAAAACAGACATAGTTGCAACTATGCGATAAATTCTTAGGATTTAAAAATAAGTAAACTAATCCTGGACTGTAGAACCCGTCCTATCACAGCTCGTGATTTATCACAATTCTCCAAGGGTACAGGGGGATATGGACTATTCCGCACCCCCCCCCCCCCTCCCCTTTTTAAAACTAAACAATATCTAATATCATAAGACCTACTGTACCCGTTGCCGTAAAGCTACACAGGTACGCTTTGGTTTATCTAGGGCAACCGACAGGTAACGTGTTAGGAACGTATGATTGGAAGCCCAAAGTTGGGTTTTAGCAATATCATCAATCAAATTTTTTTGTAAAAATCTGAGGGACACTGCCCATTTCCTAATGTCGTGAGCCCTGCCTATCACGCCGGGATTGCTTTCCCTGATCATGTCGACAAGCAAGGAAGCTAACTTTCGTTTTGTAATGCGCTTACCTAGTCGGTTAACACATAAAGCACCTAGTTGGCGAGGTTGCGCAATCCTCATAAACTTTGTGAGGGCTTGCACAGGACATAAAATGTGATGAATGAGGCCTCTTTTTAAGGCCGGGACGGAAAATTCAGAAAAAACATGGTCCAAATGTTCGTTCTTAGCAATAAAGGAGGGAGACGGCGCGATTTGAACATTGTCGTGTAGTCTCCCAAACCTGAGACAGTTTGGTTCGTTGCTCATCGCCGCCAGCTCAGAGACCCGGTTTCCGGTGGCAAGTGCCATGAGAAAAACGGCTTTCTTTAAAATTGAATCAAAGTCCGGCGCATTATTATATTTGCGTGATTGCAGCAACTCTAGAGCTTTATCAAGGGACCAGGTTGGCATGAGCTGGCGTGGAGGTGGACGAAGCTTAAAACACGCCCTCATAAAACCTTTCTCCTCCTCCTGCGGAACAGACAGGCCGGTGAGGTCAAGGAAGAGGGTCCTAATGGCAGACAGATGATTTTTTAACGTTATGACCAAAAATGTTTTTTGCTCAAATAGATAGTCTAAATACTTGAAGATTAAGGCTGCCGAGGCAGTCGTTTGCTCTGACTCAACAATCCAGGTTGTAAAGGTTTTCCAATGTGATTGATATTGTCGCCTGGTCGACGGTGTGTATTGATTCATAAGCTTTTGAGTGACACTTGGTCCAAATTAATTTAGCCATTTGGCATAGTAAATATCCACAAGGCAAAACTGAGCGAGGTCCGAAGGTTGCCAATCGTTTCCAAGTGGAATACGGAGACCGGGAGGGACGTCGGGTTCTTGGACCACTGTTGCAATTGGTGGTACCATACCTGAGCTGGCCAAAGAGGTGCGATCAACGCTACCTGGTCCCGGTAATCCCTCAGTTTGTGAATGACGTTGCACATTAACACAGAGTCTGGTGGCGGAAACAGATAGATTGAGGTCCACTTGTTCCAGTCCACCAGCAATGATCGGGTCCCGCCGGGGTTATCCCGTGCCGGGTCAAAAAGAGTGGCAGTCTGTGGTTCTCTGCTGACGCAAACAAGTCTATCTGTGGACGGGCCGGCTTTGCAATCATCTTGTTGAAGATAGCCTGTTTGATTGTCCATTCTACTAGAGTGCTCCGCCGGCGAGATAGAGCGTCTGCCCAGACGTTCGCTACGCCGGGGAGGTAGGTAGCATGTAGGGAAATCCCTAGCGAGTCGGCTAGGGTAAAAATTTGTTCTGTAACTCTCAACAACTCTCGTGACCTCACTGAGCCTTGCTTCTGAATGCAAAAAACTGCGGTTTGATTGTCCATTCGGAATGCTATTGATTTGTTCTTCAATGTTGTGCCTTGAGTCTGGAGAAAAAACAGGGGAACTAAAAGCTCTTGCTTGTTGATATGTGACTATTTGTCTGTCCCCCAAATGCCTTGCCCTTGGTGGCCTAGACTTGACTGATACCCCCAACCCAGGGTCCCCGAGGCGTCCGTGTCTACCCATACCATAGGCGGGGGAGAAACCCATGACGTGACTGAGTAGAGGACGTCTTGCTTGGTCCAGGCCTATAGTAAGGTATGGATTAATGGAGAAATTGGCCATAATTTCTCCTCCGGCAAGAGAGGGAAGGCTTTGTTGCCTTCCATGATTAATCGCTTGGCTTTCAATCGGCCCAACTTGACAGTTATTTGTACCCAGTTGATAGAACCGATCAGGGAATCCCACGTTTTCCTGGTCGTATCCAGACTGTGGAGGAACCGGAACAGTTTCCTTCGAAATCTGTTGCGGTTGTCCGCACTCTGAGTCAGAGCGGCGGTATCCCAGATCAGCCCTAACCACTGAATCGTCCTTGAGGGGACAAGGTGTGACTTTGCCAAGTTCACCTTGAACCTTAGGGCTTGTACATGATTTAACACCTGGTTGACATGGTCTAGACATTAATTCTACAGAGTTCGCCACTACTAGCCAATCGTCCAGATACCAAAACACCTGTATTCCTTGAACTAACAGTGGGAAAAGAGCTTGCCGGACGAGTTTGGTAAATACTCTTGGTGCTAGGTTTAACCCAAACGGCATCCTTTGAAAGACATAAGTCTCGTGCCGGACTCTGAGCGCGAGAAACTTTTGGAACCTCTTGTTGATAGGGAAATGCCAATAGGCATCTTTGAGATCAATCGAACACATCCAACCTTGCGGCGGAAGTGCGAGTCTGAGCTGCTGAACTGTCAGCATCCTGAAGGGTGAATTCTCTATAAAGGTGTTCAGATGCGAGAGATCTAGAACTAGTCGCATCTGCCCACTGTCCCTTTTTGGCACTAAAAAGAGTCTTGATGTGAACACTGGCTGAAGGGGATCTACCTGGATAAGGACCCGTTTGGCAATCATTTCTTGTACCATGACCTCCGCCTCCTGAGACACAGGGGAGTATTCTTGCGGCTGACGCAGTCGAGGCCGCCGGAGCCACCGCCAGGTGATTCCTTTGCTCACTGTCTTCCTGGCCCAGGTACGTTTGGGCCAAGCTGAGCGGAACGCATGGAACGAACCCAGGTGCAGCCGGGGTTCGTCCTGCAACGCAACTCCCCAATCCTGGGCCTTTGAGCTTGGCCTTGGGATGCGGGGAGTGTGAGTGGCTAGTTTTTTGGAGGTGGAGGGGGGTTGGAATTGGACGCTTGACTAGCTTTGGCTGTTGCAGTGCCCTGATGATATTTATATGGGGCTTTCCCTTTATGCCTGTGCTTACCTTGTTTGGGTTTGTACTGATTACCTCCGTGCTGAGGAGGTGGTCTGGGGTCTCTAGGTGACTGTTTAGGGTGAGGCTGGTACGGTTTGCTACCGCCCTTTGGTTTATGAAAGAGTTTCTTAGGTGGATCCTTCCTAGCTTGGAAGGTAACCTGCTTCCACCCACTTACCATATTAAAAACTAAACTCCACGTTTCAGTGTCAAGCAAGGTGGGTGTCAGAACCGGGGAGAGGGTTACCCGGCGACCTATGTCCGCCGGCAACTTTCTCACCAGATGTACTCTCAGATCTTGGCGAGCTCGAACCGCCTCCAAAATTGCAATTCTAATGTCCTCTAGGGACTGAATGGCGTTTTGTAGTGAAAGTCTGTGAGAAAGTTCAATGGCTTTTCTTATTTGGGGTTCATTGATGGCCGAGATCGTGCGTGCAAGAGAGGCGGCTATTTGATGACTCACCAAGTACTGCGAGAACATCCGGTAGGCTTTATTGTGTAACTTAAAATCTCGGTCCAAGTGAGTAGCCGGGGGGGGTTGGGGGGAAGAGAGAAAGGCTCATCAAGGGCATGCAATGACACTTTGGGGGCCACCAGAAATGTTACTAATGCTGGGGGCACCCCTTCTGCTTTGGATACTGGTAGGGAAAAATAATTATGATTCTCTGGTGGGATTTGATGTGAAGCTTTGGTGGTGATAGTTTTGGCGAATACCTGTGCTTCTATCTCCCAGTCAACCCAAGGGCCTACTCCCAGCTGCCGCATCTGCAGTACCAGAGTCTGAGCTTGGTCCAAAGCCGGAGTTGTAGCCAACTCCGGCGTAAGAGAATTTAAGGCTTTGACATCATTAATGCCATCAGCCTTCGACCAGTCAGCAAAAGGTCGTGCAGAAGCGGCAGAAGGAACGGCTGGTGCTGCAGAATACACAAAATATGCCGGGTTAAGTGAACTTGGGACACCTTTAATTAGGACATCTAATACCCTCCCTGTCTCGTCTCTGGCCCAAAATTTACGGTTCTTATTAATTTCGATGGACCACTCGCCTGAAATTGGAGGGTCCCCTGATACCGAAGGTTGAGCTATAAGGGGCACTACAGGTACCCAAGAGCAATCTGTGCCATAAAGGAGGGGCATGGGGCCCTTCCTCATAGGCTCTTTATCTAAGGGAGGGGGTTGAACATCAGTAACCACCCTAAAGTTGGACATAGCGAGTTCCGCCGGCCCTGTGGGGCCTGGGGCAGCTGCTACCAACTGGGCTGGACAAGTAGGGGGAACAGCCGGCGACTCTAAAGGTCTAAAAACAGACGTGTTAGGGGGCTGAGCTGAGAGGGTAACTTTGGGATGAGACGAGGCAGGGGTTTGATAATGTTGTATCACATTGTGTAATAACTTTTACCTGATCAGAAGTCATCCATTTCCTAGAGGTATCTTTGGATGAGTTTGAACTAGCCTCAGAATAATTACTAGGGATTCAGGGAGAGACTGAGGAGCCGGGGAGAACAAACCATCCGCCGGCTCCTCACTCTGCTCCAAGGTCTCTTGTATTTACCTAATTGTATTTACCTAATTGTAGTTTACAGGAGTTGAGCTAAGCTCGTGTTGTCCCGTCTCTCAGTCTACTTTTTATCCAATTTTTTCTTGAAAATATGGATGTTCCTTGCCCCTACCACCTCCTCCTCCAGCCCATTCCATTTGTCAATACATCTATAGGGGAAGCTAAACTTCCTGATATCGTTCTTGCAGGTAGGTCTTTTTACTTTGTAGCTGTGGCCTCTAGTTATTCCTGTATCCATAATTAATATATCCTCCCTATCCAGCCTCTCCAGCCCCCGGGTACATTTGTACATCATTATCATGTCTCCCCTCTCTCTCCTCTCTTTTAGACTCGGTAGATTTAATTTGTCTAGCCTCCCTTCATATGGCAGTTCTCTGAGACTTGGAACCAATCTAGTGACTGCTCTCTGGATTCTTTCTAACTTGTGAACATGCTTCTTTAGATGCGGGGACCACACCACTGCTGCATACTCCAATCTTGGTCTAATCATACTCTTCATAATTTTCGCTACCATGGTCTCATCCAAGTAGTTCAGAGCAACTTTCATATTCCCGGCCATTGCATACATTCCGCTAAAGAGCTTGTTAATATGTTTCTCTGGCGACAAATTATCTGTATAATCAACCCTAAATCTTTTTCTTTTTCGGCCTTGCTAATTATATTATCTCCCATCCTGTACTCCCAATTTGGTCTATTCACACTTCTTCCCATATTTAACACATGGCATTTACTTATATTAAACTTCATTTTCCACTTGGTTCTCCATTCGTATATTTTATCTAAATCCCCTTGCAGCTCCTCACAACTACTTTTATTTGTTATTTGTCTCATAATTTTTACGTCATCTGCAAACATTGACATGTAAGAGTTTATGCCTATCGGCAGGTCATTCACGTACATAAGGAACATGAGAGGTGCCAACACAGATCCCTGCGGCACACCACTCTCAACTTTCCGCCACGATGAGTAAGTTCCTCTAATGTTGGTCCTCATTTCCCTATCTGTTAAATAGCTCTCCATCCATTTCAGCAAACTCCCCCTGACACATCCTAGCGTCTCAAGCTTAGATAACAATCTCTTATGTGGTACCTTATCGAATGCTTTGGAAAGGTCTAAGTAGACGCAGTCCACCCATCCACCTCTCTCTTGGAGTACATCTATCACCCTACTGTAATAACATAGCAAACTGGTAACACAAGATGTCCCTTCTCTGAATCCAAATTGCTTTGGGGTTATTATCTTCTTTCTCTCCAACATTTTCATCCATCTCTTCCTAATTAACTTTTCACAAATCTTGCATACAATACTAGTAAGTGAAACTGGTCTATAGTTTAGAGGGTCCTCAGGGTTTCCATTCTTGTATATCGGAATGATATTAGCTCTTTTCCATTCAACAGGAACCTGTCCTTTATCTAAGGAAGCTTGAATTATGTCCCTCACTGGCTCCACTAATTGCTCTGCACACTCCTTTAAAACCCAGGCAGACACTTCATCCGGTCCCATAGCTTTCCTTACTTCAAGTCCTCTCATCGCAGATAACAGCTCATCTCTAGTTATTTCAATCTTACTAAGACCACTCTCCAGTACTCCCGCCTGTGGTTCGTCAAAACCTTCCTCTCTAGTAAAAACTGACCCCAATTTGTTATTCATTACCTCACACATGTCCGATACATTTTCATACGTCCTAGCATCAACTCTTAATTTAGTAATTTGTTTCTTTACCTTCAACTTACTGTTTATATATTTTTAAAATAATCTAGGGTCACTTTCACATTTATTTACTATGTTCTTCTCATAGTTCATTTTAACTTGCCTAATTATGTTAACATATCTATTCCTCTCCTGTTTATATTTATTCCGATTACTCTCAGTGTTCCTTCTTCTTAATCTAGCCCAAGCTGTATCACGCCTACCCAAAGCTCTTTTGCATTTCAAATTAAACCAATCTTTCTGCTTAGTAAAATTTCCAGTTTTATATCTTGGGGCAAACAGATTGGTTCCTACTCTATAAATTTCGAGGAATCTACTATATTTACCTTGTACGTCCCGTTCCTTCAAAATAAGATCCCAATCTACTCCCTCTAAATATCTTTTCAAGGATACATAATCAGCTTTACTATAATTTAATCTGTCATTTATGTAGCTATTGTCTAATCTATTGGCATTACTCGAGGTCAACTTCCATTTTAGTAATAGGTGATCATTTTTACCTACAGGACATAGATAGTTTATATCACTAATTTCGTGAGGATCTTTTGTAAAAATCAGATCGAGTTTAGAAGGTTCGTTATTACCCCTCATTCTTGTATTTTCCTTCACATGTTGTGCAAGTACATTTTCCGTAACCAACTCCACTAGCCGACTTCCCCAAGATCTTTGATTTGGCCCTGCATCTCCCGATTCCCAATCAACCTCACTACAGTTGAAATCTCCTACCAAGATCAATAGATTCTTCCTTAAAAGCAATCTTCTCAACGACTGAATCATATCCTCTACCATCTCCTCAAACTCCAACTCCTCCATGCTCTGGTCTTTGGTGGCATGTAAGCTACTGCTATGTCTAGCTTTTTTCCTTCTATATCATTGAGTTCAACTGCCATTATTTCTGCCTTGTCATTATTTAACTCCACGTGCTTTGCTGTCATAGGATTCTTAACTAATACTGCCACTCCACCTCCCCTTTTACCCTTTCTATCATTTCTCCATATATTATATCCTTCACTAAACACTATGTTGCTGTCAAAGTCCTGGTTCAGCTTTGTCTCTGTCAAACAGACTATCTGTGGTTGATCTTTTCTTAATATATCATCTAACTCTACCTTTTTACTGTTTATTCCATCTATATTAGTGTAGTAGCACAGTATATTTGAATCCACCTCCTTGTTTCTCTTCCCTCTCTGCCTCCTACCAGGTTCACCTCCTCCTCCATCCCTTCCCTGACCCAGTTCCACCTCCCCTGCTAATTCTATTCTCCTCCCCCCTCTCTCTCCCTCTGTTCCACCCTCTCCACCACATCCTGGCTCTCTCTCCGGTCCCCTGCTCCCTGCATTATCTCTCGCTCCGTCTCCTTGCTTTGACTTCGTACTTGTCTCTCTGTCTCTTTCCCTATCACTCCTCTTACTTTCGGTTCTTGGTGGCTCCTGATGTACCACTTCCTTACTTGCCCTTCCCTTATTCTCCAAATTTTTTTCTTCTTTTGCTCTTCAGACAACTTTCCATTCTCTTCATCAGCCTTAGCTTGGAGTTCCCTTAACTGTTCTCGTTCTTCTACACTTAGGTCCTTTTTTACCCTTATATGATTCAGCTCTGTCGAATTTAATTTCCAGCTCACATTGGCTACTGCTTCTGCTGTTGATCTAAACTTTAGTTCCACTCTTAGTGGTCTCATCTCGCCCTTCTTATATATTCCTAATCTTCTCACCTCCTCCAGTTCTTTTACCCATCCATAACCCTCGTCTAAGTAATCCAGTATCCCCTTGACTTTCACAACATCCCTTTCCTTTCTTACCTTCATATCTGCCAGGTGCTCTTCCACATCTACAAAGATTACTACACACTTACCTCTATCTATTGTCTCTCTCACTACCTTCTCTTTCTTCTTTAAAACTTGCACTACATTTTTTTCAAACTCTTTCTTTTCCTTTTCTCTCTCTTACTTCTGCTCCTTCACAATTTCTTCAAGGGCTACCATCGTGGCACTCTCTACCCTTGTCCACTCATTTTTTACCTCACTAATTCCTTTTACTTCCTCACTCAGGTGGTCCTCATATTCCTTAAGCTGAGCCTTGAGTGTGATTCTAGCCCTCATTATCTGCCAGGGGCCATGATAAATCGGGCACTGACGACGGCAACACGTTGATGTCGTCGTCCTCAGTCTGTTCTGGAATGATATTTAGAGATGATACCTTACCTTTTGATACCTTTTGATGTGTTCGCCACTCTTCTAGCGGCACCAAGAAGCGCGACGCCCCTCGTTATGGGTGGTGATTTGGTGTAGTAGACTGTTTGAAGCGACAGCTCGCTCCCTTGCGAGGATGGGCTCGTCAGGCACTTTTTGCAGTTCGACATCTAGGGCTCTCTTGAAGTTGTCTAACGAGATGTCCCTCATGTCTCTTACTCGCCGTGGGAGTTTGTTGAAGAGACGTGGGCCTCTGTGTGATAACCAGCCCTCTCGCAGAGAGCCCATAGCACCCCTGTTATTCATCCGGGGGATTTCGCATTCCCAGCCTCTCCTATCACTGAATTTCATGACTATCGGAGTATGTAGGTTTGGTACTAAACCCTCTGCGATTTTCCATGTGTATATTATTAGGTAACGTTCTCTTCTACGTTCCAGTGAGTACAGATTCAGTGCTCTTAAACGCTCCCAATAGTGTAGCTGTTTTATTGAACTTATATGCGAAGTGAAATTTCTTTGTACACTCTCTACGTCATTTATTTCCCCCGGTTTGGTATGGGGATGTTAATACGCTACAGTATTCAAGCCGCGGTAGCACTAGAGATTTGAAGAGCGTTATCATAGGTAATTCACCGCGTGTTTTAAAAGTACGCAGAATCCAACCCGTTAGTCGTTTCGCAGCCGCCACTTTGACCTGGTTATGTACTTTGAAACCCATATTTTCAGACATTAATACCCCAAGGTCTTTCACACTGTCTTTCCATTCTATTATGTGGTTAGATTCTGTTAAGTAATTTGTAATTTCTTTAACACCCTTATTATCTCCGTACCGTATTAATTGGAATTTTCTTCATTGAATTGCATGTTGTTTTCCCTGGTCCACTGGAACACTACATTCATGTCTTCCTGCAGTCGGCCCGTGTCCTCTTGTGTGTTTACTATCTTGCTTAATTTTGTGTCATCAGCAAAAGACGACACCGTACTGTGTCTGGTGTTGGTATCTATGTCGCAAATTAGTATGAGGAACAGAAGGGGCGCTAGCACTGTTCCTTGGGGCACTGAGCTTTTGACATCCGAAGGCTCAGATGTGACTTGGTTTACTGCTACTGATTGTTTTCGGTTTACGAGGAAATTGTATATCCACCGTCCGATTTTCCCAGTTATACCTTTTGCTTTCAGTTTGTGGGCTATTATACCATGGTCACATTTATCAAATGCCTTAGCAAAATCGGTGTAAATAACATCCACGTTTTTCTTTTCTTCTAGTGCTTTAAGAATTTTGTCATAGTGTTCCAAAAGTTGTGAGAGACATGATCTTCCCGCTCTGAACCCATGTTGACCAGTGTTGTGTAGTTCATTTGCCTCCATGAATGTTGAAATTTTGCTTCGCAGGACTCGCTCGAAAACTTTAATGATGTGAGAGGTTAGAGCTACCGGGCGGTAGTATTTTGGTAGTGCTTTACTCCCTCCTTTATGCAGTGGGGCAATTATTGCGTTTTTCAAGCTATCTGGTATGTCACCAGTGTCTAGACTCCTTCTCCACATTGTAGCCAGGGGTTTTGAGAGGTTTTCCTTACATTTCTTCATTAGGATCGAATTCCATGAGTCCGGGCCTGGTGCCGAGTGGGATGGCATGTTGGAAATGGCCTCTTCTATGTCTTTTGGACCAAAATCAATATCCAGCATCTGGGGGCTTCCGTGGGGGAGGTTTCCATGAAAAATATATTTTGGTCTCTGATGACTTTTGTTTCATCAGGCTCACTGAATGCCATTTCATACTACCTGCTTAAGAGTTCGCTCATTTCCTTTTTGTCCCCTGTGAAAGAGCCGTCCCCTTTGCTCAGTGGGCCGATGTTTGATGTTGTTTTAGCCTTTTGTTTGGCGTATGAAAAGAAGTATTTGGAATATTCCTTTATACCTGCAATAGCTTTCCTCTCCTCTTCCATATGTTGTAGTTCATATGATATTCTTAGCCTTTGTTCAATTTCCACAATTTCTCTATCTATTTCGACCTTTTGCCTATCCTGTAGATTTTGATGTGTGTGTCTTTGTGCGAGTAATTTTCTTCTTCTGTACAGCCTCCTCCTTTCCCGATCTTGTTTGCTTCTTCGTTTTGTTTGTCTTGCAGGTATATGGTGGCTACAGATTTGGGTCATGGTTTCTGTTATTAGGACTAGACATTCTGCTGGTGTCAGGTTATTCATTAAATCTTCCCATTCTATTTCCTCCATTTCTTGATTTACCTCTTCCCACCTAATGTTTTTTGTTATTGAAGTTAAATTTACTGAAGGGGCCGGTTTTTGTTCTCGATTCTGAGGTTGTCTGTGCACTTTCTAAGGTTGTTTTGATCGCAATTAATTTATGATCTGAGTATGCTGTGTCCGATATGTTAATGCTGTGTACTAGAGAGTCGTTGTTAGTGAAGACCAGGTCTAAGATATTGTTTTCCTGTGTGAGTTCAGCAATATGCTGGGTAAGACTAAAAATATCGCAAAGTTCAAAAAGCTCTCTCGTATTAGTATTTGCTTCTCCGGTGTTATTTGCCACTAACTGGTTTTCTAGTTGTCTCCATTTAATGTTTGGTAGGTTAAAGTCTCCTAGCCATATAATATTTGGTGTTGGGTTCCTTAGGGTTTCCACTTCTGATTTTATTTTGTTGAGCTGGGTTTTGAATTCTTCTCGGGATGAGTCTGGAGGCCTTTATGTAACAATAACTGCTAAATTTAGGGATTCTATTTTAACTCCAAGTATTTCCACCACTTCATTACTGTTATTTAGGAATTCAGTACATATCAGTGAGTCATGGATGTACAAGGCTACACCTCCATGTGATCTATGCGTTCTGTCCGCCCTATGTAGGTTGTAACCAGGAATCCATACCTCACTATCTTCCTGATCTTTAATGTGAGTTTCTGTGAGAGCCGCAAATATAGCGTTTCCTTCTTCTAGCAGGCCCCTAATAAATGGTACTTTGTTCGTGGTTCTATTTTTTAGGCCTTGGATATTTGCAAACAAGATTGGGGAGGGATTGTTTGGAGTACTATGTGTACCTAATAGTCTTCGGGATGTATTTGCCACTCTTGGGAGGCCAGGAGGTGCTCGAGGTGTTCTATGTGCTCTTCCATCTCCCTCAGTCTCTTCATCTTCATCTGCCCTTTGCCTCCTTGCCTTTTTCCTCTGTCTCGTCCTCGCATAGCTAGAGAGTTTTTTGGGCTACCATTCGTGTTAGGTCTAGCATATCTCCAAGTCCCTTTAATATGAAAAGCTGGGCATTTCATATTGTAGCAGGTCTTGTTCTCAAGTGATGTCTTGCAAAGGGATGGGTGGTGGTATTTGCAGGTTTCACCAAATCTACATTTTCCATGACTGGTTATGTTGTTGCAAATTTTGGGATGAGCAAATCTACATGACTGCCCATTATATTCGCCCTTTTGACCAAAGTAGCACCTTCTTTCCAGATAATATCTGCACACTGGTGTAGACAACCCCAGTAGGTGTGGCTGGGGCTGCGAGGGGTTATGTGGTGAGCTAGGTGTGGTTGTGGGTGATAGTGGGCTTGGTGTATGGGTGGGTGAGGCCTGCAAGGGGGTGGAGTTACGGGTCGGTTGTAGGTGGGCAGGTGGCAGTGGTGAGGGGGGAGGCGATGTGGAAGGGGAGCCTGATATGGGGGCTTGTTGCATCCTACGTTCATCCTGCAAATGTATTTGATCAACAGCAGTAGGGTGGTCAATGGCCATAGATGGGATTAATGTGGGGGTTTTCTGGGTCTGGGGAGGTGTGGGGAGATGTGCGGCAGGGTTTGTGGATTTGTAGGGTGCGAAAGGTTGTTGTTCGGCAGGCGATGTGTGTTGATGGGTCTGAATGGCGCCAGTAACCCCCTGCCGCCATGGGCAGGGAGTCCTGCGTCAACTGTGAGCTTAATTGGGCCCCCGGCGGATATCCCCTGAATTGGTCGGCTAGCACCCTACTAGGTCCTGCCACCTTCACACCCCGGGGAACTACCGTTAATTTTGGTATTGCAAAAGTCACATTAGGAGGTTCACGTATAGCCTGTTCCTGCCTACAGTAGATGTAGATGGTAATGATTCAGATCCTATTTCTGACTCCCCAGAATCACGTGTAAATGTATCCGAGGGAGGTGTAGGAGGGAGCGGCGGCGGAGTCTCACGCCGGCTGCTCGAGGTGTCGTACTCTTCTCTGCGGCGCTTGTGAGACCGGGAAGAATCTGAGGTAGAGTGGCGAGCGTGTGTCCTGGGAGACTTCGACCTGGACCTCGACTTCCGCCGCGTGGCACGGTCGGAGGAGGGGACCTCGGTGACGTCGCTCTCACTACTGCTATTGACAAACGCTTTACTGATAGCTTTAGTTTTGACCTTGGGTCTGACCGCTTTGGAGGATCCTGGTTTAACTAAGGGAGACTTGATAATTAGCTTGTCCCACAGGACCTCATCATCACACTGGAGGGCCTTGTGGGCTATGTCTTTAGCATATGAGTTAAACGCAGCCTTCACCTTGTGCAAGGCCGCTAAACAAGACAGGTCTTTCTTAGCCAGCAAAGCGGATTTTAATTCAGCACAGATGGCGCACTTTTTGGACAACCACACGCCCCTAGAGCGGTCCAGACATTTCACGCATTTGATGCAAAGGGAATGAACAAAAACTGGTAAAAGGGAACAAGAGGGCGTAGCGCAAAGTTCAAACCTAGGCATGGTGCCGTAAATGAGGTTCCCCCCCTCCGCCGGGATCAGAAGTCCAACTCCGCCGGAGAAGCAGCCGGGACCTGGAAAAATTTCCAGGAATCAATGCTCATAAGGATAACCTGCGAGGTATTAAACATCCTAACTCAAATCCGCCGGAAACTTAGCTATAATGCACCACTACGCTAACCTTCCGCCGGACTTGTCTAGCCGATTTTCACAAACTCACCTGTGATATTTCACAGGTCCCCTGACCTTGTTAAGGTGTGATCCTCCTGAACAAGTTTGCAAAACTCATCTTATCACTTTGTGTACACTTGACTGGGGGTGCCGCAGGCGGTACGTCTGACGTGTCACTAGGTCAGGCCGGGAGAGTTAACTCGGCGAGCCGAGTTTGTATCCTTGCTCGGAATGCAATTCCGCCGGAAGAATGGTTCAGCCAAACCACGCCGGGATCTTTTGAATGTTTCTACCTGTCGAAGACGAATAACCTGGGCCCCTCTCACGGGGCCGCCGGACCAAACAAAAACTGCCGGAAAAAAAGGGTTGGCACAGCCCCTATTTACCGCAGTCCCACACACATAAAATAAATGCAATAATAATAATGATAAGGGACGTCTCCCCTACCCCGAAGGAACAAGACCGCATGCCAGAACCAGAATCAGGGGCATACATAGGTAACAATAACAACAGAAAATTTAGACCACTAAATTACCTGAAACCTACGTTGGAGACACCTAACTAGGCCGACCACATGGACTGAAGAACATCCCAGCAGACGACGCCCCAGCAACCAGCAGCCGCACCAAGCAGAGGGAGGCCACCCAAGGGGCCTAAGCAAAACACGAACCCTGGAGGTGGAGCACCACGTGCCGACACCCTTAACCAGAGCTTTTGCTGATAATAGAAGAAAATGGCATGTACTACCTCAATATTGACAGTCTGTATCATGCCTCGTAGAGTGGTCGCCTTCTAGCTCAGTAAACACAACAGCTAAGGCGTATCACAAAACAAAACAACACACGCGGTACACCCATCCAGGCTCGTAGACGCCTGTTACAATGGTACCCTATTTTAACACTTCTTCCTGTGGACTGACCAATCTGGCAGCTGTGCTAGCTAATCTAAACCTTGTTACTGCAACACAGATGTATACAAATGAGTAAGGACTCACTACAAGCTCTGCGAATGACGAATGAAGCGGACACGGCGCGAGCCCTGTTGTCGGGAGGGACGCGGAAGAAGGAAGGACTTAGATGGCCGCTAGGGAGCCTGGTGTCAGGGAAGCAAAGCATAAGAAATCCACGTATATGGCAAGTCATATAATTATTATGTTCCTTCCAACAACCAACTCTACTCCTAAAATCGATTAATGAAATTTACAAACACATGTGGCAGTCCGTGGATTCGAACCCAGGACGCTCACACCGAAAATCAACACCTTATGCATCGCACCACGAAGACAGTTAAAGGATGGTGGACACTGCCTACGATTTATTATGCAGCTTCGAATCCTGCATATCAATCTAAGCATGTACACACATCCCAACTGCAACTCACATAGGCTATGCATATGTGAATGGAAAGAGCAATTAATGGGGCCTTAACCACTAGGGAAGTCCTCTTGATAAATTACTCCTGAACCAATATCAATTATTATGTTCCTTCCAACAACCAACTCTACTCCTAAAATCGATTAATGAAATTTACAAACACATGTGGCAGTCCGTGGATTCGAACCCAGGACACTCACACCGAAAATCAACACCTTATGCATCGTACCACGCAGACAGTTAACCTAAGAAGTGCGCATGGGGGGTATGAGACACCACACTCCTGTGCTGACGTATTTGAGCTGTTCCCATCACTAACATCGTTATTTTACCATAAATAGCATTAATACTTATCCAAATGCGCCTATTATAGGTTGATTATAAAGGTATTAACCTGTTACAACAATAAAACAAGTGGAAACAGTGTTTGGATGGTCAAAATCGGCGATACAGGCCGGGAGTTACATAATGTATGGCTGAGGCAACCTCCCTGCCCTCCACCCCTCCCCTTGTCTGGAGAGACACTGTTCCGCAATAGTCTCTCTCTCGCTCTTTCCCACGCTTGGTAACAGTGATGACAACGCCCTGCTACCAACTCGCTAATGTTAGCACGAAAATAAACCACAGAATAAGGGTATAACAGGGAAAATAGGTGATAACTGAAGGAGGGGAAGAAAGTGGGGAAGGAGAGGAAAGTGGGGAAGGAGGGGAGGTGGAGGAGTGATATTTGGCATGGCCCAGGGGCCAAAAAAAAAAAAAATTGGGTGTTTTAAATGGATTTTTTTTTCCCCTTACTCTTAAGAGTCTTCCCGCAGTCCGCCGGGGGAACTCTTAAAACTCTTAAGAGTCTCCCGGCAGTTCCCGGGTTAAATCATCATCATCATCATCTCCGACGCCTTGCTTCCCCCTGGGAAACCCCCACTAGAGGATGGCCATGACAGAAACGTCTCCAAGCTACTTTGTCAAGACATGCCTCCCTTGCCCGTGCCACAATGCCCCTTCCACTACGTGGAAGTTTTTCTTCAATATATTTTTCCACTTTCTTTTCCCATACCATAGGTGGTCTTCCACTACTAGCGGTTCCACTCACCTGACTCCCATATATCTTTCTTGGCATTCTGTCTTCATCCATTCTCTGAACATGACCATACCACCTCAAAGTACTTCTCTTTATCCACTCAACCACACCACAATCAATGCCCAAAGCCTGCTCTTCCATTCCAAAGGACTCGTACACTTCCCTATTACTTGGCCCATCTAGCCTATTCATGCCAGCTGCCATTCTGAAAAAGCTCATCTCCACAGCTCTTAGTTTGAAGAGGTCCTCGTCACTTGCTGTCCATGTCTCGCTTCCATACGAGAGTGTTGGGAGCAGCACACTGTTTCTCAGTGACTTTTTGACTTCCTGGCTAACCATTCTTCCTTTGAGAATACTATCAAGTTCTCCAATCCTTTTCTCCCTTGCATTTTTCTCTCTTTTATCTCACTCTCCATTTTACCATATTTGCATAGTACAGCTCCCAAATACTTGAAACTTTCAACCTCTTCTAGTACTTCATTTTTCAATTTTATTTTACAACTTTTCTTGTGTTCTTTCTTGATTCTATATTTGTCCTTAAAATCTATGGTTTCATGCATTCTTCTCTCAAACACCATTACCTTACATTTCCCTACATTGACCTTTAACTTTCTCTTTTCACATACCCTGTCAAAGTCAGTGACCACTCTCTGAAGTTCTTCAGCATTTTCCGCCAACAGGACTGCATCGTCCGCATATAGGCATGTTAAAATCTTCCATGTTCTTCCCTCTGACTCCAGTCTAGCTCCCACACCCATTGATACAGCCCTACATTCCCTAATCACTCCATCCATGTATATATTGAACAACCAAGCTGACATGACACATCCCTGTCTTACACCTACATTGACCTCAAAACTTTCACTTAACTTATCCCCTACCTTCACATTTGCCATTGCATTCCTATAAAAAGATTTTACTGCCATTAGCAACTTTCCTCCCACACCATATACTGTTAACACATCCCACAGGCCCTCCCAGTCTACTTTGTCGTAGGCTTTTTCCAAATCCATGAATGCTGCATAGAGTTTTCTGTTTTTGGCCAGATACTTCTCTACCAACAATCGCATTGAGGCTATCTGGTCAACGCAGCCCCTGCCCTTTCTGAAACCTCCCTGTTCCTCGCCTATTTTGTCATCCGTTATCTTCTGTAGCCTCTGTGTTACTACTCTTGCGTGTACCTTTCCAGGTATGCTAAGCAAGCTAATTCCCCTATAATTCTTACACTCTTCTTTACTACCCTTCCCTTTGTACAAGGGTACTATCACTGCTTTCCTCCAGTCCTCTGGTACACTTTCCTTTTCCCATGCTAATTTACATAACCTATGCATTATGTCAACAGCTTCTTCTCCTCCATATCTCAGCATTTCACCTGGGATGTTATCTACTCCAGCAGCTTTGCCCATTTTAAGTCTATTGATTGCTTCTTCTCTGCTTATCTGGCTTTCAACTACCCTGTTTATTCTACCTCTCTCCATTCCTATGGATGAGATCTTTGCCTTCCCCCTACTCTTGACAGCTAAGCTACTAAAATGATCTTTCCATACTTTCACCACACCATCACCCTCTACCACTTCCCCATTCATGTCCCTCATCCTACCACCTGAGACACTCTCAGTCTTCTTCCCTCTGGCTTCTTTCACAGCTCTGTAGTATGCTTTCCTGTCATTCAGAAACTGTTCACTAATCTTTCTCCCATATGCCTCATCTGTCTTCCTTTTAGCGTCTTGTATCGCCCTCTTCACTCTTTGTTTCAAGTTTTTATATTCTTCTTTCCTCGCATCTCTAGTTTCTCTAGGTATATTCTTTTGCAGCATACTCTTTCTGAACTCTTTCTTCTTTTTCACTATTTCTTCTATCTCTTTACTAAACCATGCGTTACCTTTCTTCTTCCACATTTTAAAGGTTTTCTTCCCACATACTTTCTCAGCTGCTTTAATCATAGAGTCTCTTGTACCTTTCCATACTTTGTCTACAGTATTTCCCAGATCTATCATAACATCCATGTCCTTTATAGTCTCTTTCAGGATGTCCTTGTATTTTGTTGCATTACATTCTTCAGTTAATTTTCTCACATTTATTCTCTCTACTGTCAGTTTTCTCTCTTTCCTCTCATATTTCCACTCTTTCCTTATCCTAACTTTTGTCAGCACTGTATAGTGGTCTGATCCCGTCAGCATACCTCTTACAGCTTTTGAATCTAAAATTCTTCCTTTTAGTCCGGAGTCCATCATGGCGTAGTCAATTAGAGATTTCTGTTCCTACTCACCTTCACCTCTGTGCCATGTATATCTATGAATGTGACGATGTTCAAAAAATGTGTTAGCCAGAAACATCTCTCTCTCCGCACAAACTTCTAAAAGGAAGTCACCATTCATATTCCTACCCTCCACACCCCATTTACCCACTATACCTTCTATCTCCTCGTTTCCAACTCTACCATTCATGTCGCCTACTAATATTACTTGTGTACACTCTTGCCTTTCTCTTATACATTTATTGACTTTATTCCAAAATTTTCTATTTTCTTCCGCACCTTTCCCAGTTTCTTGGTTGACTGGTGCATAGACACACATAAAAGTATACCTATCTATCCCAATCTTGCACTCACACCATACAATTCTTGAGTCCACGCATTCATAGTTTTTCACACACTTCCTCAACCTTTCTGACAAAATTACTGCTACCCCTTCCTTTTTCTTACGTTTATATCCTGCATCCAATCCAGACCAGACAACCCATCCTTCCCCACCCCACAAATCATGCTCACTCTCACCATCCCACACTCCAGAACCCAACAGGTGCGTCTCACCTACCCCACACACATCCACACATCCATCTTTAAGCTCTCGCATCAGACGCTCTCTCTTGCTAAAATCATTTATGCCATTGGCATTGAAGGCACAGACCGGGTTAAAGGATGGTGGACATTGCCTACGATTTATTATGCAACTTCGAATCCTGCATATCAATCTAAGCATGTACACACATCCCAACTGCAACTCACGTAGGCTATGCATATGTGAATGGAAAGAGCAATTAATGGGGCCTTAACCACTAGGGAAGTCCTCTCGATAAATTACTCCTGAACCAATATCAATTATTATGTTCCTTCCAACAAACAACTCTACTCCTAAAATCGATTAATAAAATTTACAAACACATGTGGCAGTCCGTGGATTCGAACCCAGGACGCTCACACCGAAAATCAACACCTTATGCATCGCACCACGAAGACAGTTAACCCTTCAACCCCGGGTGGTACACGTGTGTACCATTATGTTTTGACCCGAGGAACCCGGGTGGTACAACATTGTACCATTGCTTGCGTATGTGCTTTCGAATGGCGCGCGTAAACATTTCGTTCCGTGGTCGCTAGGTGACGCCACCAGACACCATGTACGCCACCAAAACAGTCTCCACCCTGCCGCCAACATGGATACTAGCCCAAAAAGTGATTCCCCTGTGTCCGATTCCATGCTCCCTTCGACGCCTGCCCAGGTTCGTCGCACCCTAACGCAAAGGCACGTACAAGCTGCGTTGACTCCCGGAGGTATTGAAATAGCTTTGAGGAGATATGAATGTGCTGAAGGACTAAATATTGTTGAGGACTTGGGCAGTGATAGCTCCGAGTCTTATCAGTCGCACTATAGTGAAGATTTAGACGATCTAGACGAAATTCATCAAAGAGACGCGCAATTTGTTGGATTTGAGCATGACGATGATAGTGATGATAGTACTGAACGTGATATAGTTGTGCAAGGTGATGAGAATGTAGTGAGAGTGAGCGAATGGGACAGCACTAGGTCGACTGCCAAGTTTAGGTTGAGTGACACGACACCTAGCCCTTCGCCAGCTAAATCCCCATTCAAGATACGTTTTTATAAGAAGCAAGTTCTTGAAAAGGCGGCCGCGGCAGCCAGGGAAGAGGCCCTAAAACTTGGTGAGGGAGCAGTGCGTGAGGTTGCCAGTGAGGGTGAGCGTGAGGGTGAGGTTGACCCGCCATTGTCTTCCTTATCTACCCACGCCACCCAAGTTGCCCCAGGCGCCCGCCATTCTTCCCCACCACCAGCACTGCCTAGGGTTGAGGACCCCCCACTTTCGGCCTATTTACCCCCTATTTCCCTCGAGAGGAGATATACTACTAAAGAAAAGGGAAAAGGGAGAAAATATGTGAAAAAAGGAGCTACAAGTAGGCGCTCTTTGTTCGAGGCTCCCGCGGCTTCCACCCCTGCCGGTCCCAGCCATACGCCCCCGCAACTTTCCCCAGGGTCCACCCCACCTCTCCAGCCTACAACAGAGGTTCCTGACGATGTATTTGACCTCGCATCCATACCTGCACCTACAGACACTGAACCAGTGCTGTCTACGACTCGTCGTAGGCCAAGGAGCCCCGAACCTCTGCATGAAGATGACAGAGCCTCACCTGCCACTCCTTCCCCACCTCGCCGACCTACACGCCGCCCACGCATCATTCGTTCCCCGCGAGATTATGAGGGGGGGTCTGAAGATGAAGGGCACCTCACAGATGACTCTGGCCATGATTACATGGGTCCACCGTCAGGGCAAGATGACCGCTCTGATGACAACGACGATGACTTTATGGACATCGACGACCCTCAACCCAGACGCTTGGCCCAGGGCCGTCGTGCTCCTGGCCGACCTGGCCGCCCTGGCCGGGCTGGGCCTGGGCGCCGTAGCCGCGGCGCTCCTGGCCACCCTAGGGTGCGCGCCGCCAGAGTTCGTGGGCGTGCTGCCCCAGCTGCAGCTCCTCGTCAGCGTCGCCAGCAGGACCCATTCTATATTTTCAACTGGCAGGATGTGGCTGCTGATGAAGTGAATGACCCTGATGTAACCCCTTTTGATGAGGTACAGGAGGGTTCAGGAGTTACCCCAAGTTTTCTCGCAGGCCCCAATGCTCCACCACATGAGCTTTTTGAGGCATTTTTTGATAAGGAGGTTACTGAGTTTGTCATAGAGGAGACAAACAAGCAGCACCAAATCCAGGTGACCTTTTTGGGCAAGGTGACCAAGGGCCACATGAAGCGGTGGACCCCAGTGACTCATCCCGAGTTCATGGTGTTCCTGGCAATCACCATGCTAATGCCTCATGTAAAGAAGCACAGGTTGGCTGACTATTGGATCACCAAAGATCTGATATCCACCCCTGCCTTCGGGAAATACATCTCTCGGGACCGGTACCTCAACATCCTCGGAGCGCTCCATCTTGTCACCAACACCGACATGCCTCTCCCTGACAAGCTGTGGAAGATTAGGACGTTGTACGAGATGATGCGAGAACGTTTCACGTCATACTTCACGCCCTTCTGCAACGTCTGTATTGACGAGTCTCTTGTGCTGTTCCGGGGAAAGCTGAGCTTCAAGCAGTACATCCCCTCAAAGAGACATCGCTTTGGTATAAAGTTCTTTGTGCTGTGCGATTGCCAAACTGGCTATGTCCTGGACTTCCTGGTCTACAGCGGGAAGGAAGGGGACGTGGAAATAGACCCCCTCATTGGCTTTGGCGGAGCAGTGGTTCAAGCCATGATGAACCGGTACTTCGAGAAGAATCACGTCCTCTACACGGACAACTACTACACGTCCCCCACTCTCTCAAAGTACCTCCATCAGCGCAAGACGGGGACTGTAGGCACAGTTAGAGCGAAAAGGAAGGGCATGCCAACTTTCCCTCCTAAAACCAAGAAAGGCGATGTCTTCAAGAAGAAGTCGGGACCCATTCTGGCTATCCACTGGCACGACCAGCGGAAGGTCAACCTCCTGAGCACCGTCCACAAGGGGGAAATGCTTGAGACTGGCAAGGTGGATCGCCGCACCCAAGTCAGGGTGACCAAGCCCGATGCTGTAATGGACTATAACATAAATATGAGGCTGGTGGACAAGTCCGACATGCAGATAGGCTTCATCGACTGTCTGCGTACCTCGTGCAGATGGTACAAAAAGTTCTTTCTGCACATGGTGGACATGTCAATGCTGAATGCCTACAATATCTACAGGCTTCGGAATCCGCGCACACCCAGGAACTTCAGTAGCCTGCGGAAGTTCCAAAAACAGGTGTTGGTGGAGCTCCTGGACAGGTATGCTACGCCACAGAGGGCAGTGGCACAACCTGGGCCCCCTGTTCAGGGCCGCATGCAGTGTGCACAGTATGTAAATGTGCACAAGCTCGGTTACCTGCCTCTGGATCGAGATGGAGTCACCATTAGCAGAAGGCGGTGCCATGTCTGCTGGAACAGCCAGGTGAGGCCGAGGAAGCAGAAAAAGACCACCATGCAGTATGTGGAGTGCCAGGTGTCACTATGTGCTATACCGTGCTTTGCTGAGTACCACTCCAAGCAGGAGTACTAACTAATAATCATAGTGAAAGTACCAAAGACTGACAATATGTATGTATATAGGCAACAAGTGGAAATAAAACAATGTATTGTGATAAAAAAGTCATGTATTAAGAAAACATATATAAATAAGTGAAAAAAGACACAATAAATTGTATATAAAACGTTTACAAAGCATATAACTAAGTGAAAGTGACACATGACATAATATTAGATGGCCAAAGTATAATAAACACCTGTGATAACGAATAATCAGTGCCTAATATAACAATAAACTACCTCAATTACTAATAAAATGTACCGTATCGAGTGAAAATGAGCATTATCAGTGACAGTGACACTCTCAAGCATATTTACAAAAGTGAAAGTGACACACGAAGTAATATTAGATGGCCAAAGTATAATAAACACCTGTGATAACGAATAATCAGTGCGTAATACAACAATAACCAGCCTCAATTACTCATAAAAACTACAGTATCGGATGAAAATGTGAAATATTAGTGACAATGATAGCCTAATACACATATTTTATATAATTGGACTCCAAATAACTATAATAACATCACTATCAATAAATAAAATCGCCTCTGGGAGGTAAAAACTCTGGCGCGACGAGTGGCTAAGTGCGCAGTAGGTTAGCCAAGCCGGGGCCTGGGCGACGCATCCAAACGCGGGAAGATTTTCCCTCATAAAAATCACTCCACTTCCCGCGCTCGCCATTATGCAATCACTTGGGCTAGAGACCTCTACTCAACGGCATTCTACACATGAAGGTTTGTGCAACATTTTTTTTTTTTTTTATAACTTTGTGTCATGTATTTCAGGAGTAACAGGTGAATCAACATGGACCAAAATTCCTCAAAACCCCCTGTCACAGAGTACAGTCACGATCTACCCTAGCCGGGGCTGGAGGGTTAAAGGATGGTGGACACTGCCTACGATTTATTATGCAACTTCGAATCCTGCATATCAATCTAAGCATGTACACACATCCCAACTGCAACTCACGTAGGCTATGCATATGTGAATGGAAAGAGCAATTAATGGGGCCTTAACCACTAAGGAAATCCTCTCGATAAATTACTCATGAACCAATATCAATTATTATGTTCCTTCCAACAACCAACTCTACTCCTAAAATCGATTAATGAAATTTACAAACACATGTGGCAGTCCGTGGATTCGAACCCAGGACGCTCACACCGAAAATCAACACCTTATGCATCGCACCACGAAGACAGTTAAAGGATGGTGGACACTGCCTACAATTTATTATGCAACTTCGAATCCTGCATATCAATCTAAGCATGTACACACATCCCAACTGCAACTCACGTAGGCTATGCATATGTGAATGTGAATGGAAAGAGCAATTAATGGGGCCTTAACCACTAGGGAAGTCCTCTCGATAAATTACTCCTAATAACAGATATTAAATTAAATTTTCTTTTTTACGGAGTTTTTTTCTGTAGGGTACCCAATCAAAATGACGATTCCATAAGGGAATTAGGCGTGCACTTATGATGAGTACTCCATGATGCTTCCGCGCGGGCTACTCAAAATGCTAGCGCAGGATGTTGAATGGAGACTATTACTATTAATAGGCGAAGTCGTCAATGATGGAGGGGCCCTATTAAATATACTTATTGGTACTATGTCAATTGACTCCAGAGTCACTACTAAATATTATGTTTTCCTTACGTCCCATCAGGTGTCAAACCCATAATGATGACCTGAATGATGATATGAATAATACTGTAAATGATGAGCTAAAACAAGGTCAGTGATTGCTCTTGATAGTGTTGTATCAGGATAGGTTGGAGGAAGTGAGTAGTGGCATGGCTGGCAGCGCTGGCTGTCAAAACCAACAGCAAACTCTCAAACTTCCCAATATGCAGGGATGCTGGGGAAGAAACAAAATGGTAAGGAAATTTCTTGCATTTTGTTTGACTTACGGAATAATGTGCTGTATTTTATATATATATTCTAGTTTGTATAAAAATATGCAAAAGTACTATTACAATTTATGTTTATGACTGAAATATTGATTAGTTGTTACAGTATATTTTTAAAGAGCATAGCTCACGATGTCAGCTATCTTCATTGTCATAACTATCAATTTACAATATTCCTCCCATGTGCAATATCTGGAGTCTGAGTTCCTTATATATGTAAATTAAAGAAAATTACATTGAATCCCTTGTAGTCAGCGAACTTGGGATTTGTGAGTTTGAGTTTAGTGGCAACACACAAACTTTCCCGGGTCAAGCCAATAGCGGACACAAACATGCGGTAAGTCATCTAATTCCTGAATTCCTTGAATAATCGGGTCCAAACTCATTCACAAATAACTTCCTCATTAAAAATGTTAGGTCAATCTTGTATAGTTTTGCACACTTTATAGATCACATGGACCTAACAACTTTACCCCCTCGACCTTCTTATCTATCTATCTTCCTTATTAATTAACAAAAATAATTGTTGTTTGGTCTCTATTTAATCTGTGAATGATTTCTAATGGGATGGAATTGAACAAAATATGATTCTTCCAAAACAAAAACAAAATGACACAAGTTATTAAAAATTCCTCCTTTATCTTTTCAATCAGACGATGAGCAAGTGGGCGAAACTGACTGTGGGAATTTTCCCTTTTTTCCTTTTAGTATAATACATCAGAAATGATTCATCGATTAAATAGAGACCAAACAATTAGTATTTGTATTCACTAATAAGGAATATCTATTACCTAATGACACCCTTAACTCATAAACTGCAAAGCTATGGTAGTTCAAATAGAGACCAAACAATTAGTATTTGTATTCACTAATAAGGAATATCTATTACCTAATGACACCCTTAACTCATAAACTGCAAAGCTATGGTAGTTCAAATAGAGACCAAACAATTAGTATTTGTATTCACTAATAAGGAATATCTATTACCTAATGACACCCTTAACTCATAAACTGCAAAGCTATGGTAGTTCAAATAGAGACCAAACAATTAGTATTTGTATTCACTAATAAGGAATATCTATTACCTAATGACACCCTTAACTCATAAACTGCAAAGCTATGGTAGTTCAAATAGAGACCAAACAATTAGTATTTGTATTCACTAATAAGGAATATCTATTACCTAATGACACCCTTAACTCATA
This sequence comes from Paralithodes platypus, assembly GCA_032716605.1. Lineage (NCBI taxonomy): Eukaryota > Metazoa > Arthropoda > Malacostraca > Decapoda > Lithodidae > Paralithodes > Paralithodes platypus. Next base: position 63,476,059 of record CM064581.1, read on the forward strand.
AACTGCAAAGCTATGGTAGTTCAAATCCTCCCGCCAAGCGAAGTTATTTGGTTCTATTCTGACGAAAATCGTCATAGTACCATATATACAGTATAATTATTACTTATCCATATGTGCCTATTTTGCTTTATTATGAACATTTAAGAGCAATAAAAGAAGTGGGAATAGCATTTGGGGGGTGAAAAAGACCTATTATTACCGCAAGGTAGGTAGTACAGTACATATCATGAGGCGAGAGTTGGAGCAGCGTATATGCTCCCTCTCCGAGCTCTCAAGCGACACTGATGCCTCTGAGTAGAAGTCTCTGTTGTAAGGACCTCTAGCTGCCTCGCCCGTGTTAAGGGGAGCGTCCGCCATGTTTTTCAAAATAGTCCGATCATTTTCATTTTTAAACAGGTGATAGATACCACTTCTAGGAACAACATATCCAAAAATGAATAAAATCGGGCCAATAGTGTTTTCGCTACCACGGATTTTCGAATTTTTTGCAAATTTTAAAACCGCTAAAACTTTTTAATTTTTGGTCCAATTTTAATAAGTAGGATATTATTGGAAAGAGACGAAAAATTGCAATTCATAATTGTGACAGATTTTGGATACACCCTTTAGTTTTGCTGCAAATAATTTTTGTTTGCATTTTTTCTCCTCTTTCCAATGATATCCTACTTATTAAAATTGGACCAAAAATAAAAGTTTTAGGGAAAAATGTTCGAGTAACTACAGTTTTGAGAAAAAGGCGAAAAACTAAATTTATCCATTACCCAACGATTCCTCTCTCAAATGACAATTTATTGCAACTGTTTGCTCTTGATTGATTTGATACACTACACTGGTACACTGGCACTAAAATCCAGTGCAATTTACTAAGTCTAAGTGAATAATATAGGTTTGACTCCTGTAAGGAGATAAAGAAAACCTAATATTTAGTAGTGGCCCCGTAATCATTGACGAACATGCCTATTACATAAGGCATCCTCTTCAAACACTAATCCGCCGTAGTTTGAATCTACCGCGCAGAGCATTTAAAAAACTGAGGAGCCTTCATCATGAGCGCACGCGACCTCACTCATGGCTTCAGTCATTATGAATTGGGTTCTCACTACGAAAAAACTTCGTAAAAAAGAAAAAGAAAAAGAAAATAAGAATAACTATCTAATAAGCTTTCCATCATATCGTGGATGTACTTGTGTGGATCTTTGACCAGACGCTACTGCAGGCGTCATTCTTCCTTCACTGACATATCAAGTAAACCAAAATCCTTAATACATCAACGAATGGGAAGGGGATGGTCGGGAGGGCCCCAGTCGTCAATGATTACGGGGCCACTACTAAATATTAGGTTTTCTTTATCTCCTTACAGGAGTCAAACCTATAATTTATTAGTGGCCCCTCCATCATTGACGAACATGCCTGATTTCTAAGACTGGAGGGGGACATTCGTAATCATATCATAACTCTAGAAAAGCAGATAATCAAACAACCACATAGTATTCTTACTCTTATAAAAAAGAGATATTCGGGTGCATAAACTTTATACAGCCTAAATCTTCAAAAAGGGGTACAAGCAGGAGCGTGCTTCAAAGAAGCCTGCTTGAAAAAGGGTTAACTCTGAGACTCTGTACACAGATCTGCTAGTTAAGAAGGCACCCCACTTAAAGTAAGTGGTGAAAACTAAAAACTTATAAGTTTACATGTGCACATATAAACCCCATTAACTAGTGGATATATTCCTAAAAATATAACCAAACATAAATGAATTCTTGTACATTCGTAGAAGTACTGAACTCGTGTACTTATGGAGAAGTAATTACTTCAAAAGTAAAAGTCGTAGTTGCAACTACCGAGATTTCTCAAAATCTATTGCTTCACAGCCAAAGCTACTTACAACAAGAATTGTTGTAACACTACTATTGGCCTTTAGCACAATTTCCTGCAATAAATACTACAGAGAAATTTTATAAAACAATGCCTACAAACAGTATCCCAGCTCGTATGTTCCGAACACATACTCCGGAGGGGTCTAGGGTGTCCTATGTCACACTGACTGCACCCTCCCCCCCCTTTTTCTTGAAATTAAACAAAACGTGACTAAAAGGGCCACCTAGACCCTCTGCCGTAAAGCTATACATGGCAAGGAAGGTTTGTCCAGAGCTACTGAAAGGTATCGCGTCAAAAAACTCCTGATTAGAGGCCCACAACTGTGTGGACTTAATAACTTCCACCGAAAGATTATTAAGGAAACGTAAAGAGGCTGTCCCCTTGCGTAAATCGTGGGTCTTACCCACAACGCCGGGATTCTTCTCTTTAAAGTCCTTGACCAAGAGAGAAGCCAGTGTACGCTCCATCAAGCGTTCACCCGGACTTGCGACCCATAAAGCACCCTGGTGATTTAGAGGTGCCACTCTTAAATATTTGGTTAGAGCTTGCACTGGGCAAAAAAGATGGTGCACCTTTCCCCTTTTTAACGCCGACACCGTGAACTCTGAAAACACGTGTTCACTGTGCTCATTCTTGGCTAAGAATCCTGGGGAAGGTGCAATGTGAATACACTCATGAAGCCTATCAAACCTGAGGCAAATAGGTGTGTTGTTCATCGCCGCCAGCTCAGATACTCTGTTCCCGGTAGCCAAAGCCATATGGAATACTGCCCTTTTGTAAAATCTGCAGTCTTTGGTACATACGGGAACGAGAATAACTACGATGCTTTGTCCAGAGACCATGTAGGCCTGAGCTGACGGGGAGGTGGGCGGAGTTTAAAACCTGCCCTCATAAATCAATTTCAGATAAATGTTTCTGCATGAACAGATACATTAAATAATTAACAACCAACGCCACCGAGGGCACAGTTTGGTTTGTTCTAAGAATCCAAGACATAAAAGCTTGCCAATGCGATTGAAACTGTCGCTTTGTAAACTGGGTATATTGATTCGTGAATATCTTGGTCACGTCGCTACCATATGGTGCTAGCCACTTGGCCTCCTGAATGTCCATAATGAACAAGTCCGCAAGGTTTCTAGGTTGCCAATTGTGTTCTAAGTGGAACAACCCGACCGGGAGTGACACTGGGTGCGGGCACCACGTGTACAAATGCTGGTACCAAACTGCACCGGCCACAGGGGCGCGATTAGCGAGACTACGCCTCGCTAATCCTGTAGTTTGTTGACTACGTGGCACATTAGAGATGCGTCTGGCGGCGGAAAATAGATAAATGGAACTCAACCTGTTCTCGTCCGTCATCAGAGCGTCAGGTCCGCCCGCCGGCGTTATCGTCCGGCGGGTGAGGTACAGTGGGAGTTTGCAAGTCTTCTCAGACGCAAACAAATCCACTTGTGGATGGTAATGCTCCGCACACGCAAGAGCGCCCATTCCACTGAAGTGCTTTGTTTCTGAGACAGAGCGTCTGCCCAGACGTTTGCAACGCCTGGGAGATAAGATGCGTGAAGATGAATGTTCAGCCTGTTGGCTAGTATAAAAATCTTTTCTGACACGTTTAGCCACTTCCGAGATCTTATTGACCCTTGTTTCTGAATACAGTGAACCACATTCAGATTGTCCATTCTGAAGGCCACCGACTAGCCCCGTAAAGCAGAGCCGTGAGCCTGAAGGACAGATAAGGGGACTAGTAAGTCTTTGACATTGATGTGGAAGATTTCTAAATGGGATCAAAACCTTTGACCCTGATGCCCGAGGTTTGACTAAAAGCCCCAACCTATCGTGCCTGACGCATCCATGTCCACCCATACCGACGGCGGAGGAGAGGTTCATGACATGACTGCGTGCAACCTTTCTCTCGTCGCCCAAACCGCTAGTAAGTTGTGTAATAACGTTGGGATAGGCCATACTATCCCCGCCGGTAATAGTGGGAAAAATTTGTTGCCCTCCAAGATTAAACGTTAGACTTTCAACCGGCCCAACTTCACAGTTAGCTGAACCCCGTTGAGAGAACCGACTAGAGATTCCCAAAGTTTCTGTGTCGTATTCAGACTGTGGAGAAACATAAACAGTTTTTGCGAAATCTGTTTCGAGTGTCCACACTCTGACTCAGAGTGAGAGAAGCTGTGTCCTCGACCAGCCCTATCCCCTGAAATACTCGTGGGGGAACAAGGGTTTGACTTTTACTAAGTTGACCTTGAATCCTAGAGATATGAGATGGTTAACGTAACGTAGACATGACTGATGCGTAACTTTTCTGTTTCTGCCACCACCAGTTAGTCGCCCAGATACCACCAGACCCTGATCCCTTGTTCTAACAAGGGCATCAGGGCTTGCGGGGACCTTGCTTGAATGCTTGTGCCAAATTGAAAACAGTCTTCCAAACTGCTGGTGAAATCAAAGAAGGAATTAGAACTGGAGACAGAACTACTTGGCTTGCAATACGGTCAAGAAGTTTCTTCACTAAGAACATCCTCAGATCCTGCCTTGCTCGAACTGCCTCTAATAAGGCCGTCCGAATATCTCCTAAAGACTTGGATGGAAGTCTGGAGAAGCAAGCGCCGGGAAAGTTCAATGGCTTTCCTGACTTCCGCGGCTTCTATTGCCTGAGAAGAGCGTAACAGAGACTTTGTTACTTGCTGGGAACCATATATTGCGAAAACAGTTTAAACGCTTTTCCTCTTAACCTAAACTCGCGGTCTAGGTAAGCTGGGGAAGGCGTGCTAATGGCAGCCAAGCAGAGGGGACTCCGCCGGCACCAAAAACCGGAAGAGAGAACCAAGAATGGCGTTCTGGAGGGATTTGGTGGTAAGAATAAGTCATGGTTATAATAACTTGGAATGTCCTTAATATGAACATCCAAAATATTTCCGTAACATTGCTACCCCTGACTCATCAGGCCCGTAAAAAGAGGCATAGCTCCTGTTTTTTGACTGGCGCCTTGTCTAAAGGAGGGGGAGATATGTCTGATATGACTCGCACAGTGGAAGTAGTGAGAGCTGCTGTGCCTGGCACATTGGAAATTGGGTCTGACACAAGCGGATGGCTAGGTATTTTAGCTAAAGCAAAGGATGTAGCCAGAGGTCGCACATTCGTCGACATCGCGGGATCTCCCGTATCAGAAGGAGTTTCCGGCGTAGGGCCAAAGAACCTATTAAGTGCATTCAATAGTAGTCCATCAATCTCTTCCGCCGGTACATACCTAGCCGATGACGAACTCCGTGGAGATTCGACAGTACCCTGAGAGTCGCCTAGAAGGTGACTGGACTCTTCAACCTCCATCTCTGAGACCAGAGATCGTTGTTCTTCATCCGTTAAGTCTGGCTTATCATGGGAAGATCCCGCCGAAGCCGGGACCTCCACATGTTGCCATGTTAAAACTGGGGTAGAAGATGGTACATCGGCATCCCGTGGACGTCAGCACTAGTTGAGTCACAAAGGGATGTGTTCTGTCCTGCCAGGACTGTGAGTATCGCCATACACCTTGGCTGTGGCTGTCCCTCGCTTGCGAGCTCGGTATACTCTCTGAAAGAGAGCCCTGTAAAGGTTTATGATAATTAAAAGCTCCCATAGCTCATTAACACATTGAAAGCAGAGCTGGTGAGCAAAATCATAAAGTATACTAATTAATTTAATTTATATTTAATTGTATTAAAATAAATTACTATAAATAAACACAATATTATCCTAATATAATCATAGAAAATATATATGGTTATTATTATTCAGTGATTAAATTATTTCATTAACAAATAAAAATAATATAGGGATACCTGATCTTAACGGCGTTGAACATACAGCAATGAGAGGTTCAAGTGCCGACATGACAGAGACTGGGGGAAAACTACCCCGCCCCCGGGAACTACCTGGTCACCTGGTGCAACACCGGTACTCCGCCCTGGAAAGAGAATTTTCTGGGGATTAATGCTCATAGGGTTACACCCAAAAAATGGTACAAAATATGTGTCACAAGACCGCCGGTCAACGAACCGTAGCACTCCACCACTACTTTTCGTTTTCCTTTAGTTTCATATTAAAGATTTCAGGATATATTTACCTGTCCAGAAGATTTTAAGCATATCTTTTGAATCCTCATAAAGATGAAGTATATCTTTATTAAAGATGAAGTCTTTCAAGTATCCCTTTACACTTGAAACATTAGTAAGATTCCGGCATCTTTTTATCCCATAAAAAGTCTAAGCCTATCCTAATCTCTAATCCGGCTTCTCCCAGAAGCCGTCATAGATCGCCGTCTTGAAGGCCGTGATACCCTATTGTATCAATCAATTGTTTGGCAAATGATCGCGAATTGCTAATCAGTTAATATAACCACCCGAAGGTATAACCGCCGGGTTTTATATGCAATGTCAAACCAATTGTACCTGCCCCAGACCTTTTTTGTAAAAAGGTCGCCGGGAGGGAAAGACTAAAAAAACAAACAACATTGTTTCAATTGTTTATTAAGGATTTCAGCATATCTTTTACCTGTTCGAAAGAATTAAGCATAACTTCTGAATCCTCATAAAGATGAAACATATCTTTATTAATGATGAAGTCTTTCAAGTATCCCTTTACACTTGAAACACTAGTAAGATTCAGGCATCTTTTTATCCCATAAAAAGTCTAAGCCTATCGTAATCTCTAATCCGGCTTCTGCCAGAAGCCCTCATAGATCGCCGTCTTGAAGGCCGTGATACCCTATTGTATCAATCAATTGTTTGGCAAATTATCGCGAATCGCAAATCCGTTAATATAACCACCCGAAGGTACAACCGCCGGGTTTTATATGCAATGTCAAACCAATTATACCTGCCCCAGACCTCTTTGTAAAAAGGTCGCCGGGAGGGAAAGACCAAACAAAATAACTGTGTGGAGCCCCCCTCGCCGGGAATAACACAGGAAGCCTGATCCCAGGCTTGACCACAGAAAACGCAGTTTCTGATGAGCCCTCAAGCGACCAAACTCGTCGGGGTAACTTACCTATTTTAGCCATCCTGACTAAAACTCGGTAAACAAAAACGGTGTTCTCGGAGCAACGAGAAAAAACGCCGGAATGGTAACCCACACCAAACGAGACATAACAGGAGGGCGTAATGCATAAAGCAATGAATAACACAGGAAGCCTGATCCCAGGCTCGACCACAGAAAACGCAGTTTCTGATGAGCCCTCAAGCGACCAAACTCGTCGGGGTAACTTACCTATTTTAGCCATCCTGACTAAAACTCGGTAAACAAAAACGGTGTTCTCGGAGCAACGAGAAAAACGCCGGAAAGGTAACCCCCACCAAACGAGACATTTTAACACATTTTATACAAAGGGTGTGCGCAAAATTAGGGATACCTGAACAGGAGGGCGTAATGCATAAAGCAAAAACCGGGGCAAAGGTAGCCATGACAGAGACTGGAGGGAAACTTACTCCAGGTTCTGCATAGACCCACCGGGACCCAGCTCTGGAAAAATAAAATTTCCAGGAATTAATGCTCATAAGGTTAACCCACTCATGTTCGCACACAGGTGTTAAATAACCCGCCGGGTAACGAGACGTAATACTCAACGACCACAGCTCGCTACGCGGTGGGGTTTCCTAAGTAAAGGATTTCAGAATATCTTAAATTGTCCAAAAGATTTATGAATACCCTCTGACATAATATATAAAGACCATCATGGCGTTTATAAGTGATTAAGTCTTTCCGGTGGTGTTTGTTTCCAGATTAAATTTTGGAAAAAACCCCCTAAAAAAGACGCCGGCCCCCGAATTATCTCGTAGATCAAAAACTGGGAAGCCTGACAAATATACGAGATCTAACTTCTGCCGAAGTATCTTTTTAGATCGCCGTATGTTGAAGGCGGCGATACAAAACGTATCCCTCAAATGTCTGGTTAACTAACTGAATTGTAAATTCGTTATTCTCATCCGTGCAAGAAGCACCCGCCGGGTGTGAATAATAGTTTAAAAAACGTTAACCCCAATTGTGCCCTAAAGCGCCGTATGTTGAAGGAGGCGATACACAATGCATCCCTCAATTGTCTGGTCAATTAAACTGAATTTTGCAAATTCGGTCATCCCACCCGTCCAGGTTGCACCCACCGGGTGATTTAAAGTTTAAAAGTTAACCCCAATTGTTCCTCTCCCCACTTCTTTGAAACAGATCGCCGGGGAGGAAATACAACTACAGCATAGTTTTATATTGGCTTTGCAAAACCGAAAAAGCTACAAACAACACGTGTCCGTATGAACACTGTTAGATGGGTACAGCCAACCCGCCGGGAATCAGAAGGAGCCTGAAACAGGCACCCCAGAGACGCAGACCTGGGGAGCCACAGACACCCACTCGCCGGGGAAACAAGCCTGTTTTAAACCACGCGTGGCCAAAACTTGGCAACCAGCCGGGGTTATCAAGGTGAAACCGAGAAAAACCCGCCGGAAAAAACCCACCCTGTCCAGATACCATCTGAACGCAACACCGGACCGAGGCGTAGCTAAAACACAACTAACGCCGGGCCCAACATAGTCCGTGGAATTAGCCAATACACAACTAACCCAGGACACATAAATAGTCCGTGGAATTAGCCAATACACAACTAAACCAGGATACACATGACACAGTAGTACATATTTAGAAAATAAATCAATAACACTTGTATATGTGATAAAGCTACGAGAGGCTGGCTAGGCCTAGGCAGACGGATAACAGTAACATGTCGGAATATAAACAAAAAGCACTGAATTATATCACAACAGGAACCACCGCCAACACACCACTGTAGCAAACACTTCCGGCAAAGGGAAGAACTGACTCGGGACCCAGAAAAAACTTCACTAAGTGAAGAAAAATACACTGGGAACGACAGCAAAAATACGCTACCTCATCAGAAAGATAAAAGGAAGCAATAACGTGTAATGAAAGCCGCCTGCATCACAAAGCTAGCTAACTGTGAAAAAGTTCACCTGTCCACAACAGGACCACGAGGGTACATCCGAAATAGATGCCCCAAACACACGACCCAAAATACACTGCACTGCGGGCAACCAGCCCAGGACACTCCTGCTACGCATATCCTAACCTTACTCGATACATCCCGGAGTAAACAAATGAGAAAAAACTCACTAGGGACGCAACAAATGCGGAACCCGCGGAGCGTGGGGAGACATGTCCGGGCAGGCTGAGCGCAGAGCAGAGAAGGAAGAATGACGCCTGCAGTAGCGTCTGGTCAAAGATCCACACAAGTACATCCACGATATGATGGAAAGCTTATTAGATAGTTATTCTTATTTTCTTTTTGTTTTTATTTTTTACGAAGTTTTTTCGTAGCGAGAACCCAATTCATAATGACTGAAGCCATGAGTGAGGTCGCGTGCGCTCATGATGAAGGCTCCTCAGTTTTTTAAATGCTCTGCGCGGTAGATTCAAACTACGGCGGATTAGTGTTTGAAGAGGATGCCTTATGTAATAGGCATGTTCGTCAATGATGGAGGGGCCACTAATAAATTATGCCACCTGGACCCCCCCAAAAGGTATTTTATTCGTGGCACCAATGGCGTCATGAACCGCGCACCTCATTTATGCCAAGTTAGGCGATTTTTGATTACTCTAGATTGTGTTATGGTTGGTTTGGATGGGTTAGATCTATTACTCTAGATTGTGTTATGGTTGGTTTTGATGGGTTAGATCTATTACTCTAGATTGTGTTATGGTTGGTTTGGATGGGTTAGATCTATTACTCTAGATTGTGTTATGGTTGGTTTGGATGGGTTAGATCTATTACTCTAGATTGTGTTATGGTTGGTTTGGATGGGTTAGATCTATTACTCTAGATTGTGTTATGGTTGGTTTGGATGGGTTAGATCTATTACTCTAGATTGTGTTATGGTTGGTTTGGATGGGTTAGATCTATTACTCTAGATTGTGTTATGGTTGGTTTGGATGGGTTAGATCTATTACTCTAGATTGTGTTATGGTTGGTTTGGATGGGTTAGATCTATTACTCTAGATTGTGTTATGGTTGGTTTGGATGGGTTAGATCTATTACTCTAGATTGTGTTATGGTTGGTTTGGATGGGTTAGATCTATTACTCTAGATTGTGTTATGGTTGGTTTGGATGGGTTAGATCTATTACTCTAGATTGTGTTATGGTTGGTTTGGATGGGTTAGATCTATTACTCTAGATTGTGTTATGGTTGGTTTGGATGGGTTAGATCTATTACTCTAGATTGTGTTATGGTTGGTTTGGATGGGTTAGATCTATTACTCTAGATTGTGTTATGGTTGGTTTGGATGGGTTAGATCTATTACTCTAGATTGTGTTATGGTTGGTTTGGATGGGTTAGATCTATTACTCTAGATTGTGTTATGGTTGGTTTGGATGGGTTAGATCTATTACTCTAGATTGTGTTATGGTTGGTTTGGATGGGTTAGATCTATTACTCTAGATTGTGTTATGGTTGGTTTGGATGGGTTAGATCTATTACTCTAGATTGTGTTATGGTTGGTTTTGATGGGTTAGATCTATTACTCTAGATTGTGTTATGGTTGGTTTGGATGGGTTAGATCTATTACTCTAGATTGTGTTATGGTTGGTTTGGATGGGTTAGATCTATTTAGTGTTGAATATATAATATGTTTGTGCATGTCTTGGCATCTGGATGATGATGGTGGCTTGGATGATGATCATGATGTCTTGGATGATGATGATGGCTTAGATGATCAGGTCTAGTGACTCACCCTCACTCTCCCAGGTTCAGTTGAGGTGCCAGATATCTCTGTTGACTGTAATTTGTCTATATTTGGGCATACTAACGCGATTGTATTGGTTACTATCGTTCATACCATGATACCACATATACGTTGTGAGTGCAGGGGGGGGGGGGGGGAGGACCCTGTATTTAGGGTATTTTTTTATTTTAAGAGTCTAAAACTTTGCCACATCACTCCTACAGTGTTCCCAGCACTGCTGCAATAAAAATCTCAATTTCAGATTTTCCAATCCACACCAGTTTGGGCAATGCAGGACGCTCCCCTTAACCCTTCCCGCCCGGGCAGCATTTTAAAATGACACCGCGGCAGATGGCCAGGAGCCCGGGTGTCCCCTTGAAATCCGTAAGCTTGAAAGCCTATTAAGCTTGTTTTGAAAGCTGTGCGTCCGACGCATGTAAACACAGCCGGTCGGAGGCGACGCGCGCACCTCCGAAAACAAGGAGACGTCGGAGCTTTGTTATTGTGTTGTCTGCTAAAACAAATTTAGTGTTGAAAAGTGTCCCATATTGCTAACATTGCCTCGAAACTCTCTCCACGGAAATCGTCATCACAACTGAACCAGTTGACTTAGAGAGCTCTACTCAACGCCAGTCTACAGATTGGAAACAGCACTATGTTTAGAGATGCGTGGGAATTTTCTAGCAGTTAAAATAACAAAGATAAGGGTAGCCTATTAAAGACGTTTTTCGGCCAGATCGGCCGGATCTCACCAACGTCCTTAGGATAGCGACCCCGTGCGGGAAGGGTTAAAGAGACTGCGTGAGGGAAATTTGCGCCAAAAATTAACCAATAAAAGGGGGAATAAGAGGAAAAATAGATGATAATTAAGGAGGGGGGAATAGGTGGGGCAGGAGAGGAAGGGGGGGTGGGGACACATATGTAGGAGTGGTAGCAAGTAATAGAGGGGAATTATCTCACCTAATCACAATTTTTTATTTTTTTTTAATGCCACTGGGGTGTTTTCTAAGGATTCTTTTATGCTCTGGATCTATTGAGGATGGTCGCAGTGCACCAGAAAAGCCTCTATTGAGGACGGTTGCCGTTTATGGGTTAAAAACTATTTATAGATATACAGTACGTTATGCTTAAAATATTTTTGGCAAAATAGCTAGTAGCAGGACCGATCTTTTTCCCACTCTCCTTCAATATTAGAATTGGTTTCCTGATTTCATTGTACATACATACATACATAAAATTTTAAGACTGAATGTTCCACACATACGTGCAGTTTCAGTCTCTTGTCCTAATGGCGGCGTTCCAGGCAACCCTGTTAAGGGCTGCTTCACTTGTCAAGTTCTTGGATTTGAGATCGGCACGTATAGTCCGATCCCAGGTCTTCCTCGGTCCACCCCTTGGTGCAGCTTCCTCCACAATCACAGACCTGCATTTTTTCACCCAATTTTGTTCATCCATTCTCTCCACATGTCCATACCATCCCAGTCTACTTGTACGCATCACCTCGCTAATACTCTTTATACCTAGACGTCTCCTCAGCTCAACATATGTTATTCTATCCTGTAGCCTGGCCCCACACATCCATCTCACCATTCTCATCTCATTACGTTCCATTCTGTTGACATCCTCTACTTTAACGGCCCATGTTTCTGAGGCATACGTCATTGCACTGCTAACACATGAGGCATACACCTTTCCCTTCAGGGGGAGAGGCATTCTTTTCATGATCAGGATTGGCAGCAGTTCTCTGAACTTCCCTCAGCCACACCTAATTCTAGCAACAGTGGCAGCCTCGGCCCCACCACCGGCAGAGATGGTATCTCCTAGGTAACAAAACTTGTTCACCAGCTCCAACGACTCATTTCCAAAATTCACAGCCACAGGATTATCACTTAACACAACCTCGCCTTTGCACACTACGCACTCTAATTTCTCTATTTCTGACTTATCCTTCGGCAGGGGTCCCTTTATTCTACTGCAGCGCTTACTCCCATGGTGTACCCAACATCGACAGATGCTACATTGAATTGAGTTAACGCCCACTCCCTTTCCACACACTGTACATGGGTATGCACCGCTTTTTTCCACATTGCTTCGTCTCAATCTACAATGCATAACCTTGGTTTTGTTAACCTAAGACGTGCGCGTGGGGGGTATGAGACACCACACGCCTGTGCGCACGTATTTGAGCTGTTCCCATCACTAACATTGTTATTTTACCATAAATAGCATTAATACTTATCCATATGCGCCTATTTTAGGTTGATTATAAAGGTATTAACCTGTTACAGCAATAAAACAAGTGGAAACAGCGTTTGGATGGTCAAAATCGGCGATACAGGCCGGGAGTTACATAATGTATGGCTGAGGCAACCTCCCTCCCCTCCCCTTGTCTGGAGAGACACTGTTACGCAATAGTCTCTCTCTCGCTCTTTCCCATGCTTGGTAACAGTGATGACAACGCCCTGCTACCAACTCGCTAATGTTAGAACGAAAATAGACCACAGAATAAGGGAATAACAGGGAAAATAGGTGATAACTGAAGGAAGGGAGGAAAGTGGGGAAGGAGGGGATGTGGAGGAGTGATATTTGGCATGGCCCAGGGGCAAAAAAAAAAAAAAAAAAAAAAAAAAAAAAAAAAAAAAAAAAAAAAAAAAAAAAATAAATGGGGGGGGGGGTAAATGGATTTTTTTTTAGGCCCAGGATCTTAAGAGTCTTCCCGCAGTCGCCCGGGGAAAGTCTTAAGAGTCTTCCCGCACTTGCCGGGTTAATATTGACTCTTAAACCCTTGCTCGCCATGTGTCCCTAATAATGATTACCTTCACTTACCACGACAATATTGACCCCGATAGGTGGGGAGGGCATGAAGTTTGAGGCTGTACATCAGCTGATCAGATCAAAACATACAGAAAGCTTACTTGTGATTGGCTGACCATACCCGCTTGTGATTAGCCAGCTGAAAGTGACATCATGACCCCACCAACTCGATCGATAAAATGTGGGTCCCGGTCCCGGGTCTTAATTTCAGAAATTATTTCAATAATAAATAATAAATGCTCCAGCCTGTCCTCCTGCTGTAACCAACGCTCTTTCCCATATGTTCTCACTTCATATCGTTCCAAACTTTTGGTGTTCAATACTGTTGAAGGTGGTGAAAGTAAACATCACTAAACACAGGAAACCAATTATAATATTGCAGGGGAGTGAGAAAATGATCGGTCCTGCTAACGTGATCAAAGAGGCAGGATCATGCTGCCAAGGTTGTACTTATTTGATTTTCCATGGAATGACTTTTGCTTCCGTGGCTGGGGACCCTCGGAGAGTGTGATGAACGAATTACCGAGGTAATCCTCTCGGGCATGGAAACACACATTCCATTTTCTTTCTCTCAGTCTAATGCAAAAAAATCTTGGTTTACTCACGATTGTTCTACTGCTGTCCGCAACAAGGAGGAAGCATTCAAACGGTACCGATGCCTTAAGACTCAAGAATCTCATTCTTCCTATGTTTCTGCCCGGAATCAAGCCAAATCTGTTCTTTGACTTGCCAAACATTTTTTCATCAATAATACATGCACTGAACTATCCAACTCTAGCTCTTCCCAAGCCTTCTGGCATCTAGCCCAAAACCTATCCAACAATTTTTCTTCTTCGTCTTTCCCTCCATTTTTCCACTCTGACGGCACCACCATCACTTCTTCCTCCGACAAAGCTGAACTCTTTGCTAACACTTTCACTAAAAACTCCACTTTGGATGATTCCGGTGCTATTCCTCCCTCTCCACCCCCATAATCTCTTCCAAGGATGTACTTTCCACCCTCTCTGGGCTTAATACTAAGAAGGAGTATAGACCAGACGGTGTTCCTCCTGTTGTACTGTACTAAAAAACTGTGCTTCCGTGCTGACTCCCTGCCTAGGCAAACTCTTCCATCTCTGTCTCTCCTCTAACGTCTTTCTTTCTTGCTGGAAGTTTGCTCTCATTCAACCTGTCCCAAAGAAGGGTGACCACCTCAACCCTCCGACATTCGTCCAATTGCTCTCATTTCTTGCATCTCTGAAGTTTTTGAAACTATTCTTACCTCAAAATTTCTTGAGCATTTATCTTCCCATAACCTACTCTCAGACCGCCAGTATGGCTTCCTTAACCCAAGAAAGGCGCCGGGACTCTTAACTCATAAGCTGCGCAGCTATGATATTTGAAAGTGCCCGCCATGCGAAGGTATTTTGGTTAATTCCTGACGAAAATCGTCATATTTCCATATAAACCATAATTAGTTCTCCATGAGCACCTATTTTACTTTTAATATAATAATAATAATAATAATTCTTTATTCCAGACACAGAAGATAAATACAGTATAAATACAGTACGACCTAATGGTCCATATCACATACACTTCTCGTGAGAGCACAGGTAATATACACAAAAATATATTAATAAAGAAACAGTAAAATAAAATATACAGTAGGCCTATTTACAGAATGGCATAATAAAGCCCATATCACATTTTGTCACAATATAACACAGGCTAATTAAGGCTATTGCTCAATGTTGGTTAACACCTATTGCACAGATCATTGCTCACAGTTCAATTAGACCTATATATTACAGCACATACTATGTGTGCAGCAGCTTATGCCAGTGAGATATAATACGGGATTCATAGAAATGATCACTAGACCAAAGAGCTACGATCAGCGTGTTACTGGAGGATTGCAGTCGCTGCGAAAAGCTGTACACCAGTCTCCTGCCTGACAGCACTGCACATCCAACAGTGTGCACACCATACTAGTGCTTTCATATTTAGAGAGACCAATGAACATTTTAAGTATATTATGATAGGATGTACACAGACCATTTATGGTGGCTCTCTTGTACTTCCACCACAAATGGGCCGTGTACATAGAGGAACAATATGTCCGGAACAAAGTTACTTTAGTTTCCCAATTACACATGTGGAATTTTCTCAAGATGGTGTTACCACGTAAATATAGCTGTCTGCGCTGACGGCCGATATCTGCATCATCTGAGCAATCGTTTGAGATAATGTGTCCCAGGTATTTTATTTTGTTTACTTCTTGAATACTTTGATTATTGAGTGAGAAATTTGTCAGTTTACTTTTATACAGTAATTTTGATCTAAATATAAGAATAGCACTTTTCAGTGGGTTGAATTTAACACAATGTTTACTACCAAAAGATTCACATATTTCAAGAAGTCTGCTCAGACCCGCAGAAGACGGTGCAATAATGACCAGATCATCAGCATACATGAGATGGTTGATGATTTTATTTCCACCATAACATCCAATCTGCTCTTTATTCAATTTATCACTTAATTCATCCATATATACATTGAATAAGTAAGGTGAGAGAATACTACCCTGTCTCACTCCATTGGTTACTGTAAAGGAATCCGAAATAATGTTACCCCATCTTAAAATTAAATGTTTGATTGGCGTACCAGTACTTCAAGATTCTCAGTATATAGTATGGCACTCCCCTTGTTGCTAATTTATCAAACAGGATATTGTGGCAGACTCTGTCAAATGCCTTACTAGCATCAAGAAAGCATGCAAAAATAGAGCTGTTCATTTTGATGTACCCATCCACTAGCTCCTTCAGAGTGTAGATGCACTGGTCCGTACCATGATTCTTTTTAAAACCAAATTGATTACTATTAGTTGAGATATACACTGAGATTCTGTCTAAAATTATTAACTCTAGTATCTTACTTACAATACTGGCAAGGGCAATAGGTCTATAGTTGTCTTTTGATGTGATTTTGCCAGCCTTGTCTTTAATTACTGGTATCAAGGTAACGGACATCATAGATTCTGGTAGGAACCCATGGCTGGTAAAGCTGGTAAAGCACCTGCTGAGTTTCTCCAAGAGGAGAGTGGAGGAATACTTCAAATGTTCAGCATATATACCATCAAAACCACAGGATTTGTTAGCATCTAGCCTACTTATTGCAGCCTTGATTTCTCCACTTGTAACTTTAATTGCGTCATACTTTTCTTCTTTCTTACACTCTGTAGTAGCAGCAATGGTATTTCCTTGGTGCCCAACAGAGTTAAACAAAGTTTGGTAATGTGTTTTCCAAAGATTGGCTATGTTATTAGTACCAGAGATCCCATCTACACTAACAGGTAGAGGTGTGCAGCTATTATACATTTTTTAATATCCTTCCAGAAGGCCATTGTGTCTTTGCTAGCAAAGTTTTTGGCCAATGCTTCTCTTCTTAACAAGTTTTCATTATTTTTTATATATCTGATTGCATACTTGCATCTAGACTTTAGTTTGGTGAACATGTCAAAAATAGGTCCCTGCCTCGGCTTGTTATGATCCAGCCATACACTACGAGCATCTCGGGATGCCTGGTATAGTTCTGAAACATGGTCATTCCACCCAGGTTTGTTAAAAAAGTAATTTTTGTTATGCTTGTGAAATACTATGTCACTAGCCTTAGTAAGACAAGATATAATATTATTATACAGCTAACTGACCTCTTCTCGATGACTAGCATTAACACAATTGGGGTCTTCACAGGTAATGGCATCCTCCCTGCCAGGATCAAGCTCAGAAAGGAGAGTGTGTGTTAAAGTGCAAAATTGCTCAAACTCCTCCTCGTCAATACCGCCCCATGGCAGTTTTGGATTTACACTATTGTTTGACTCGGTTAATATGAACATATGAACATTGAAAAACAATAAAACAAGTGGTAACAGCAATTGGCTGGTGAAAATCGTATATTTATTAGTGGCCCCTCCATCATTGACGATATGCCTTAAACAGTAATGGCACTCTTTGAACCCCAGAGTCAGCTGTTCAAATCACCCGCCCCGGAGCACAAGAGACCAAACATCGTAAGCGTACGCTCATAATTACTTACGGACTCGTCTTTATGATGCGGATGCCAACTACGAAAAAACGAAAATACAAAATAATAAAATTAAAAATATTAGAACTCCTAATCTGCTATGCTTCCCATCGTGTGGATGTTGATAGCATGGGTTTGCCCCGAGACGCTGACGAGCCTTTCTTCCTTCTCGCTCCAGGGGTCGCCGCCGACAGACTTGTGGTCCCGACCGCTCTTCATTCTTCGTTCGTCTGTCTGGATAGCGAGTCTTTTGCTCATTTGTACTATCTGAGATGTTTTAGAATAGGTTTAGACTAGATAGGTCGGGCATGCTGATTGGTGTGACCCCTCAGGAGTGTGTTTTTTAAGGGTGCTTAGGTATTGGCGTCCCCTCGGGTCCTCTATGAACGAGGCCGCCATTAATTTTATATTTCTTATTGCTCTCATTGTAGCCTAGCTAGTATTGTTAGAGGCTTTTTATTACCAGGGCAAACGCTTTTCGGCTACCTTTCTGGTGGGTTAAGCGTGTTTTGTTTCTGTGTCAGCAGAACCTGAAGTTTAAGAGTGGCTTTACTTAGTAGAGAGCCTTCTTTAGATTTCTGCGTTGTCTCCTTCCCCTACGTTCCTGTCGTCGTGATGGTGGCGGGCGCTGGTTCTTCCTGGAGGTAAGAGTTTTCGCCGAGTCGTAGTAAATCTTGTCCTAGGCCACATGGCCAGCCTCTGTGTAGGTGATGTTTATGGCTAGGAGGTTATTTTATTATTATTGTTATAATAATTTTAAGCCATAACATGTGACGCTCTCCTTCAAGACGATAAATTGTCTCCGGAGTTGAGGGTGTCAGGAGACGTCCTGACAAGATATACAGTATATGTATGTGTGTTATTTGCTAACTCTTTGAAGACGAGTTGCAAAACACAAAGGTTAGGATATTTTTTTTCCGGCGGAAGGACTGTCTAGAACTGCCCCATCAGACCTCCCACTAGCGGCGGTCTAGTGCAACAAGATCCAATTAACCCGTTCGTTGTCTTGAACTAGAACGAACTCCCGGCGAAGGGGGAAGGCTTCCAATGGGATTCCGGCTCAGCCGGAATGACTCGCCCATACTATCAAATAATTCCTAGCTCGGCGGGGAGACTACTAATCTGTCATCGCGGAGGAAGAGTCATTGCTAACCATGGTCCGTCCCGGCGGAATGGTAACTCAAGTATAGGCCGGTGATAATCATTATCATGGATAAGTAGTCTTATATAATTCCTTCATGGAAATAACCACGGTTGGAGTTTTTTCCAGAAGGATACACAGGGAATAGTGGTGATCGCTATCTCTATTTTTCTTGAGTATTCAAGGTAACGGTTTGTGTAAATCTCTCAGGTTGTCCCTATGAGCATTGATTCTTGGAAATGTCTTTT
This sequence comes from Paralithodes platypus, assembly GCA_032716605.1. Taxonomy (NCBI): domain Eukaryota; kingdom Metazoa; phylum Arthropoda; class Malacostraca; order Decapoda; family Lithodidae; genus Paralithodes; species Paralithodes platypus. Next base: position 63,494,975 of record CM064581.1, read on the forward strand.
CCAAATCGCACACGTCTCCTCGGCGGGGAGCTCCGGCTCCGGACCGGAACCGATACCCGGTGGGGGGTGGACTTTTCATCATGGATTTTGTTACTTTCTGTGCTACACCTCTATGTAATAACCTTCCTGTCATTGGACACAAACTATGCCTCCGGTGTGTTACATGTTTAGACCGTTCTCGAGGCCAGTGGCTAACGAGAAAATGTAGTGTTTGCACAAAACTCTGTAATGGGTTAATTACGCATGAGGAGCCTGGGTGTCAAGTGGTACTTGCAGAGATGAAGTCCAGTTACAATAACTATACCAAAGATGTGGCCCGTAAAGTGCTTCAATGCGATGATCAGGCACTTTGGGAACTGCTTAACCCAGTGAGACCCAGCGTCGCACGTGTTGCGTCGGCAGTGTTTGATCACCAACTCCCAGCGACGCATCACGTGCGTCCGACATATAAAAAACACTTACGTGGCTCGTAAGGTAGGAAATGGCGGGAGAATAGGAGGGGGAGGTACCGTAGTGTGTGTGGGAGCCGGGCCAGTAGGTGTGAGCGGGCCGAGACAGCCGCGCGGCTGGTGGTGGTGGGCTTAGTGGGGATACTTTACACCCTTAGTTCACCGCCATTTTGAACCTTCATTACTCCGGTTGTATGGGAGCTAGAGGCTTGAGATTTATGTGAGACACTCCTTAGGATGTATGCCGTACAATGCCATACTCAGTTTTTACCCTAGTGCTCCCGGGCGGGTGGTCATGCGGGGGAGACGAACTATTGAAACCCCCCCCCCCCAAATGACCGAAATGAGTTTTTTTGTATTTTTGTCTTCATTTCTCACCATTCTCTTCCATTTTGGCTCAACAAATTTTTTTGAGGCTCCCCCCCCCCCACAAAAAAAATGTCCGAGGTGATTTTTTTTTTTTTTTTTTTCATTTCTCATCCTTGTCTTCCATTTTAGCAAAAAAAAAAAAAGAAGTGAAAATGGCTTGGGACTGGGGTGAACAAAATATTATAACTAGCCGGGGCTCAACGGGTTAATATAAAATCTCCAAGTGTAAAATCTCAGAAAACGAGCAGTCGTACTGGAACTAACGAAAAGAAAGCAACTAAAGTTATTTTGAAAGAAACAATGAGTTCCGAGGAGTCCACTGACGAAGACACCACATTAAAGAAAGTTAATCCCCCCCCCCCCCCCCCTGATTCGTCCTACCAGCAACAGGAGAGGACCCGATCTAGATCGCAGTCCCCCTTACGCCAATCAACCTCTCGCCAATCCTCTTATCAGCCAGTCCAGCAGGCAGAAAAGAGGAGAAAGGTTACACCAGAAAAATCAGCAGTGCCAGCTTATAGTGTTAAAAAGGTTTCATCATCCCGTACGGCGGTATCGAGTGCTAAGCCTAGGCAATCGCAATCGCCTTCGCCGGCGCCTGCTCCTCCTCGACCAGCCTTGACAGAGCTGAAAGTCCAATCTGGCCGGTCAGGGACAGTCACTAGGGTGGCAGAGACACCGCCCAGGGACATTATACAAAGTTACTTGTTTAGCCAACCGATCGGGCATGTTTCGTCGTCGATAAGGCACAGATCGTATGTGATCCCTCACTGTCGAGTGTCATATCAGGTGTTGGCAGAACAATATTTATTAGTGGCCCCTCCATCATTGACGAACATGCCTATTACATAAGGCATCCTCTTCAAACACTAATCCGCCGTAGTTTGAATCTACCGCGCAGAGCATTTAAAATCTGAGGAGCCTTCATCATGAGTGCACGCGACCTCACTCATGGCTTCAGTCATTATGAATTGGGTTCTCACTACGAAAAAACTTCGTAAAAAATAAAAAACAAAAAGAAAATAAGAATAACTATCCAATAAGCTTTCCATCATATCGTGGATGTACTTGTGTGGATCTTTGACCAGACGCTGATTCAGGCGTCATTCTTCCTTCTCTGCTCTGCGGTCAACCGGCCCGGACGTGTCTCTTCACGTTCCGCTGGTTCCGCATTTGCTGCGTCCCTAGTGAGTTTTTTCTCATTTGTTTACTCCGGGATGTATCGAGTAAGGTTAGGATATGCGTAGCAGGAGTGTCCTGGGCTGGTTGCCCGCAGTGCAGTGTATTTTGGGTCGTGTGTTTGGGGCATCTATTTCGGATGTACCCTCGTGGTCCTGTTGTGGACAGGTGAACTTTTTCACAGTTATCTAGCTTTGTGATGCAGGCGGCTTTCATTACGCGTTATTGCTTCCTTTTATCTTTCTGATGAGGTAGCGTATTTTTGCTGACGTTCCCAGCGTACTGTATTTTTCTTCACTTAGTGAAGTTTTTTCTGGGTCCCGAGTCAGTTCTTCCCTTTGCCGGAAGTATTTGCTACAGTGGTGTGTTGGCGGTGGTTCCTGTTGTGATATAATTCAGTGCTTTTTGTTTATATTCCGACATGTTACTGTTATCCGTCTGCCTAGGCCTACCCAGCCTCTCGTAGCTTTTCCACATATACAAGTGTTATTGATTTATTTTCTAAATATGTACTACTGTGTCATGTGTGTCCTGGTTTAGTTGTGTATTGGCTAATTCCACGGACTATTTATGTGTCCTGGGTTAGTTGTGTATTGGCTAATTCCACGGACTATGTTGGGCCCGGCGTTAGTTGTGTTTTGGCTACGCCTCGGTCCGGTGTTGCGTTCAGATGGTATCTGGACGGGGTGGGTTTTTTTCCGGCGGGTTTTTCTCGGTTTCACCTTGATAACCCCGGCTGGTTGCCGAGTTTTGGCCACGCGTGGTTTAATACAGGCTTGTTTCCCCGGCGAGTGGGTGTCTGTGGCTCCCCAGGACTGCGTCTCTGGGGTGCCTGTTTCAGGCTCCTTATGATTCCCGGCGGATTGGCTGTACCCATCTAACAGTGTTCATACGGACACGTGTTGTTTGTAGTTTTTTCGGTTTTGCAAAGCCGATATAAAACTATGCTGTTGTTGTATTTCCTCCCCGGCGATCTTTTACAAAGAAGTGGGGATAGGAACAATTGGGGTTAACTTTTAAACTTTAAATCACCCGGCGGGTGCAACCTGGAAGGGTGGGATGACCGAATTTGCAAAATTCAGTTTAGTTGACCAGATAATTGAGGGATTCTTTGTGTATCGCCTCCTTCAACATACGGCGCTTTAGGGCACAATTGGGGTTAACGTTTTTTTTAAACTAATATTCACACCCGGCGGGTGCTCCTTGGAAGGGTGGGAATAACAAATTTACAATTCAGTTAGTTAACCAGACAATTGAGGGATACGTTTTGTATCGCCGCCTTCAACATACGGCGATCTTAAAAGATACTTCGGGAGAAGTTAGATCTCGTATATTTGTCAGGCTTCCCAGTTTTTGATCTACGAGATAATTCGGGGGCCAGCGTCTTTTTTAGTTTTTTTTTCTTCCAAAATTGAATCTTGAAACAAACACCACCGGAAAGACTTAATCAGTCATAAACGCCATGCTGGTCTTTATATATTATGTCAGAGGGTATTCATAAATCTTTTGGACATATTAAGATATTCTGAAATCTTTTACTTAGGAAACCCCACCGCGTAGTGAGCTGTAGTCGTTGAGTATTACGTCTCGTTACCCGGCGGGTTATTTAACACTTTTTTTTTTGTTTTTTTTGTTTTTTCTATGTGATTGAGGGAGGCAAAAGGCATAACTGCCTATAGCGAGTGCCTCCCCCATAGTTGAAAGAGTGACAGGGCCAAAATCAAGGGACGTTCGAGCCAAAATGCCTGGACACACAGAGTTTGAAGCAATTTAAGTCATAGGAGGGAAAGACTGATTCTGGGAGTTCCAGAGCTCAGATGTTGAGTAGAAGAAAGTTTGAGAGTAACGTTTCACTCTTGGGTTGGAGAGTTGCACAGAGTAGGGGTGGGATTGAGTTGCAAGACGGGTACCACGTGCCCTACGTAAAGGAGGTGGTATGCACTGGGATAGCTCTGAGGAACACTGATTATTATAGTAGCGATAGAATAGCGAGAGAGATGCAACATTGTGGCGGAGAGAGAGAGATTGCAGAGAGTTGGTGAGTGGACGGGAGTTAATGATACGAAAGGCCTTCCTTTCAACTTTGTCTAGGAGAGCGGTGTGAGAGGAACCTCCCCACACATGTGAACAATACTCAATACAAGGGCGCACTATGCCCCTGTACAGAGCAAGAAGCTGTGCAGGGGAAAAGAACCCCCTAAGGCGGTTGAGCACACCCAGCTTCTGGGAGGCTGCCTTAGCAAGACTGGTAATATGGTCCTTCCAAATGAGAGCAGAAGAAAAAGAGACACCAAGAATATTGAGAGAAGATGAAGGGTTGATTTTTGTATTGTTGAAGAATAAGGGATAGTCCGCTGGGAGATCCTGACGGGTAGATAGATGGAGAAATTGGGTTTTGGAAGCATTAAAGTTAACAAAGCCCCAATTGGAAATAGTATTTAGATCAGAATTAAGAGTTCTATGGCTTCATTACGTTTGTCGTTGAGGGATTGCTGGCTGGGGCGTTCTGAAAAACTAATGGAGTAGTGTAAGGTTGAGTCGTCTGCGTATGAATGGATGGGAATTAAGGTACAGTTAAGGAGATCATTAATAAAAATTAGAAAGAGAATAGGAGATAGGACAGAGCCCTGAGAACACCGGAGTTTATAGGGTGAGGAAGTGAACAATGGCCGTCCACAACCGCAGCTATGGAACGGCCGGAAAGGAAATTAGAGACAAAGGCACAGATGGAGGGATAGAAACCGAAGGAGGGTAGTTTAGAAATTAAAGATTTATGCCAGACTCTATCGAAGGCTTTCGATATGTCTAGTGCAATAGAAAAAGTCTCACCGAAGTCCCGAAAGGAGGATGACCAAGAGTTAGTAAGATATGAAAGAAGATCACCAGTAGAGCGACCCTTAAGGAAGCCATACTGGCGATCTGAGAGCAGATTATGAGAAGAGAAATGCTTAAGAAATTTGGAAGCAAGAATAGTTTCAAAAACTTTAGAAAGACAAGAGATAAGAGCAATTGGACGATAGTTGGAGGGTTGAGAGCGGTCACCCTTCTTTGGGACAGGTTGAATGAACTTGTGTGCGAACATGTTTGGGTTAACCTTATGAGCATTAATTCCTGGAAATTTTCTTTTTTTTCCAGAGCTGGGTCCCGGCGGGTCTATGCAGAACCTGGAGTAAGAATCCCACCAGTCTCTGTCATGGCTACCTTTGCCCCGGTTTTTGCTTTATGCATTACGCCCTCCTGTTCAGGTATCCCTATTTTTGCGCACACCCTTTGTATAAAATGTGTTAAAATGTCTCGTTTGGTGTGGGTTACCTTTCCGGCGTTTTTTCTCGTTGCTCCGAGAACACCGTTTTTGTTTACCGAGTTTTAGTCAGGATGGCTCAAAATAGGTAAGTTACCCCGACGAGTTTGGTCGCTTGAGGGCTCATAAGAAACTGCGTTTTCTGTGGTCGTGCCTGGGATCAGGCTTCCTGTGTTATTCATTGCTTTATGCATTACGCCCTCCTGTAATGTATCGTTTAGTGTGGGTTACCTTTCCGGCGTTTTTCTCGTTGCTCCGAGAACACTGTTTTTGTTTACCGAGTTTTAGTCAGGATGGCTAAAATAGGTAAGTTACCCCGACGAGTTTGGTCGCTTGAGGGCTCATTAGAAACTGCGTTTTCTATGGTCGAGCCTGGGATCAGGCTTCCTGGGTTATTCCCGTCGAGGGGGGCGCCACACAGTTTTCTAGGTGATCAGGCTGACACCTGTTGGACTTGGTTTTCTCTGCTTTTCAAAGCCATTGAAACAATGCTGTCTGTTTGTTTGGTCTTTACCTCCCGGCGACCTTTTTACAAAGAGGTCTGGGGCAGGTATGACTGGTTTGACATTGCATATAAAACCCGGCGGTTGTACCTTCGGGTGGTTATATTAACGGATTTGCGATTAGAGATAATTTGCCGAACAATTGATTGATACAATAGGGTATCACGGCCTTCAAGACGGCGATCTATGAGGGCTTCTGGGAGAAGCCGAATTAGAGATTAAGATAGGCTTAGACTTTTTATGGGATAAAAAGATGCCTGAATCTTACTAGTGTTTCAAGTGTCAAGGGATACTTGAAAGACTTCATCTTTCATAAAGATATGCTTCATCTTTATGAGGATTAAGAAATTATGCTTAATTCTTTTGGACAGGTAAAAGATATGCTGAAATCTTTAATAAGCCATTGAAACAATGCCGTTTGTTTGTTTAGTCTTTCCCTCCCGGCGACCTTTTTACAAAGAGGTCTGGGGCAGGTACAATTGGTTTGACATTGCATATAAAACCCGGCGGTTGTACCTTTGGGTGGTTATATTAACTGATTTGCAATTCGCGATATTTGTATTTCCTCCCCGGCGATCTTTTACAAAGAAGTGGGGTTAGGAACAATTGGGGTTAACTTTTAAACTTTACATCACCCGGCGGGTGCAACCTGGAAGGGTGGGATTCCCGAATTTGCAAAATTCAGTTTAGTTGACCAGACAATTGAGGGATGCATTGTGTATCGCCTCCTTCAACATACGGCGCTTTAGGGCACAATTGGGGTTAACGTTTTTTAAACTAATATTCACACCCGGCGGGTGCTCCTTGGAGGGATGGGAATAACGAATTTACAATTCAGTTAGTTAACCAGACAATTGAGGGATACGTTTTGTATCGCCGCCTTCAACATACGGCGATCTAAAAAGATACTTCGGGAGAAGTTAGATCTCATATATTTGTCAGGCTTCCCAGTTTTTGATCTACGAGATAATTCGGGGGCCGGAGTCTTTTTTTTTTTTTTTTTTTTTTTTTTTTTTTTTTTTTTTTCTCCAAAATTGAATCTTGAAACAAACACCACCGGAAAGACTTAATCAGTTATAAACGCCATGCTGGTCTTTATATATTATGTCAGAGGGTATTCATAAATCTTTTGGACAAATTAAGATATTCTGAAATCTTTTACTTAGGAAACCCCACCGCGTAGCGAGCTGTAGTCGTTGAGTATTACGTCTCGTTACCCGGCGGGTTATTTAACACTTCTGTGCGAACATGTTTGGGTTAACCTTCTGAGCATTAATTCCTGGATTTTTTTTTTTTTTCCAGAGCTGGGTCCCGGCGGGTCTATGCAGAACCTGGAGTAAGTATCCCACCAGTCTCTGTCATGGCTACCTTTGCCCCGGTTTTTGCTTTATGCATTACGCCCTCCTGTTCAGGTATCCCTATTTTGGCGCACACCCTTTGTATAAAATTTGTTAAAATGTCTCGTTTGGTGTGGGTTACCTTTCCGGCGTTTTTTCTCGTTGCTCCGAGAACACCGATTTTGTTTACCGAGTTTTAGTCAGGATGGCTCAAAATAGGTAAGTTACCCCGACGAGTTTGGTCGCTTGAGGGCTCATAAGAAACTGCATTTTCTGTGGTCGAGCCTGGGATCAGGCTTCCTGTGTTATTCATTGCTCTATGCATTACGCCCTCCTGTAATGTATAGTTTAGTGTGGGTTACCTTTCCGGCGTTTTTCTCGTTGCTCCGAGAACACCGTTTTTGTTTACCGAGTTTTAGTCAGGATAGCTAAAATAGGTAAGTTACCCCGACGAGTTTGGTCGCTTGAGGGCTCATTAGAAACTGCGTTTTCTATGGTCGAGCCTGGGATCAGGCTTCCTGGGTTATTCCCGTCGAGGGGGGCTCCACACAGTTTTCTAGGTGATCCGGCTGACACCTGTTGGACTTGGTTTTCTCTGCTTTTCAAAGCCATTGAAACAATGCTGTCTGTTTGTTTGGTCTTTACCTCCCGGCGACCTTTTTACAAAGAGGTCTGGGGCAGGTATAACTGGTTTGACATTGCATATAAAACCCGGCGGTTGTACCTTCGGGTGGTTATATTAACGGATTTGCGATTCGAGATAATTTGCCAAACAATTGATTGATACAATAGGGTATCACGGCCTTCAAGACGGCGATCTATGAGGGCTTCTGGGAGAAGCCGGATTAGAGATTAACCCCTTCAGACTGATATGACGCAGAGGTTGCCAGATTAGCAATAATAAATGGAGTTCTCTCACTCTTATAATTACCTCTACAAAATTAGTTTTCTGCCCACAGCTAACTCAAAGACAACTGCAGAGGTTGAAGTAACTAAACTAAAGGTTTCTAAATACCCCTGATGGTAACAAAGGCTTTAAAGTATCCTTAATCGGCTCAAAATCGCGTCATATGTCGGAGAGGGTTAAGATAGGCTTAGACTTTTTATGGGATAAAAAGATGCCTGAATCTTACTAGTGTTTCAAGTGTAAAGGGATACTTGAAAGACTTCATCTTTAATAAAGATATGCTTCATCTTCATGAGGATTAAGAAGTTATGCTTAATTCTTTTGGACAGGTGAAAGATATGCTGAAATCTTTAATAAGCCATTGAAACAATGCCGTTTGTTTGTTTAGTCTTTCCCTCCCGGCGACCTTTTACAAAGAGGTCTGGGGCAGGTACAATTGGTTTGACATTGTATATTAAACCCGGCGGTTGTACCTTTGGGTGGTTATGTTAACTGATTTGCAATTCGCGATAATTTGCCAAACAATTGATTGATACAATAGGGTATCACGGCTTTCAAGACGGCGATCTATGAGGGCTTCTGGGAGAAGCCAGATTAGAGATTAAGATAGGCTTAGACTTTTTATGGGATAAAAAGATGCCGGAATCTTACTAGTGTTTCAAGTGTAAAGGGATACTTGAAAGACTTCATCTTTAATAAAGATATGCTTCATCTTTATGAGGATTCAGAAGATATGCTTAAATCTTCTGGACAGGTAAAGATATGCTGCAATCTTTAATATGAAACTAAAGGACAACGAAAAGTAGTGGTGGAGTGCTACGGTTCGTTGACCGGCGGTTTTGAGGCACATATTTTGTACCGTTTTTTGGGTGTAACCCTATGAGCATTAATCCCCGGAACTTTCTCTTTCCAGGGCGGAGTACCGGTGTTGCACCAGGTGACCAGGTAGTTCCCGGGGGCGGGGTAGTTTTCCCCCAGTCTCTGTCGTGTCGGCACTTGAACCTCTCATTGCTGTATGTTCAACGCCGTTAAGCTCAGGTAGCCCTATCTTATTTTTATTTGTTAATGAAATAATTTAATAGCTGAATCATAATAAACATATATATTTTCTATGATTATATTATGATAATATTGTGTTTATTTATAGTAATTTATTTTAATACAATTAAATATAAATTAAATTAATTAGTATACTTTATGATTTTGCTCACCAGCTCTGCTTTCAATGTGTTAATGAGCTATGGGAGCTTTTAATTATCATAAACCTTTACGGGACTCGGACGAGGGCTCCCATTCAGGGGGTATACCGAGCTCGCAAGCGAGGGACAGCCACAGCCAAGGTGTATGGCGATACTCACAGTCGTACCTCACCCGCCGGACGATAACGCCGGCGGGCGGACCTGACGCTCTGATGACGAACGGGAACAGGTTGAGTTCCATTTATCTATTTTCCGCCGCCAGACGCGTCTCTAATGTGCCACGTAGTCAACAAACTACAGGATTAGCGAGGCGTAGTCTCGCTAATCGCGCCCCTGTGGCCGGCGCAGTGTGGTACCAGCATTTGAACACGTGGTGCCCGCACCCAGTGTCACTTCTGGTCGGGTTGTTCCACTTAGAACATAATTGGCAACCTAGAAACCTCGCGGACTTGTTCATTTTGGACATTCAGGAGGCCAAGTGGCTAGCACCATATGGTAGCGACGTGACCAAGATATTCACGAATCAATATACCCAGTCTACAAAGCGACAGTTTCAATCGCATTGGCAAGCTTTTCCGTCTCGGATTCTTAGAACAAAACAAACTGTGCCCTCGGTGGCGTTGGTTGTTTATTATTTAATTTGTCTGTTCATGCAGAAGCATTTATCTGAAAGTGATTTATGGGGGCAGGTTTTAAACTCCGCCCAACTCCCCGTCAGCTCAGGCCTACATGGTCTCTGGACAAAGCATCGTCGTTATTCTCGTTCCCGTATGTACCAAAGACTGCAGATTTTACAAAAGGGCAGTATTCCTTATGGCTTTGGCTACCGGGAACAGAGTATCTGAGCTGGCGGCGATGAGCAACGCACCTAATTGCCTCAGGTTTGATAGGCTTCATGAGTGTATTCACATTGCACCTTCCCCAGGATTCATAGCCGAGATTGAGCACAGTGAACACGTGTTTTCAGAGTTCACGGTGCCGGCGTTAAACAGGGGAAAGGTGCACCATCTTTTTTGCCCAGTGCAAGCTCTAACCAAATATTTAAGAGTGGCACCTCTAAATCACCAGGGTGCTTTATGGGTCGCAAGTCCGGGTGAACGCTTGATGGAGCGTACACTGGCTTCTCTCTTGGTCGAGGACTTTAAAGAGAAGAATTCCGGCGTTGTGGGTAAGACCCACGATTTACGCAAGGGGACAGCCTCTTTACGTTTCCTTAATAATCTTTCGGTGGAAGTTATTACGTCCACACGGTTGTGGGCCTCTAATCAGGAGTTTTTGCCTCGATACCCTTCAGTAGCTCTGGACAAACCTTCCTTGCCATGTATAGCTTTACGGCAGAGGGTCTAGGTGGCCCTTTTAAGTCACGTTTTGTTTAATTTCAAGAAAAAGGGGGGGGGGGGGTGCAGTCAGTGTGACATAGGACACCCTAGACCCCTCCGGAGTATGTGTTCGGAACATACGAGCTGTGATACTGGTTGTAGGCATTGTATTATAAAATTTCTCTGTAGTATTCATTGCAGGAAATTGTGCTAAAGGCCAATAGTAGTGTTACAACAATTCTTGTTGTAAGTAGCTTTGGCTGTGAAGCAATAGATTTTGGAGAAATCTCGGTAGTTGCAACTACGACTTACTTTTGATGTAATTACTTCTGCATAAGTACACAAGTTCAGTACTTCTACGAATGTACAAGAATTCATTTATGTTTGGTTATATTTTTAGGAATATATCCACTAGTTAATGGGGTTTATATGTGCACATGTAAACTTATAAGTTTTTAGTTTTCACCACTTACTTTAAGTGGGGTGCCTTCTTAACTAGCAGATCTGTGCACAGAGTCTCAGAGTTAACCCTTTTTCAAGCAGGCTTCTTTGAAGCACGCTCCTGCTTGTACCCCTTTTTGAAGATTTAGGCTGTATAAAGTTTATGCACCCGAATATCTCTTTTTTACAAAAGTAAGAATACTATGTGGTTGTTTGATTATCTGCTTTTCTAGAGTTATGATATGATTACGAATGTCCCCCTCCAGTCTTAGAAATCAGGCATGTTCGTCAATGATGGAGGGGCCACTAATAAATTATAGGTTTGACTCCTGTAAGGAGATAAAGAAAACCTAATATTTAGTAGTGGCCCCGTAATCATTGACGACTGGGGCCCTCCCGACCATCCCCTTCCCATTCGTTGATGTATTAAGGATTTTGGTTTACTTGATATGTCAGTGAAGGAAGAATGACGCCTGAATCAGCGTCTGGTCAAAGATCCACACAAGTACATCCACGATATGATGGAAAGCTTATTGGATAGTTATCCTTATTTTCTTTTTGTTTTTTATTTTTTATGAAGTTTTTTCGTAGTGAGAACCCAATTCATAATGACTGAAGCCATGAGTGAGGTCGCGTGCGCTCATGATGAAGGCTCCTCAGATTTTAAATGCTCTGCGCGGTAGATTCAAACTACGGCGGATTAGTGTTTGAAGAGGATGCCTTATGTAATAGGCATGTTCGTCAATGATTACGGGGCCACTACTAAATATTAAGTTTTCTTTATCTCCTTACAGGAGTCAAACCTATAATAGAGGCTACCCACATGCAACTAGTGAGGTTCACAAGGCGCCTCAAAGCCGAGTGTCCGCTCTCTTGGTAGAACAAGATAGAGACTATGTGCAGGAAACTAGTGAGGCTCAGGTGCTATCTTCGATCCCTAATTTGGAATGGGAAGATTTTGCACATGACGTTCTGGAACCCGCCGTCCGGACTGAGGAGGTTCGATTCCCCTCAGCCCGGTTGATGGAGGCGAGGTTAGTAGAGTCAATGTTATGTCAATATATTCGTGATGACGTTTCAGAACTTCTGGAATCTGGACAGAAGGTAGCTTCCTCTGGTCATTCGGATATTGAGTCGACTGTGTCTATGGATAATACTAGGGAATATGTAACTAAAGGAGATCTGAAAAACCTATTTGATAGAATGATGAGTAAATTTAATGATGATAGATCGGTGTCGGAATCTCCCACACCACCTCCGGTTGCTCGACCCCTGGGTTCTCTCCAGGTTTCAACTAAACAACCTTTTACTCCCTCCCCGGTTACAACCAGTTTACCTCCCTTGACGTCAACTTTGACGACTTCTAACGTTCGCGTAGTCACAGATGTAATTCCCCTACCCTTAGAGAAGACCCCTCTACAGAAAGGCCCTATGCCGCTTTTATATGGCCCGGATAGGTCCTGGGTCGACAAAGTAGCTTTGAACCCTCAGGTCGCACAGCTGACGGCGTCTGGGGAAACTCCGGTACCTGATCACTGGTGTATACAGGTGAGTGAGAGTAAGAAGTTAAGAGCAAAGAACATGTCAGGGAAAGTATTGGATGTAACAATTAAGGCTACCCCTAATTTATATAATCCTGATTATTTCATACAGTATATGCATCCTCACCCGCATTGCCGCCGGCTTCATCAGTAAGACTGTATTCTGACTGGTCAAAACTAGACGTCTTTAATGATATCAAGTAACTTGTGAGTCTGACACCTGAGTTAGACACCCAGCCTACTAGAGACCAGTCCGGCAATCCGGTATTACAGATTGGAACGGTCGGCACGGGGCTGTGGCTTGCTTGGGAGGCAGAGGCACAGAACTTTGCAAGTACGATCACTAGTACGTCAACGCATCAGATCCCCCAAGAGCAACATAACTGGTTTTCTCTACCTGTAGCCATCGCCAAGGGTATACCTAAGGCTGTGTTAGATTTCCTAAGCGCGCCTAAATTGTCCCTGTGTGAAATTCATGACCCTTTCTCTATTCCTAATCCCACACAGATAGATAAGGATTATAAATTAAGGCAGAAAGCTTGGAGGCTTATGTCTCAATTTCTGATCAGTCGCCAATTTGCAGAATCGATAATTCGGACGACTGAAGCAGTGATTGACACGCAAGCTACTAAGGCCCTATCTCTTACCCGCCGACTTATTTAACAAAACTCAGTCCAAACTCTTGGCGACATTCGGGTTGCTTTCTTGGAAGCAGTCCAAGCAAGGCAAGATTTGCAAGTGTTTCTGGTTAAAAAGTTGCCGGAGGATATAGGGAGTAGGGTAGTCCTTTCCCCAGTTCTCACTACAACCCTTGTTTGTCAGGATACTTGGAGAACTGTATTTAGCCTCTTAGACTCAACGCGACCGACTGCCTCCACGCCTAGGAAGGAGTCAAATAAATTTTGTAAGCCCAAATTTAATCCTCAGAGTCATCCAAGTGGTGCTAAGTTTTTTCCCTCCTTTAACCCTTCTGGCCCGGGTGTCATTTTAAAATGGCACTGCGGCAGATGGGCTGGAGCCCGGGTGTCCTTTTAAAATCCCTATGCTTGAAAGCGTGCTTTGAAATTCGCACGGCGAAAATTTCCTTTGCAGGGGCGATCGCAGCGCCACCAAGCCTCAACTACTACCGTTATCAGTTCCTACGTGCCCGCCATGGTGAGTTATAGTGAAATCATTAATTCCGACGCGTCCGATTCTGTGCAACCTCCCGCGCACCCCAGTGCTACCCCGCTCGCTACATCTACGCTTGTTGCAAGCAAGAAAAAGGCTCAACGCAAGAAAGTGAAGATATTGTTGAGTGATAGTGCTATAGAGAGAGAACTTTTTGCCATTGAAGAAAGCAGTGGCGAAAGCTTGATTGATAAAGAACAGTATATTAGTAGTGCAAGTGAAGACGATGATTTTGTGGGGTTTGGGGATGATGACAATGTTGACTTGTTTGAGGGAGGGGATAGTAGTGATGATCCTGATGTGGAAGTGTTGCAGGAAGGTGCAGTCGAACTTCCGAGTGTGCTAGAGCCTAGGCCTACCCCGTCGCCATCACTGCGTGGTCACCCTAGGCCTAGCCCTAGCCCTAGCCCGGGACCTTCCCCTTTGCCTGCCCGTACGCCCTTGAAAGTGGGTAAATACTTTTACAAACAATCTCTAGTGAAAAGTGCAGCCAAGAAAGCACGCAGGGCAGCAGAGAAAGCTAGGGAAGGCGAAGATAGTGATAGTGACGCCGACCCTGGTCTAGCAACCACCCGCATTCCTTTGTCCCAACGCCTTGACCCGGGACGCCGCGCGGGTCACCCACAGCCCTCGGCTTCATCTCTCTCTCACGATGTTCAAAGGGCCTCTACAATTGGTACTAGTGGGGCGGCATTGTCCTCCCACAGTGAGCCACCACAGGCCCCGCATCGTAGAGCATTATTTGCAGGGGAGAAGCCCTCGGCTTCCCGCAAAAGGAGCCCAACTCCCGAGGCTGAGGCTCCCATTGTTCAACCTCCCGCAGCCTCCCGCCCCCCACGCCGCCGACGCCCGGTCACTTCTTCACCTGAAATGTCCTCTGAAGAAGATGCTGACGACCCCAACATTGCCCCAGATGACCTGACATCGCCTGAGGAGCAAGAGGATGTGGAAGAGGAGGAAGTTCCGACACGACGAGTTCGAGGGCGAGGTCGTGGGCGTGCGGCTCAGCTTGATGGCGCCGCTGCCCCTGGGCGTGGGCGTGGGCGTGGGCGTGCAGGGCGTCTGCGTGGGCATCCGCGTGGGCAAGGGCGTGTGCCTGGGCGTGTGCCTGCTGCAGCTGCACGTGCGCGCTCATCCAACTTGTTTGTGTGGACAGATGGGGCGGATTTTGAGCCAGATTGTCCTGCCTTTGACGAGCAGCAGATTGGTTCCGGGGTGTCACCAGCATATCCCTGTGGCCCAAATGCTACCCCCAGTGAAATTTTCTGTGGCTTCTATGACAATGAAGTCATGGAATATCTCGTCGAGGAGACCAACAACCATCATGAGATCTGTGCCAACTTTATTGGCAGGAAGACCAGTGCCAAGATGGTGGCATGGAGAGCTGTCACTGTGGCAGAACTATATGTGTTCTTGGCACTGACTATGCTGATGACACATATCAGGAAGCACGCTCTGGCAGACTATTGGATCACTGCCTACCTCATCACGACTCCAGCATTTGGCAAGTACATGTCCAGGGACAGGTACTTTGACATCCTCTCCTATCTCCACCTGACCAACAACATGGCAGTCAACCTTCCCGACTCATTATGGAAGATCAGGAAGCTGTATGACATGATACGTCATCGGTTTACCACCTACCTGATTCCATTCCAGAAGATGTGCCTGGATGAGTCTCTGGTCCTGTTCCGTGGTAGGCTGCATTTTAGGCAGTATATCCCGTCCAAGTGACACCGCTTCGGCATCAAGCTCTTCGTCCTCTGCGACTGCAAGACGGGATATGTGCTGGACTTTGTGGTCTACAGCGGCAGTGGTGGGGAAATTGAGACTGACCCCGACATTGGATTTGGCGGCGTTGTCGTGCAAAGAATGATGGAGAAACACTTCCATAAGAACCACATTCTCTACACCGACAATTACTACACGTCGCCCATCCTAACCAAGTACCTCCATGACCGCAAGACCGGAACTGTCGGCACAGTCAAGGCCAAGAGGAGGGGCATGCTAGCCTACCCAACAAAGACGAAGAAGATGGACATCTTCCACAAGAAGAGTGGCCCCATCCTCTCCATCCACTGGCATGACCAGCGCAAGGTCAACCTCCTCACCACATGCCACAAGGCCGAGATGGTCGCCACAGGGAAGGTGGACCGAAGAACCAAAAACCCCGTCCAGAAACCAGCTGCTGTCCTGGACTACAACCTAAATATGCGCCTCGTCGACAAGTCCGACATGCACATGGGCTTCATCGACTGCCTGCGAACATCTTGCAGGTGGTATAAGAAGTTTATTCTGCATACGGTAGATATGTCGACCCTCAATGCCTACAACATCTACCGTCTGAGGACTCCCGGAGCCAAGAAGTACAAGTCCCTGCGGAAGTTCCACAAGCAGGTGATACTTGAGCTCCTGGCTAAATATGCGGAACCTGGGAGACCACTACAAGGACCAGGCCAGCTGGACCGCACGGGGTGTGCCGACTTCTTCAGGAAGCACCAGCTCCACCCCCTTCCTTTCAAAGCACCCGGTAGTAAAGTTAGGAGTCAGAAGAGGTGCCATGTGTGCAGCCACTTAACTCGCAGACCCCACAAAGCGAGCAAAACCACATGGGAATGCCTCGAGTATGAAGTGGCACTGTGCACTGGACGGTGCTTCAACGACTTTCACACTCTAGTGCAATATTGAAGTGCCCGTGACAATGACAGTGAAAGTGACACTCTAAAATGTAGGCTAATAGTAATAATAAAACTAAGTATAAGTGAAAGAGACACACATAAGTAATAATAAGTGCCTTCACAACAATATGAACAAGTGAAAGTGACACTAAAATATATATTATAGCTTACTTCTAACACTAAATAAGTGAAAATGACACTATCAATTATCCTAGTCCAGTGAAAGTGACACTATAATAATAATAAAACTAAGTATAAGTGAAAGAGACACACATAAGTAATAATAAGTGCCTTCATAACAATATGAACAAGTGAAAGTGACACTATATATATTATTAGCTTACCTAACAATACATAGTGAAAATGACACTATCAATTACCATAGTCCAGTATAAATAATAATAACTACTATAATAATAACAATAAAACTAAGTATAAGTGACAGAGACACAAATAATTTCATAAAAATAACTTTATTGAGTGAAAATAACATAATATCTATAATAAATGGCATAATAAACAATAAAAACTCTCAAATCGCTTCCCGGCATAATTGCGGGTGGGGCGACGAGTGCAACAGGGCGTCGTAGCCGGGGCCGCGGTTGAGTGTTCGGACGCGCCGAGGTAAATACACGGCAAAAGTTACCTCCACTAACATCGCCATAACACCGGAACCAGTTGAGCTAGAGAGCTCTACTCAACGCCAGTCTACGCAGCAAGGTAAGGCGAACATTTTATTATTTGTTTGATTATTGTACCTCTTGTATTAAGGGAGATAGGCCTTTGTTTACAAGTCTTATTTTTCAGCTAGATCGCCCGGATACGAGCTCCGTCATTTAGAAAGGCAGCCCGGGCCAGAAGGGTTAAGACTCCTTCCAAGCCGGGAAGCAGTAGCTCTACCAGAGGTAAGCCCCAAGGTAAAGGATCAGGGAAGTGGTATAAAGGTCAGTCAGGACAGGAGTCATGGCCCCCTACCTCCAGCCAGCTGTCTACCCCATCCACATCCCAATAAAAGAACTAATTCATCACAAAGCTCTCTCACTCCCAGGGCCCCTGAAGGGCGAGTTGGATACGAGTGTTGCTCTGCCGGACAAGTCCAGTTGCATGACTGGAGAATTCCGGACGTATTACCGGGCTTGGCCCCGGCAAACTTGGACACGGACAGTGGTACGCAAGGGAATCACTTGGCGGTGGCTCCAGCGACCTCGCTTACGTCAACCTTTAGAATTCCACCATGTTTCTTTAGAGGTGGAGTCACTAGTCCAAGAAATTATAACCAAGCCTATCATTGTCCCGGTCAATCCAACTCGCCCTGTTTACACATCCAGACTTTTTCTCGTGACGAAGAGGGACAGCCCTCAGATGAGGGCGGTCGTAGACTTGTCCCAACTGAATCGCCATATTCACAACCCATCGTTCGGGATGCTCACTGTGAATCAGATCAGGCTAACTCTTCCGCCTCAAGGCTGGATGTGCTCGTTAGACCTGACAGAAGCCTATTGGCATGTCCTGGTAAACAAAATGTTCCAAAAATTCCTCGCACTGAGGATCAGGCATCAAAATTATGTTTTTCAGAGAATGCCTTTCGGTCTGAACCTGGCACCAAGAGTATTCACCAAATTAGTCCGACAGGCTCTGGTTACCACTATTACGGCAAGGGATCACAATTATGTGGTACCTAGACGACTGACTGGTGGTAGCAGAATCTGAGATAAAATGCCTCCAACATATCAATACCATTCTACACCATGTCAAATCCCTAGGGTTCAATATCAACTTGGCAAAGTCAAATCTTGTCCCAACAAGGGTAATTAGAAGTGCCACACACAAGCTTCTTATGGTGACCACCAGTCAGAAAATTGTCGCATTGTCGAAGGAACCTAGGGCAAGTGGTAATTTACTTGGCAACTCAACAATATAATCAGTTTCGTTTAAAAGGCACTCCATTCACAAATGGTATTTTTTTGGTAGTAACATATCTATTTGTGCACACACAATTAATATATGTATCAACTATAACCCTATAATCATTACACATGGCAAAACAAAAATCAATTTATGAGAATCCACAAATTGCTTGCAAAGTATGAATGTTAACTTGCTAAGCACCAAATCCTTATAGAAATAGTATACTGTATATAATAAACACATGTTATAGTAGAATTATTTACAGTGGAATAAACCACTGTCAGTAAGTTTCACAATTGCTAAGACTCACTGAAAATATAGATGTGGATATAGATGAGAATATGGCAGGACCTCATCACTCATCACTGCCCGACATACGATATAAGCTCTCCCTCACCCTTCTTCCCACAAACAAACTCACACGCGCGAGCAATCCTCCAAAAACGATATCGACAGCTTACTAAATTTTCCAGAACTTCTGTTGATTTCTTGTAAAAACTTATCTTATGATGATAATACATAGCATCAATTAATAGAGCATACTTATATGAAAATATAATCATGCTTCTCGTAATATAGTAATAAAGGGTAAGGGAATGGCGTAATCAGAGACAGCCGAGAACGGAGAGAAGTCCTGTTTACGTACAGTCGGCCCTCGGGTAACGCGGCTTCTGGTGCCGCGGTTTTGCTCTAACACGGGTACCCCAAATGTGCCGAGTCAGCATCTAGCATGGTTTTGTTTCGGTAACGCGCGTGGGGTTGTGGCGGGTGGTCGGCATCTCTCGGCCGGTGATGTCAGACTCGTGACGTCAGACTCGGGTGTGCTCGGTGCGTGTCGTTTCCCGCCAAGTCAGTGTGCTGCCGCGTCTACCCGTGATTACCAGTGTCCATGCAAAACGTCTCTGTTTTCGCTAGTTTCGCCGCAACCATGCCTCCCCCCAACAAGCGTCGAAAGTTTACATATGCTGAGAAGCTGGAGATAGTCAAGAAGGTGGAAGGTGGAGCAAAGAAGGCTCATATTGCTCATAAATATAGGGTCAACGAGTCGACTATTAGAACCATCTTCAAGGATAGAGAGAAGATCCGCAAAGTTTTGAAGGGACACCCTGGCCAAGCTAGCCTGCATGTCTTCAAAGTTGCTAACCCTGTGCTCAAGACTACGGAGAAACTTGTGGGCAGATATATAGATCGGCAAAGTAGGAATGGGATACCGCTCGATGGCAAGGTTATTCGCCAGAAGGCTAAACTTTTATATCAACAAGTGGCCACCAAGTTAAACGAGCGTCACCCGCCACCATTCCAAGCTTCCCATGGCTGGCTGTGGTCATTCATTAAGCGTGAGAAGATGAAGAATGTGAGAATAACAGGAGAGGCAGCCAGTGCAGATACAGCAGCAGCAAATTAATTCCCTGCCTATTTACGCCAAGTTATAGAAGAAGGCGGATATACGGCAGACCAAATATTCAACGCTGATGAGACTGGCTTTTTTTGGAAGTCTATGTCCAAGCGTACCTATATCCATAAGAAGCAGAAGAGTGCCAAGGGCTTTAACCTCTGAAGTGCACATGGGGGGTATGAGACACCACACTCCTGTGCTGACGTATTTGAGCTGTTCCCATCACAAACATCGTTATTTTACCATAAATAGCATTAATACTTATCCATATGCGCCTATTATAGGTTGATTATAAAGGTATTAACCTGTTACAACAATAAAACAAGTGGAAACAGCGTTTGGATGGTCAAAATCGGCGATACAGGCCAGGAGTTACATAATGTATGGCTGAGGCAACCTCCCTTCCCACCACTTTTCCCCACGTCTGGAGAGAGACTGTCGATCGATACTCTCTCTCTCTCTCTTGCACTCGCTTGCTAACAGTGATGACAATGCCCTGCTTGCAACTCGCTAATGTTAGCACGAAAATATACCACAGAATAACGGAATAACAGGGAAAATAGGTGATAACTGAAGGAGGTGAGGAAAGTGGGGAAGGAGGGGAGGTGGAGGAGTGATATTTGGCATGGCCCAGGGGCAATAAAAAAAAAAAAAAAAAAAAAATGTTTTGGGGTGTTTTAAATGGATTTTTTAATAGCCTTACTCTTAAGAGTCTTCCCGCAGTCCGCCGGGGGAACTCTTAAGAGTCTTCCCGCAGTTCCCGGGTTAAGGGTGCAAAGGACAGTGACATTGCTATTAACATGCAATGCTTCGGGGTCCTGTAAATTAAAACCCCTAGTGATCCCCCGTGCAAAGAAGCCTCGCCCCTATAGGAACCATGATATGTCCCGTTTGAATGTCCACTGGATTTCTAACAAAAAAGCTTGGATGTCGGCTGCCCTAAATCTCGAGTGGTTCGACAAGTGCCTAGTACCTGACCTAGAACAGTTCTGTCGCCGAAAAAACCTAGCCTTTAAGATCCTGTTTATACTCTACAATGCTCCTGGACATTCTCCCCTGCTAGTCGACCGACACCCTGCAATAAAAGTTATGTTCATGCCTCCTAATACAATGTCTCTTCTGCAACACTTAGACCAAGAGATCATCGCCAACCTAAAAGCCAGCTATGCTACCAAGACCTTTACAATGTTGGACTCTGCAACAGACACCCACGAAGAGATTGATCAGTTGTCCGACCTCGACTCTCCACAGGTTTCAGATCCAGATGACCCTGAACCAGCCCCTGAACCTGCCCCTGAACCTGCCCCTGGACCAGCCCCTGAACCTGCCCCTGGACCTGCCACTGAACCAGCCCCTGGACCTGCCCCGGAGGATCCTGCAATAATCACTGTCTTCCAATTTTGGAAAAAGTTCCACATTAAGAATGGCATTGACTTTATTGTGGAAAGCTGAGGCAGAGAGAGAGGGGCAACGCACCACATCACCACCAAACAAGGTACAGTAGAGTACTGGATTCTTATTGTTACTTTAATTTATTAATATGCAAGATTTCATACATATGTTCTGTAAAATATTGTTAGGTTGTGTGTGACTAATGTTTGATCCATATTTTGTTAGGTTATCGGGTGGTAAATGGTCAAAAAATGGACTTTGGGGAAGTGACTAGAACGAATTGAATTTTTCCAATATAACCTTTGCCTTGTGTAACGCGTTTTTGCGTAACGTGGCCTGGGGCCGGTACGATATACCCGCGTTACCCGAGGGCGGACTGTATAGAGGTTTTCGTACCGTAGCAGCAGTAAAAAAAGATAAGCCCGAGACCATGCCCAAGACCAATAATTGGTAAAGCCTATCTTATTTTATGGACTATTATAATATTCTACTCTATGTGAAGTCTAAACGCTATATAAATGTCAAACACTTCTAAGAAACTTACGTTGGATGAATTATTTACTTCATAAACCTCTGAATAAAAGAACTGAAATGATAAAATATTTTGTACAAAGGTTAATATCTAGTTTTATATTTACAAAGGGCGAATATGCTACAAATTAAACAAACGAAAACTGCTTCAAAAATCATACTCATGGCTGCTAATAGTATATAACGCATAATCTTGGTATATTTATTTTTTACCTAAAAAATATTCTAGTTAGTCCCCAAAGCAACCATTCTTCATCTGGTGGTCACCCCAAGAAGCTTGTGTGTGGGACTTCTATTTCAGTGGGTAGGGCTGCTGTGGGACACAGCACACCTAACTCTCAGTCAGAGTGTAGACAATCGCAACAGGTTACGCAGGAAACTGTTTCATTTCCTTCACAGTCTGACTACCACAAGGAAGGTGTGGGAGTCCCTCGTCGGATCTCTCAACTGGATTCAACTAACACTACAGTTGGGCCGGTTGAAAGTAAAGAGGTTAATCTTGGAGGGAAACAGACATTTTCCACTTTTGCCGGCGGACAAGTCATGGCATATCCTGAAGTTAATCCACAACTTACTAGCGGTCTGGGCAAGGCCAGAAACATTGCATTAAATTATGATGTGGACTTCTCCTCCGCCTACGGTAAGGATAGCTACCGATGCTTCAGGTACTCTGGGTTGGGGTTATCAGTAAAATCTCGGACACCAAGGTCAGGGTCTTTGGTCCCGGTTCAAGGAGTTTCACATCAATGCGAAAGAGTTACTAGTTCCCCTATTTTTCCTTCAGGATCATGGTTCAACTCTAGTGGGAAAATCAATAGCCATTCGAATGGAAAATCTGAATGCAGTCACATGCATTTAGAAGCAAGGGTCAACGAGGTCTCGAGTGTTGCTAGAGTTGTCGGAAAAGATCTTTGTGTTGGCGGACAATCTAAACATTTATCTTTATGCATCTTATCTGCCGGGCGTGGCCAACATATGGGCAGATGCTCTGTCATGGAGACAGAACACATTAGTAGAATAGGCGCTCAAGCAAACCGTCTTTCAGAAGATGATTGCAGAGCCATACCATCCACAAATGGACTTGTTCGCGTCAGAGGAGAACCACAGACTCTCTCTCTTCTTCACTCTCCGGGCTCAAACCCCGGCGGGAGGACCAGACGCATTGCTGACGGACTGGAACAGGTGAAATTCCATCTATCTGTTTCCACCACCAGACGCTTCACTTACGTGTCAAGTAGTTCACAAACTACGGGATTATCGGGGCTTCGTCTCGATGATCACGCCCCTGTGGCCGGCTCAGGTGTGGTACTCCCAATTGAAGACGTGATGCGAGAACCCGGTGTCACTCCCGATCTCGTATTTCCACTTGGAGGCAATTGGCAACCTAAAGACCTCGCTGACTTTTGCCTTGTGGAAATTCAAAGGGCCAGATGGTTAGCCCACTATGGGGAGAGCGTTACTAATAAATTAATTAATCAGTATACTCTCTCCACTAGACGTCAGTACCAATCTCACTGGAGAGCCTTTACTACTTGGATCGTGGAAACTGACCAGACCGTTGCATCGGTGTCTTTAATTTTCAAATACCTAGACTATCTATTTTAACATACGGAGGGATGTTCTATCCCTCTATATGGATGGACTATCTATTTTAACATAAAGGCTTGTGGCGGGTGCCCAACCCCGAAAGGGGTTGAAATAGGGGAGCTATCCCCCCGCCAAAGGTGGCTTTCTAGGTCCTTTCCTAGCTGATGCTGAGAGGATTGGGTTCTAGTCATGTGGTGATGGGCTGGTCTATCAGAGTGAGAACTGAGCGATCTCTGCCATACCCATAGCTTACTCTGACTGTTCCTTTTACTTATATGTTTTTTAGATCTCAAGTGATGGCGTCTTTTCCGTGGATTGACCTCCCAATCTACCAAGATTGGAAGCCAAAGCGTCACATTTTTCCTTTGCCCCTCAACTTTCTCTTCATAATTGCTGAGGGGCACAGGGTCCTGGATGGGGCTTTGGTTTCCCGGGCGTTTCCGCACCCTCCTCAACTCCCCGCCATGGAGTGGCTTTGGTCACCCAGGTTTTATTGTGGTCGAGGGGGGGGGGGGGGGGGGGTTTCTGTGGGGGCGCTCAGTTATGGCCTTGGCCTTGCCCGGGGCCGTTCGGCCAGGCAGCTTGGGGAACAACAACAACAACAACATAAAGGCTTGTCAGTAGTCACACTAAAGAATCACATGACCGCTACCTGAGACGATTGCCCACTACATTTTGGAGTGTCCTAGGTTCCACTCTCACAGAACTACTCTGTGCGACCGTATGCGGTGCCTGGGTGCCACTGATTTCGACTTGGGTGTCCTCCTTGGTGGTACTGGTTTAGATGACGTTAAACGGGCTTGTGTGGTTCGCCTCCTCTGCAACTTCTTGAGGACGACGGGCCGTTTGGTCCGCCACTGAGCCCCCCAGGGTCCTCTACTGCAGTTGCGAAGGCAGGGCTGTAGCGGGCGTGTCTTCACGTCCGAGTTTCGCCCTTTACAAGAAACAAGAAACAAGAAACAAGAAACATGACCGCTATCAGAGTTCCATTTTTTTATTTAGCTGGACTCTGAGTACCGCAAGCGGAGGACAAGGGTTTCATGCGTGCATGTTTCAAGCTTCGCCCACCACCAATCCAGCTCATGCCTACCTGGTCACTTGACAAAGCCTTGTCATTGCTTCATTCTCAGAAATATAGTCACAATCCTACTTTTGATTTAATCTTAAAGAAAGCTGTGTTCCTTATGGCCTTGGCTACAGGAAACCGGGTATCTGAGCTGGCGGCGATGAGCAATGAACCCAATTGTCTGAGGTTCGCCCGGCGCAATGTCAATGTTCAAATTGCGCCGTCGCCTACTTTCATTGCCAAAAACAAGCACAATGAACATGTCTTTACAGAATTTGAGGTTCCGGTGCTCAAAGAGGAGATACTCACCACAAGCTATGTTCGGTGAAATCTTTATTGACCTATATGGGAGTGTCCCGGCCTAAACAACCGGGAGCTCTGTGGGTGAATCACACAGGTAAACGTCTTACGAAGAGGAAATTAGCAGCTTTATTAGTCGATGTGATCCGGGAAAGTAATCCGGGAGCCGTTAGGCAAGCTCATGACATAAGAAAGTGGACAGTTTCACTTAGATTCTTAAAAAAATAATCAGTTACTGATATTCAGGCAATGCATTTATGGGCGTCAAATCACACCATTTATTAGTGGCCCCTCCATCATTGACGATTATGCCTATTACATAAAGCACCCTCTTCAAACACTCATTTACCGTAGTTTGAATCTACCGCGCAGAGCATAAAAAATTGAGGAGCCTTCATCATGAGCGCACGCAACCTCACTCATGGTTCGTCATTATGAAATTGGGTACTCACTACGAAAATAAGAATAACTATTCATAAGCTTTCCATAACTTCGTGGATGTACTTGTGTGGATCTTTAACCAGACGCTGACTTCAGGCGTCATTCTTCCTTCTCTGCTCTGCGCTCAACCTGCCCTGACGTGTCTCCCCACGCTCCGCTCGTTCCGCATTTGCTGCGTCCCTAGTGAGTTTTTTCTCATTTGTTTACTCTGGGATGTATCGAGTAAGGTTAGGATATGCGTAGCAGGGGTGTCATGGGCGGGCTGCCCGCAGTTCAGTGTATTTGGGTCGCGTGTTTGGGACGCCTATTTCGGGCGTACCCTCGTGGTCCCGTGGTGGACGCGTGAAACGTTTTCGCGGATTAGCTAGCCTAGTTATTTAGTTGGCTTTAACTACGTGTGATTAGGCTTCTTTTTATCTTTCTGATGAAGTTGCCTTATTTGATTGTTTTCTGACGTTCCTAGCGTATTTTTCTTCACTTAGTGAAGTTTTTTCTAGGTCCCGTGTCAGTGCTTCCCTCTCCCGGGTATATTTCTTCGAGGTGTGTTGGCTGCTGTTCCTGTTGTGATAATATTCAGTGCTTTTTGTTTTATTACCACATGTTTAAGCGATACTCCGTCTGCTTAGGCCGAGCCAGCCTCTCGTAGCTTTTTTACATGTACAAGTGTTATTGATTTATTGTATAAATATGTACTACTGTGTCATGTGTGTTCTGGATAAGTTGTGTATTGGCTTATTCCAGGCACTATTTGTGTACCTCCGATTGCATCTGGTTGGTGTGGGTTACCGTTTCCGGCGGGTTTTCTCGATTGCTCCGTGAAAATCTGGCTGGTTCTCAGATTGCGTTTGGTGGGTGTGGGTTGCGTTTTCCGGCAGGTTTTCTCGATTGCACTGAGAAAATCCGGCTGGTTGCAGAGTTTTAATCACGCATGGTTAAAATAGGCTAGTTTCCCCCGGCGAGTGGTGGCTTGAGGGCTCTCCAGAACTGCGTCTCTGTAGTGGGGCCTGTGTTCAGGCTTACTGTGTGTTTCCCGGCGGAATGGCTTTACCTGATTCAACTAGGGGTTCATGCGGACACCTGTTGACTATAGTTTTTCCCGGTTTTGCAAAGCCGTTGAAAAACTGGGCTGTTTGTTTGAGTAGTCTTTCCACCCCGGCGATCTTTTGCAAAGAAGTGGGGATAGGAACAATTGGGGTTAACTTTTCTATTAATTTTCACCTGGCGGTTGAACCTCGGGAGGGTGGGAATCACGGATTTGCAATTCGGTAGGATTAGCCTAACAATTGAGGGATACAATTAGGCATCGAGACATTCAACTCACGGCGATCTCTGAAGGCTTCGAGAGGAGTCAGATCTATTGATTAAGATGGGCTTAACCTGGCTAACGGCATTATAATAAGGAGGCCGGCGTCTTATTATGGGTTCCCGGTGAACGTTATATCACAGGGAAGACTGCGTCACTTATAAAGAACTGCTCGTCTTTATATCATGTCAGAGGATATTCTTAAATCTTTTGGACACGTAAAGTTATTCACAAATCTTTACATATGAACCTACAGGGTAACGAGAGGTAATAGTGGTGTATTACGTCTCGTTGCCCGGCGGTTCATTAACACTTGTGTTAGAACATTTTGGGGTAACCTTATGAGCATTAATTCCTGGAAATTTTCTTCTTTCCAGGGCGGAGTTCCGGCGGGTCCACAGAGGACCAGGTGAGGCCCGGGGGGAGTTAGCTTTTAACCAGTCTCTGCCATGGCTGCTCTAGCCCCTGTTTTTGCTCTTTGCTCAACGCCCTCATGTTCCGGGATCCCTATTTTTGCGCACACTCTGTGCATTCGTTGTGTCAAATGCTTGGACCGATCAAGGGGTTTGTGGGTTACGAAGAATTGTACCTTTTGTAGTCAGCTGAGTATTAAAGTATTACAGCACGACAATCTGGCCGCGGCGGTTGCATTACGCGAGGTCAGACAACTTCTTACTAATTATGCTACTACAGTGGCTCATAAAGCACTGCAGTGTGATAACGTAATTCTGTGGGACCGTTTGTTGGTTCAGCACCCCCCAATTAAACGTCCTCCTTCCCGAAGTAAAGTAAATAAGTCGGCAGAGGCTGGGCTGGGTAAAGGGCTTCTTCCCTCCCCCGGCACATCTAAGAGACCGCGAGAGCCGTCTCCCCCGGCGACAGCTTCGGAGTTAAGATCTAGGTCCAGGTCACGGTCTCCTCTCAGAAAGCAGACACATAGTCACTCGACTTCACCTTCGCGGAAGAAGAGTAAGACAGACAAGACCAAGGACAGTTCTAGTGATACATCAAAGTCGAGGCGGAGTCACAAGTCTTCTAAAAAGGAGTCTCATGTACGAAAGTCCTCCCGGCGTTCGCCGAAGCCTCGAACCTCGCTTTCTGCCTCTACTCCCGATATGTCTCAAGTCCAATCTGACAGGTCGGAGGTGGAGTCAGAGACTGTGGTGAGGGATATACCGGCAGACATAGTGTCCCCAAATAATATTCTCACTTTAGATTTAGAGGGTTCTCCCGGCAGTGATAACCCACTAGAGGGCTCGAGTGAGGGCTCAGTCATTGGGGTGGGGCCTGGCTCACAAGTAAGTTCCGGCCAAGGCCAGGGAGTTTGGAGATACTCCCAGCCATGGAGGGACAGCTCTCTTCCGTCTCAGGCAACTCAGGTAGTGGCTGAAGTCCACCGGGACGCGGAGACACCGTCTTCCATCCCAGACTTAAAATGGCAACATCAAGGGGTCACAGCCTCGGCGGAATCCTCTCAGGAGGGACCGGAGGCAGGGGATGATGGGTCTATTATTTCTGAGGTGGGTAACGTAGATAACTCTCAGAATAGGGATATTTCACCTAATAGTTCTTCCTCTGCTCAATTTGTCACGGCGGATGAGATTGATGGGTTATTAGCAAGTGCTTTAACTAAGTTTTTTGGCCAGCAACCGGAGCCTCCTATAGTTGGTCTGGGAGCTCCCACGCCAACATCGACTGTCCGACCTCTGGCTACTTCCATTGCTTTGACACAAATTCCGCTCACTCTCCTTGTATCACCTACTATTGTTTACTAGGCCAACTTCGGCGGCACTAACTACTTCCAATGTGCGAGTAGTAGCAGACGTAAATCCTCCCCCGTTAGACAAAGCCCCGATCAGAAAAGGGGCTATGCCTCTCTTATACGGGCCAGACGATTCTTGGGTATCATTGGTACCAAAAAAGCCAGAGGTAGCACAGTCCACTATGTCAGGGGAGCTTCCGGTACCACGAGAGTGGGTAATCCAAGGGAATAAATCTAGGAAGTTAAGGGCTCTAGATATGCTGGGAAATGTACTTGATGTTAGTATTAAGGCCATCCCCAACTATTATCATCATGATTATTTTGTATATTCTTCTACACCTGCCCTACCCCCTGCGTCAGCTTCAAAACTATTTTCGGACTGGACAAAACATGATGGGTTCAATGACATCAAAGCGCTGTCGGCTCTAACCCCTGAGTTGGGTTTAAAGACATTTACAGACTCAGCCGCGAATCCAGTTTTGAAGGTGGAGCAATTGGGTCCGGGACCTTGGGTGGATTGGCTAGTCGAGGCGCAAAACTTTGCAACTACATTCACTTCTAAAGCTTCACACCAAATTCCACAAGAGAGCCATTCTTGGTTCTCTCTCCCAGTATACTCTGCCAGCGGAGTTCCCTCTGCTCTATTTGCCTTTTTAGCTGCCCCTAAAATTAATCTATGCGAGCTTAAAGATCCTTTCTCTACACCTTCCACTGCTCACCTAGACCGGGAGTTTAGGCTACGGGGTAAGGCGTACAGACTATTTTCTCAGTATATTGTTACGCAACAGCTAGCAAAATCAATGCTAAGATCTGCTCAGGCTATCGCGGACACAGAAGTCCAAAAGGCGATCGAACTATATAGACGCTTACTTCTCCAGACTTCCATTCAGTCACTAGGAGATATACGCACGGCCTTGTTAGAGGCGGTGCGGGCAAGACAAGATCTAAGGATGTCTCTCGTCCGAAAGCTCCCGGATAGGATTGCTAATCAAGTAGTAATGTCCCCAGTTCTAACTGCCTCTTTAATGTCCCCGGAGGTGTGGAGGACGGTGTTTAACATGGCTCAGGCCTTGAAGCACAGTCCCGCCCCGTCTCAGAAACCTGCTTTCACTTTTACCAAGCCCAAACCAGTCGCTAAAGCTCAGTCTGGTGGGGCAAAATCCTTTCATTTGCCTAAATCCTCTTCCACCCAAGGTCAGTACAGATACAAGCAAGGAAAGTCTTCAGGTACCCATAAAGGACAGAGGTATCAAAGGCCGGGTCAGGGCCCGTCTCCAGCCAAACCCGGCCAGTCGTCTAAACTTCCACCACCACCACCACCAAAAAACTAAGGTCTCCCTCATTTCCAGGGCCGATCTTCCGGCGGGTGGATCAGGGGGTAGTCCAGCCGGCGAACCCTTGTCTGCTAACTGGGTCGTTCCGGGCGAATCATCGCGCATGGCCTGTTTTTACATCCAAACTTTTTCTGGTACCCAAAAGGGACAGTGTTCAGATGAGGCCGGTCGTAGACCTGTCTTATCTGAACCTCCATATTCACAACGTGTCCTTCCGGATGCTGACAGTGAATCAGATCAGGCTAACACTTCCGCCGGAAGGGTGGATGTGTTCTTTAGATCTGATGGACGCGTATTGGCACGTCCCGGTAAACAAACGGTTTCAACGTTTTCTAGCATTAAGAATCATGCATCAGACTTATGTCTTTCAGAGGATGCCATTCGGTTTAAACCTAGCACCTCGCATATTCACGAAATTAGTCCGGCAAGCCCTGATGCCCTTGTTGCAACAAGGGAGCAGGATTTTGTGGTATCTAGACGACTGGCTGGTGGTGGCGGAGACGGAACAATTATGCATAAATCATGTCAACATAACATTAAATCATGTAAAATCTCTAGGATTCAAGGTAAACCTGGTAAAGTCAAACCTTGTTCCCTCACGAGTGGTTCAGTGGATAAGGCTGGTCTGGGACACAGCTGCTCTCACTCTGAGTCAGAGTGTGGACAATCGGAGCAGGTTTCACAAGAAACTGTTTCTGTTTCTTCACAGTCTGACTACGACACAGAGAGTCTGGGAATCTCTGGTCGGCTCTCTCAACTGGATTCAACTAACTGTAAAGTTGGGCCGGTTGAAAGTCAAACGTTTAATTTTGGAGGCAACACATTTTTTCCACTATTGCCGGCGGAAACGTTATGGCCCATCCCAAAATTAATACACACCTTACTAGCGGTCTGGGCGAAGAGGGAAACATTGCACTCAGTCATGTCAGGGACCTCTCCTCCGCCGACGGTATGGGTGGACACGGATGCGTCAGGCATGATAGGTTGGGGCTTTCAGTCAAACCAAGCGCACCTGGGTCAAGGGCTTTGGTCCCATTCAGAATCCTCCCACATAAATGTCAAAGAGTTACTAGTCCCCTTGTATTTCCTTCAGGCTCACGGCTTTTCTTTGCGGGGCAAATCAGTGGCCTTCAGGATGGACAATCTGAATGCGGTTCACTGCGTTCAGAAACAGGGGTCAACGCGATCTCGGAGGTTGCTAAACGTGTCAGAAAAGATTTTTGTACTATCCGACAAGCTGGACATTCAGCTTCACGCTTCTTATCTCCCCGGCGTAGCGAACGTCTGGGCAGACGCTCTATCTCGGAGACAGAGCACAACAGTAGAATGGGCGCTCAAGCAAAACATTTTCGACCTAATGATTGCGAAGCCTTACCGTCCACAAGTGGATCTATTTGCATCCGAGGAGACTCACAAACTCCCGCTGTACCTAACCCGCCGGACAACCACGCCGGCGGGAGGACCCGACGCACTGGTGACGGACTGGAACATGTGGAGTTCCATTTATCTGTTTCCGCCACCAGACACTTCTCTAATGTGCCAAGTAGTTAACAAACTACAGGATTATCGGGGCGTCGTCTCATTAATCGCGCCCCTGTGGCCGGCGCAGGCGTGGTACCAGCAATTAAAAACGTGGTGCCCGAACCAGGTGTCGCTCCCGGTCGAGTATTTCCACTTAGACACGATTGGCAACCTAGAGACCTCGCTGACTTTTGCATTATGGACATTCAGGAGGCTAAATGGCTAGCTCCATATGGTAGAACCATGACTGATAAATTCATGAATCAATACACACAATATACTAAGAGACAGTATCATTCGCATTGGCAGTCTTTCACTTCTTGGATACTCAGAACAGAACAATCCGTGCCTTCGGTGGCTTTGGTTTTTAATTATTTAAACTAACTGTTTGAGCAGAAACGTCTCTCTGTAGTAACGTTAAAGAATCACTTAACAGCAATTAGGATGCCATTCTTGGACCTTACAGGTCTAACCATACCATTAGCGGAGGAAACAGGTTTCATGAGGGCATGTTTTAAACTCCGCCCACCTCCCCGTCAGCTCATGCCTACCTGGTCTCTGGACAAAGCGTTGTCATTACTTCATTCCCGGCGGTACCAAAATACTGCAGATTTTGACTTACTTTTAAAAAGGGCAGTATTCCTTATGGCTTTGGCTACCGGGAACAGGGTGTCTGAGCTGGCGGCGATGAGCAACACACCTAATTGCATCAGGTTTGGTAGGCTCAATGATTATATTCATATTGCTCCTTCCCCAGGGTTCATCGCCAAGAATGAACACAGTGATCACATGTTTTCAGAGTTCACTGTGCCGGCATTGAAAAGGGGAAAGGTGCACCATAATTTATGTCCAGTGCAAGCGCTTACCAAATATTTGAAGGTCGCACCTAGGAATCAACAAGGTGCTTTATGGGTATCAAGTACGGGTAAACGCGTTATGAAGCGTAAACTGGCTTCTCTCTTAGTTAACGTCATTCAGGAAAGTAATCCCGGCGTGGTGGGTAGAGCTCACGATTTACGCAAATGGGCGACCTCTTTACGTTTCCTTAAGAATTTTTCTGTTGAGGACATAGCAGCCACGCACCTCTGGTCCTCTAATCATACTTTTTTGACTCGATACCATTCAGTAGCTTTGGACAGGCCTTCCATGCCATGTATAGCTTTACGGCAGAGGGTCTAGGTGGCCTCTGGGTCACTTAATGTTTAGATGAAGAAAAGAGAGGGGGGGGGGGGGGTGCAGTCAGTGTAACATAGGACACCCTAGACCCCGCCAGAGTACGTGTGCGGAGCTTACGAGCTGTGATACAGGGTGTAGGTGCTGTGATTTTAAAATTTCTCTGTAGTATTCATTACAGGAAATTGTGCTAACGTCCAATCATAGTTCAAAGACAATGCTTGTTGTAAATAGTTTTGGCTGTGAAGCAATATAATTTTAAGTAAATCTTAGTAGTTGCGGCCGCAGCTGGTATTTGTAATGTAAGTACCTCTTTACGGTATAATTTTCAATATATATCCAAGAGTTAATGGGGTTTATATGTGCACATGTAAACTTTGATGTTTTTTGTTTTTCACCACTTACTTTAAGTGGGGTGCCTTCTTAACTACCAGCTCTGTGTACAGAGTCTCGGAGTTAACCCCTTTTTTGTCCAAGCAGGCTTCTTTGAAGCACGCTCCTGCTTGTCACCTTTTTTGTATATTTTATGCTGTATAAAGTATTATGCACACAAATATATCTTTTTTACAAAGTATGAATACTATGTGGTTGTTTGATTATCTGCTTTTGCTAGAGTTATGATATGATTACGAATGTCCCCCTCCAGTCTTAGATATCAGGCATAATCGTCAATGATGGAGGGGCCACTAATAAATTATAGGTTTGACTCCTGTAAGGAGATAAAGAAAACCTAATATTTAGTAGTGGCCCCGTAATCATTGACGACTGGGGCCCTCCCGACCATCCCCTTCCCATTCGTTGATGTATTAAGGATTTTGGTTTACTTGATATGTCAGTGAAGGAAGAATGACGCCTGAAGTCAGCGTCTGGTTAAAGATCCACACAAGTACATCCACGAAGTTATGGAAAGCTTATGAATAGTTATTCTTATTTTCTTTTTATTTGTTATTTTTTTACAAAGTTTTTTCGTAGTGAGTACCCAATTTCATAATGACGAACCATGAGTGAGGTTGCGTGCGCTCATGATGAAGGCTCCTAAATTTTTTATGCTCTGCGCGGTAGATTCAAACTACGGTAAATGAGTGTTTGAAGAGGGTGCCTTATGTAATAGGCATAATCGTCAATGATTATGGGGCCACTACTAAATATTAGGTTTTCTTTATCTCCTTACAGGAGTCAAACCTATATTCTTAACACGTTACTTGTCTGTTACTCTAGATAAACCACGAATGGCCTGTGTCGCTTTGAGACAACGGGTCTGAAGGTCTGGTGCTTTTTATTATTATGTTCTAGTTGTATGAAGAGAGGGGTGGGGGGGTGGGGGGGGGCACGGCATTTGATAGCTAAGACCCTCATCCCTGCCGGACGTGGTTAGTACGTGCATGCACTGTGATATTCATTATCCTAAGGTTACTCGAGGACTGGAATCATAGTCAAGAGTGAACATTTTGTATTTTGTATACATAACCAAATATTTGATGTGATATATTTATTAGTGGCCCCTCCATCATTGACGAACATGCCTATTACATAAGGCATCCTCTTCAAACACTAATCCGCCGTAGTTTGAATCTACCGCGCAGAGCATTTAAAATCTGAGGAGCCTTCATCATGAGCGCACGCGACCTCACTCATGGCTTCAGTCATTATGAATTGGGTTCTCACTACGAAAAAACTTCGTAAAAAATAAAAAACAAAAAGAAAATAAGAATAACTATCCAATAAGCTTTCCATCATATCGTGGATGTACTTGTGTGGATCTTTGACCAGACGCTGATTCAGGCGTCATTCTTCCTTCTCTGCTCTGCGATCAGCCGGCCCGGACGTGTCTCTCCACGCTCCGCTGGTTCCGCATTTGCTGCGTCCCTAGTGAGTTTTTTCTCATTTGTTTACTCCGGGATGTATCGAGTAAGGTTAGGATATGCGTAGCAGGAGTGTCCTGGGCTGGTTGCCCGCAGTGCAGTGTATTTTGGGTCGTAAGTTTGGGGCAACTATTTCGGATGTACCCTCGTGGTCCTGTTTGTGGACAGGTGAACTTTTCACAGTTAGCTAGCTTTGTGATGCAGGCGGCTTTCATTACGCGTTATTGCTTCCTTTTATCTGTCTGATGAGGTAGCGTATTTTTGCTGACGTTCCCAGCGTATTTTTCTTCACTTAGTGAAGTTATTTCTGGGTCCCGAGTCAGTTCTTCCCTTTGCCGGAAGTATTTGCTACAGTGGTGTGTTGGCGGTGGTTCCTGTTGTGATATAATTCAGTGCTTTTTGTTTATATTCCGACATGTTAATGTTATCCGTCTGCCTAGGCCTAGCCAGCCTCTCGTAGCTTTACCACATATACAAGTGTTATTGATTTATTTTCTAAATATGTACTACTGTCATGTGTGTCCTGGTTTAGTTGTGTATTGGCTAATTCCACGGACTATTTATGTGTCCTGGGTTAGTTGTGTATTGGCTAATTCCACGGACTATGTTGGGCCCGGCGTTAGTTGTGTTTTGGCTACGCCTCGGTCCGGTGGTGCGTTCAGATGGTATCTGGACAGGGTGGGTTTTTCCGGCGGGTTTTTCTCGGTTTCCCCTTGATAACCCCGGCTGGTTGCCGAGTTTTGGCCACGCGTGGTTTAAAAACAGGCTTGTTTCCCCGGCGAGTGGGTGTCTGTGGCTCCCCAGGACTGCGTCTCTGGGGTGCCTGTTTCAGGCTCCTTATGATTCCCGGCGGGTTGGCTGTACCCATCTAACAGTGTTCATACGGACACGTGTTGTTTGTAGTTTTTTCGGTTTTGCAAAGCCAATATAAAACTATGCTGTTGTTGTATTTCCTCCCCGGCGATCTTTTACAAAGAAGTGGGGTTAGGAACAATTGAACTTTAAATCACCCGGCGGGTGCAACCTGGAAGGGTGGGATGCCCGAATTTGCAAAATTCAGTTTAGTTGACCAGACAATTGAGGGATGCATTGTGTATCGCCTCCTTCAACATACGGCGCTTTAGGGCACAAATGGGGTTAATGTTTTTTAAACAAATATTCACACCCGGCGGGTGCTCCTTGGAAGGGTGGGAATAACGAATTTACAATTAAGTTAGTTAACCAGACAATTGAGGGATACGTTTTGTATCGCCGCCTTCAACATACGGCGATCTTAAAAGATACTTCGGGAGTTTTAGTCAGGATGGCTAAAATAGGTAAGTTACCCCGACGAGTTTGGTCGCTTGAGGGCTCATTAGAAACTGCGTTTTCTATGGGGATCAGGATTCCTGGGTTATTCCCGTCGAGGGGGCGCCACACAGTTTCTAGGTGATCATATGTTGGACTTGGTTTTCTCTGCTTTTCAAAGCCATTGATACAATGCTGTCTGTTTGTTTGGTCTTTACCTCCCGGCGACCTTTTTACAAAGAGGTCTGGGGCAGGTATAATTGGTTTGACATTGCATATTATAGGTTTGACTCCTGTAAGGAGATTAAGAAAACCTAATATTTAGTAGTGGCCCCGTAATCATTGACGAACATGCCTATTACATAAGGTATCCTCTTCAAACACTAATCCGCCGTAGTTTGAATCTACCGCGCAGAGCATTTAAAATCTGAGGAGCCTTCATCATGAGCGCACGCGACCTCACTCATGGCTTCAGTCATTATGAATTGGGTTCTCACTACGAAAAAACTTTGTAAAAAATAAAAACAAAAAGAAAATAAGAATAACTATCCAATAAGCTTTCCATCATATCGTGGATGTACTTGTGTGGATCTTTGACCAGACGCTGATTCAGGCGTCATTCTTCCTTCACTGACATATCAAGTAAACCAAAATCCTTAATACATCAACGAATGGGAAGGGGACGGTCGGGAGGGCCCCAGTCGTCAATGATTACGGTGGCACTACTAAATATTAGGTTTTCTTAATCTCCTTACAGGAGTCAAACCTATAATTTATTAGTGGCCCCTCCATCATTGACGAACATGCCTGATTTCTAAGACTGGAGGGGGACATTCGTAATCATATCATAACTCTAGCAAAAGCAGATAATCAAACAACCACATAGTATTCTTACTTTGAAAAAAAAAATAATAATTACGGCGCAGACCATATAAATACAAAAAAGGGGGTTCAAGCAGGTGCGTGCTTCAAAGAAGCCTGCTTGACAAAAAAGGGGGTAACTCTGGAGATTCTGTGACCAGATCTGTAGTTACCAAGGCACCCCACTCAATGAGTGGTGACAAAAATAACAAGTTATAAGTTTACATGTTCACATAATAAACCCCATAATATTCGTGAAAAATAATTTGCAAAAAATCTCCACTGTTTAATACTAAATTGCTTTCACAGCTAAAACTACTATAACAACTCCATTGTTTTGTACTAACATTGTACTAGCACAATTTCTCGCAGAGAAATTTTCATATCACATTAACCCTAATTGTATCACAGCTCTTATACTCTGGCGGGGTCTAGGGTGTCCTATGTTACACTGACTGCACCCCCCCCCCCCCTTTTCCTTGAAATTAAACAAAAGTGACAGTAGGGCCACCTAGACCCTCTGCCTTAAAGCTATACATGGTAAGGAAGGTTTGTCCAGAGCAACTGACAAGTATCTAGTCAAAAACGTATGATTAGACGCCCACAACTGTGTGGACGCAATATCTTCTACTGAAAAATTCTTCAGGAAACGTAAAGAGGCCGCCCATTTGCGTAAATCGTGGGCCCTACCCACAACGCCGGGATTACTCTCTTTAATGACTTCGACCAGAAGAGAAGCTAATCTCCGTTTCAGTAAGCGTTTACCCGTACTCGCTACCCATAAAGCACCTTGGGGGTTGAGAGGAGCCACTCTCAAATATTTGGTTAGAGCCTGCACTGGACATAGATTATGGTGCACCTTTCCCCTTTTTAACGCCGGCACCGTGAACTCAGAAAACACGTGTGCACTGTGCTCATTCTTGGCTACAAATCCCGGGGAAGGTGCAATGTGAATACATTCATTAAGTCTACCAAACCTAAGGCAATTAGGTGTGTTGCTCATCGCCGCCAGCTCAGACACTCTGTTCCCGGTGGCCAAAGCCAAAAGGAATACAGCCTTTTTTAAGAGTAATGCAAAATCTGCAGTATTTTGGTACAGACGAGAGTGAAGTAAAGACAATGCCTTGTCCAGAGACCAAGTAGGCATGAGCTGACGGGGAGGTGGGCGGAGTTTAAAACATGCCCTCATAAAACCTGTTTCCTCCGCTACCGGTATGGAGAGACCTGTAAGGTCCAAAAAGGGCACTCTAATCGCAGTTAAGTGATTTTTTAACGTTACCACAGATAAAAGTTTCTGCTCAAACAGATAATTTAAATAATTGAAAACTAAAGCTACCGATGGCACAGTCTGTTCTGTTCTAATGATCCAAGACGTAAAGGTTTGCCAATGTGATTGATGCTGTCGTTTCGTAGACTGAGTATATTGATTTAATAATTTATTGGTCACCTCTCTACCGTATGGTGCTAGCCACTTGGCCTCCTGAATGTCCATAATGCATAAGTCAGCGAGGTCGCTAGGTTGCCAATCGTGTCTAAGTGGAAATACCCGACCGGGAGCGACACCGGGTGCGGGCACCACGTCTTTAATTGCTGGTACCACAACTGCGCCGGCCACAGGGGCGCGACTAGCGAGACTAAGCCTCGATAATCTCGTAGTTTGTTCACTACGTGGCACATTAGTGACGCATCTGGCGGCAGAAACAGATAGATGGAGCTCCATCTGTTCCAGTCTGTCACCAGAGCGTCCGGCCCCCCTGCCGGTGTCTTCGTCCGGCGGGTGAGGTATAGAGGGAGCTTGTGAGTCTCCTCGGACGCAAACAGATCCACTTGTGGATGGTAGAGCTCTGCAATCATTTGGTTGAAAATGGGTTGCTTGAGCTCCCATTCTACTGTCGTGCTCTGTCTCTGGGACAGAGCGTCTGCCCAGACGTTTGCTACGCCTGGGAGATAAGATGCGTGAAGATAAATGTCTAGTCTGTTGGCTAGAGTAAAAATCTCTTCCGACACGTTTAGCAACTTCCTTGACCTCGTTGACCCTTGTTTCTGAATACAGTGAACTGCGTTCAGATTGTCCATTCTGAAGGCC
This sequence comes from Paralithodes platypus, assembly GCA_032716605.1. NCBI lineage: Eukaryota > Metazoa > Arthropoda > Malacostraca > Decapoda > Lithodidae > Paralithodes > Paralithodes platypus. The sequence continues at coordinate 63,533,178 of CM064581.1, forward strand.
ACCGACTTGCCCCTTAACGCAGGGCCGTGAGCCTGAAGGAAATACAAGGGGACTAGTAATTCTTTGACATTGATGTGGGAGATTTCTAAGTGGGACCAAAGCCCCTGACCCTGGTGCCCCTGATTTGACTGAAATCCCCAACCTATTGTGCCTGACGCATCCGTGTCTACCCATACTGTTGGCGGAGGAGAGGTCCATGACATTATTGAGTGCAACGTTTCCCTCTTCGCCCAGACCGCTAGTAAGGTGTGGATTAATTTTGGGATGGGCCATAACTTTCCCGCCGGTAAGAGTGGGAAATATTTGTTGCCTTCCAATATTAAACGTTTTACTTTCAACCGGCCCAACATTACAGTTAGTTGAATCCAGTTGAGAGAGCCGACCAGAGACTCCCAGACCCTTCGCGTCGTAGTCAGACTGTGAAGAAACATGAACAGTTTCCTGCGAAACCTGTTGCGATTGTCCACACTCTGACTCAGAGTGAGAGCAGCTGTGTCCCAGACCAGCCCTATCCACTGAATTACTCGTGAGGGAACAAGGTTTGACTTTACCAGATTTACCTTGAACCCTAGAGTTTTGACATGATTTAAAATTATGTTGACATGTTTGATGCATAATTGCTCTGTCTCTGCCACCACCAGCCAGTCGTCTAGGTACCACAACACTCTGATTCCTTGCTTTAATAACGGCATCAGGGCTTGCCGGACTAACTTCGTGAATAATCGAGGTGCCAGGTTCAAACCGAATGGCATCCTTTGAAAAACAAAATTTTGGTGCCTGATCCGTAAGGCCAGAAACCTTTGAAACCTTTTGTTTACCGATACGTGCCAATAAGCGTCTGTCAGGTCTAGGGAACACATCCAACCTCCCGGAGGAAGTGTTAGCCTGATTTGGTGTACTGTTAACATACGGAATGACTCGTTGTGAATGTGAAGGTTCAGATAAGACAGGTCTACGACTGGTCTCATCTGAACACTGTCCCTTTTGGGAACCAAAAATAGCTTGGACGTGAATACAGGGTAATTTGGGGGGACCGGGATGATGACATTCTTGGCAATCATTTCCTGGACCAGTGACTCCACCTCTAATGAAACAAAATTCGCCGTTGTCGGCTGACGTAAACGAGGTCGCCGGAGCCACTGCCAAGTGATGCCTTTGCGTGCCACCATCCGTGCCCAAGTTTTTAACGGCCATGCTTGGTGACACGTTCGGAACGACCCAGTTAGCAGACAAGGGTTCGCCGGCTGTACTACCCTCGGATCCGCCGGCCTTAAGACTGGCACCGGGAGTGAGAGAGACTTTAGTTTTTTGATAGTGGTGGAGTTGGTGGTGGTGGACGCTTCGCCGGCTGACTGGCGTTGGCTGAAGACGGGCCCTGACCTGGCTTATTATAGCCGTGTCCTCTTTGACCTGAAAACCTACTCTGTCTATGCCTGTACTGACCTTGAGGGGAGGAGGAGGACTTAGGTGGAAGAAAGGGCTTAGATCCCCCCAGCTGAGCCTTAGCGACTGGCCTGGGTTTGGGGAAGTTAAAGGCAGGTTTCTTAGAAGGGGTGGGACTGTGTTTAAAGGCCTGAGCCATATTAAACACCGTTCGCCACACGTCAGGGGTCATTAAAGAGGGAGTGAGCACTGGTGACATGACTACCTGATTCGCAATGCGATCAGGCAGTTTTCGGACTAAGGACATTCTGAGGTCTTGTTTCGCTCGTACCGCCTCAAGCAAGGCGGTGCGGATGTCACCCAAAGATTGGATTGACGACTGAAGAAGCAGTCGCCGGCACAATTCAACCGATCGTCTGGCGTCCGCGTCTGCGATTGCCTGAGTGGACCGGAGCAAAGACTTTGCTATCTGTTGAGACACTATGTATTGAGAGAACAGGCGAAAAGCTTTTCCCCTTAGCCTAAATTCTCGTTCTAGGTGAGTTGAGGTAGGGGTAGTGAAAGGTTCTTTTAGCTCACAGAGATTAATTTTAGGGGCAGCTAAGAAAGCAAACAAGGCTGAAGGGGCTCCGCCGGCAGAACACACTGGCATGGAGAACCAAGAATGAGTATCTTGAGGGATCTGGTGGGAAGTTTTGGAAGTAAATGTGGTCGCAAAGTTTTGAGCCTCTGCCTCCCATTCCACCCAAGGTCCTCGACCCAACTGCCCCACCTTCAAGACTGGATTAGCTGCTGTGTCTGTGACGGTTAGCAAATCGAGTTCTGGAGTGAGAGCTGACAGAGTCTTAATGTCATTAAATCCGTCATGCTTAGACCAGTCTGAAAAAAGTTTTGAAGCTGAGGCAGAGGGTAAAGCCGGCTTAGCAGCATAAACAAAATAATCTTGGTGATAATAACTAGGTATAGCCTTTATGTTGACATCTAGTACCTTGCCTAAAGTATCCAAGGCCCTTAATTTCCTAGATTTATTGCCCTGGATGACCCACTCACGCGGTACTGGTAGTTCCCCTGACAAGGTAGGTTGGGCAATCTCTGGTTTAGTGGGGGTCAAAAGGACCCATGACTCGTCTGGTCCGTAAAGCAAGGGCATAGCCACCTTTCTGAGAGGCGCTCTGTCTAGGGGGGGTGGATTGACATCCGTTATCACCCTTACATTGGAAGAGGTCAATGCCGCCGTAGCAGGCCTAGTAACCACTGATGGTGACAGAGGGGGAGGGTGAGGGATCTGAGTTAAAGCAATAGAAGTCATCAGAGGCCGTACCGTAGAGCTTGTCGTGGGAGCTCCCAAGTCCACTGTGGGAGTTTCCTGCTGTTGGCTAAAATATGTAGATAAAGCATTACTGAGTAGCCCATTAATTTCCTGTGCAGTGACAAATTGACTTGATGATGTACTAACTAGGGAATCATTAAGATCTTGTGTGGCGTCTAAGCCTGAACCTGACTCTTGCCCTTCCATATCTGAGATAATTGAAACCTCGTCTTTTTTATCCTGTTCCTCCTGAGAAGAGCCCGCCGAAGCTGGGGTATCACCTTGTTGCCAAGATAAGTCAGGGATAGAGGATGGGATCGCCGCGTCCCGGTGGACGTCAGCCACTGTGTGAATAGTTTGAGCCGGAAGTGGGTGGTCAGGTCCTGGCTGAGAATAACGCCAAACACCTAGGCCTTGGCCTACACTCCCTTGGGAGTCCGCAACACTCTCAACCCCTGAGCCCCCTGAATTCTCTAATTCCAGGGTTAAAATGTTAATGGGTAAATCATCTTTAGGTACAGGCACTATACTGGACCCTTGAGCCCGAACACCAACTCTGTCTGGGGTAGAGGTACGATGAGAAGCACTAGAAACTGGTGAATGTCGTGAGGCCTTTTATCATGGGAATCCCTCTTTGAAGATTTATGGCTGCGGTGTGACCGTGAACTACTCTTCGATTTATAGGATTTATCGCTGTGACCACTGGTGGAACTTTCTGTCTTACTCTTCTTACTCGATGGTGAAGAGGCAAGACTAGATGGCTGGTGTCTGAGAGGTGACCTAGACCGAGATCTCTCCCGGGACGAGGAGGCTGCCGCCGGGGGTGTAGGCTCTCGTCGACGTTTCGCAGTAGCAGTAGGGGCAGACACAGAAACTTGACCAGTCTCTGCCGGCTTACGACTAGTTACTCGAGAGGGACGATTAGGGGGAGGGTGCTCAACAAGAAGCCTATCCCAAAGAGGGACGTTGTCACATTGAAGTGACTTATGAGCCACAATCGTAGTATATGCTGCCATCTGTTGCCTAACCTCTCGTAAGGCGACCGCTGCGGTCTTATCATTATCGCAGAGGACTTTGACACTTAATTGGGAGCAAAATGAACATTTGCGCGTCACCCACAGACCCCTTGAACGGTCTAGACATTTAACACACTTGATGCAAAGAGTGTGCGCAAAAATAGGGATACCGGCACAGGTAGGGGTAATGCATAACGAAAAAACTGGGGCAAAGGTAGCCCTGACAGAGACTGGTGGGAAACTACTGCAGGGTCTGTATTGGTCCGCCGGGGCCCAGCTCTGGAAAAAAATAAAATTTCCAGGAGTTAATGCTCATAAGGTTAACCCAACATGATCGCATACACACACACACACCACTGTGTCACTAACTCGCCGGGTAACGAGCCTTAATGTCACCACGATCACAGCTCGCTACGCGGCGGGATCTTATAAAGATTTCGCATATCGAAACATGTCCTAAGAAAGTTAAGAATACCCTCTGACATAATATAAAGGACCAGTATGGCGTTTATAACATAGTCTTTCTGGTGGTGACTGTCTCAAGATTCAATTTTGGAAAAACAACCCCCCACAAAGACGCCGGCACCAGAATTATTTAGCAGAATAACACAGGGCAGGCTGATACGAGATCTGATTTCTAACGAATTGTCACAAAGGATCGCCGTAAGTTTGAAGGCGGCGATACATTAACGTATCTCTCAATTAACTGGTTAACTATATGGAATTGTAAATTCCTTATTTCCTCCTCCCAGGAGCACCCGCCGGGTGTGAGAAATTTGTAAAAAGATGTTAAACCTAATTGAGCCTTCGATCGCTGTCCGGCTGAAGGCGGAGATACCTAAAGTACCACTTAAAATGGATCGGTTAACGAAATTGAATGACCAAGACGTTCATCCCATCCTACCAAGGTGCACCCGCCGGGTGAGATGTAAACAACGTTAACCCCATAAGTTCCTGTCCCCACTTCTTTGTAAAAGATCGCCGGGGAGGAAAGCCCTCAATCAACAGCTAGGTTTGTTCTATGTGGTTTGTAAAACCGGGTAGAAAAACTTCATAACATCTGTCCGCATGAACAAAGTTAGATGGGTACAGCCAGACCGCCGGGGATCATAGGGAGCCTGAAACAGGCACCAATACAGAGACGGAGTTCTGGAGAGCCACAGACACCTCCTCGCCGGGGACACAAGCCTGTGTTGAAACCACGCGTGGCCCAACACGGCTCTCGGCCGGGTTTTTCATGGTGAAACCGAGAAAAACCCGCCGGAAAGTAACCCACCCCGTTCAGAAACCAACTGAACGCACAACGGACCTGGGAATAAGCCAAGCACGACTAGCCCAGGGCCCACACTATAGGTTTGACTCCTGTAAGGAGATAAAGAAAACCTAATATTTAGTAGTGGCCCCGTAATCATTGACGAACATGCCTATTACATAAGGCATCCTCTTCAAACACTAATCCGCCGTAGTTTTGAATCTACCGCGCAGAGCATTTAAAAACTGAGGAGCCTTCATCATGAGCGCACGCGACCTCACTCATGGCTTCAGTCATTATGAATTGGGTTCTCACTACGAAAAAACTTCGTAAAAATAAAAACAAAAAGAAAATAAGAATAACTATCCAATAAGCTTTCCATCATATCGTGGATGTACTTGTGTGGATTTCTGACCAGACGCTGATTCAGGCGTCATTCTTCCTTCACTGACATATCAAGTAAACCAAAATCCTTAATACATCAACGAATGGGAAGGGGACGGTCGGGAGGGCCCCAGTCGTCAATGATTACGGGGCCACTACTAAATATTAGGTTTTCTTTATCTCCTTACAGGAGTCAAACCTATAATTTATTAGTGGCCCCTCCATCATTGACGAACATGCCTGATTTCTAAGACTGGAGGGGGACATTCGTAATCATATCATAACTCTAGAAAAGCAGATAATAAAAACAACCACATAGTATTCTTACTTTGAAAATATATTTAAATACGGCGTAGCCGAACAAATACAAGAAAAAGGGGGTTCAGGCAGGTGCGTGCTTCAAAGAAGCCTGCTTGACAAAAAATGGGTAACTCTGAAGATTCTGAACACAGATCTGTAGTTACAAAGGCACCCCACTCAACGAGTGGTGACAAAAAATAACAAGTTATAAGTTTACATGTGCACATAATAAACCCCAACATAAACTTGGAGATAAATTGCAAAGGAACTCCATTATTCTAAAAATAAATTGCTTTCGCATCTAAACTACTCTAACAACACCGTTGTTTTGTACTTAACATCGTACTAGCACAATTTCTCACTGAGAAATTTTCATAACACATTTTAACCTTAAATTGTATCACAGCTCTCATACTCCGGCGGGGTCTAGGGTGTCCTGTGTCAACTGACTGCACCCCCCCCCCCCCCCCCTTTCCCGTGAAAGTAAACAAAAGTGACTGCAGGGCCACCTAGACCCTCTGCCTTAAAGCTATACATGGTAAGGAAGGTTTGTCTAGAGCAACTGACAAGTATCTAGACAGAAACGTATGATTAGACGCCCACAACTGTGTGGACGCTATGTCTTCAACTGAAAAGTTTTTCAGGAAACGTAAAGAGGCTGCCCATTTGCGTAAATCGTGGGCCCGACCTACAACGCCGGGATTACTTTCTTTAATGACTTCTACCAGAAGAGAGGCTAATCGCCGTTTAAGTAAGCGTTTACCCGTACTTGCTACCCATAAAGCACCTTGGGGGTTGTGAGGAGCTACTCTCAAATATTTGGTTAGAGCTTGTACTGGACATAAATTATGATGCACCTTTCCCCTTTTTAACGCCGGCACCGTGAACTCAGAAAACACGTGTGCACTATGCTCATTCTTGGCTACAAAACCTGGGGAGGGTTGCAATGGAAATACATTCATTAAGTCTACCAAACCTAAGACAATTAGGTGTGTTGCTCATCGCCGCCAGCTCAGACACTCTGTTTCCGGTGGCTAAAGCCAAAAGGAAAACCGCCTTTTTTAAGAGTAATGCAAAGTCTGCAGTATTTTGGTACAGACGAGAGTGAAGCAAAGACAAAGCTTTGTCCAGAGACCAAGTAGGCATGAGCTGACGGGGAGGTGGACGGAGTTTAAAACATGCCCTCATAAAACCTGTTTCCTCCGCTACCGGTATGGAAAGACCTGTAAGGTCTAAAAAGGGCACTCTAATCGCAGTTAAGTGATTTTTTAATGTTACCACAGATAAACGTTTCTGCTCAAACAGATAATTTAAGTAATTAAAAACTAATGCCACTGAGGGTACTGTTTGTTCTGTCCTAACGATCCAAGAAGTAAAGGCTTGCCAATGTGATTGATACTGTCGTTTTGTAGACTGAGTATATTGATTAAGTAATTTATTTGTCACATCTCTACCGTATGGTGCTAGCCACTTGGCCTCCTGAATGTCCACAATGCAAAAGTCAGCGAGGTCGCGAGGTTGCCAATCGCGTCTAAGTGGAAATACCCGACCGGGAGCGATACCGGGTCCGGGCACCACATTTTCAATTGCTGGTACCACAACTGCGCCGGCCACAGCGGCGCGATTAGCGAGACTAAGCCCCGATAATCTCGTAGTTTGTTCACTACGTGGCACATTAGTGACGCATCTGGCGGCGGAAACAGATAGATGGAGCTCCATCTGTTCCAGTCTGTCACTAGGGCGTCTGGCCCCCCTGCCGGCGTTTTCGCCCGGCGGGTGAGGTATAGAGGGAGTTTGTGAGTCTCCTCGGACGCAAAAAGATCCACTTGTGGATGGGAGAGCTCTGCAATCATTAGGTTGAAAATGGGTTGCTTGAGCTCCCATTCTACTGTCGTGCTCTGTCGCCGGGATAGAGCGTCTGCCGAGACGTTCGCTACGCCTGGGAGATAAGAAGCGTGTAGATAAATATCTAGACTGTTGGCTAGAGCAAAAATCTCTTCTGACACGTTTAGCAACTTCCTTGACCTCGTTGACCCTTGTTTCTGAATACAGTGGACTGCATTCAGATTGTCCATTCTGAAGGCCACCGACTTGTCCCGTAACGCCGGGCCGTGAGCCTGAAGGAAATATAAGGGGACTAGTAATTCTTTGACATTGATGTGCGAGATTTCTAAGTGGGACCAAAGCCCCTGACCCTGGTGCCCCTGATTTGACTGAAATCCCCAACCTATTGTGCCTGACGCATCCGTGTCTACCCATACCGTTGGTGGAGGAGAGATCCATGACATTATTGAGTGCAATGTTTCCCTCTTCGCCCAGACCGCTAGTAAGGTGTGGATTAATTTCGGGATGGGCCATAATTTTCCCGCCGGTAAGAGCGGGAAATATTTGTTGCCTTCCAATATTAATCGTTTTACTTTCAACCGGCCCAACTTGACAGTTAGTTGAATCCAGTTGAGAGAGCCGACCAGAGACTCCCAGACCCTTCGAGTCGTAGTCAGACTGTGAAGAAACCTGAACAGTTTCCTGCGAAACCTGTTGCGATTGTCCACACTCTGACTCAGAGTGAGAGTGGCGGTGTCCCAGACCAGCCCTATCCACTGAATTACTCGTGAGGGAACAAGGTTTGACTTTACCAGATTTACCTTGAAGCCTAGAGTTTTGACATGATTTAAAATGATATTGACATGTTTTATGCATAATTGTTGTGTCTCTGCCACCACCAGCCAGTCGTCCAGATACCACAACACTCTGATCCCTTGTTTTAACAATGGCATCAGGGCTTGCCGGACTAGTTTTGTGAATAATCGAGGTGCCAGGTTCAAACCGAACGGCATCCTCTGAAAAACAAAATTTTGGTGCCTGATTCGTAAGGCCAAAAACCTTTGAAATCTTTTGTTGACCGATACGTGCCAATAGGCGTCTGTCAGGTCTAGTGAACACATCCAACCCCCGGCGGAAGTGTTAGCCTGATTTGGTGTACTGTTAACATTCTGAAAGATTCGTTGTGAATGTGAAGATTCAGATAAGACAGGTCTACGACCGGCCTCATCTGAACACTGTCCCTTTTGGGAACCAAAAATAGTTTGGACGTGAATACCGGGTAATTTGGGGGGGACCGGGATGATGACATTCTTGGCAATCATTTCCTGGGCTAGTGACTCCACCTCTAAAGAAACAAAATTCGCCGTTGTCGGCTGACGTAATCGAGTCGCCGGAGCCACTGCCAAGTGATGCCTTTGCGTGCCACCATCCGTGCCCAAGTGTTTAACGGCCATGCTTGGTGACACGTTCGGAACGACCCAGTTAGCAGACAAGGGTTCGCCGGCTGTACTACTCTCGGTTCCTCCGGCCTTAAGGTAGGCGCCGGGAGTGAGAGAGACTTTAGTTTTTTTATGGTGGGGTTGGTGCTGGTCGTTTCGCCGGCTGGCTGGTGTTGGCCGAAGGCTGGCCCTGACCTGGTTTGTTTTGGCCACGTCCTCTCTGACCTGAAAACCTATTCTGTCTATGTCTGTACTGACCCTGGGGGGAGTGGGAGGACTTAGGCGGAAGAAAAGGTTTAGATCCCCCTGGCTGGGCTTTAGTAGTAGCCCTGGGTTTGGGGAAGTTAAAAGCAGGTTTCTTAGAAGGGGCGGGACTGTGCTTAATGGCCTGTGCCATATTGAACACCGTTCGCCATACGTCAGGGGACATTAAAGATGGAGTAAGTACTGGTGACATCACCACCTGGTTAGCAATGCGATCAGGTAGCTTGCGAACTAACGACATCCTGAGATCTTGTCGTGCTCGCACCGCCTCAAGCAAGGCGGTGCGTATGTCACCTAAGGATTGGATTGACGACTGAAGAATCAGTCACCGGGATAACTCAACCGATCTTCGAGCATCCGCGTCTGCGATTGCCTGAGTAGATCGTAGTAAAGACTTAGCCACCTGCTGAGATACTATGTACTGTGAAAACAGGTGAAAAGCTTTGCCTCGTAGCCTAAATTCTCTGTCTAGGTGAGTAGGGGTAGGAGTAGTGAACGGGTCCTTCAGTTCACAAAGATTAATCTTAGGGGCAGCTAGGAATGCAAACAAAGCCGCCGGGACTCCGTCGGCAGAACCCACCGGCATGGAAAACCATGAATGTGTGTCCTGAGGGATCTGGTGGGAAGATTTAGAAGTGAAAGTGGTTGCAAAGTTTTGAGCCTCTACCTCCCAATCCACCCAAGGTCCTGGACCCAACTGTCCCACCTTCAAAACTGGATTAGCTGCGTCATCAGTGACGGTCTGTAAATCTAGTTCAGGAGTAGGAGCTGACAGACTCTTAATATCATTAAACCCATCCAGCTTAGACCAGTCTGAAAATAGTTTTAAAGCTGAGGCAGGGGGTAAAGCAGGCTTAGAAGCATACACAAAATAATCCTGGTGATAATAACTAGGTATAGCCTTAATGTTTACGTCCAGAATATTACCCAAGGCATCCATGGCCCTTAATTTCTTTGACTTGTTGCCCTGGATAAACCACTCACGCGGTACCGGGAGTTCCCCTGACAAGGTAGGTTGGGCAAGCTCTGGTTTAGAGGGGTTCAAAAGAACCCATGAATCGTCTGGCCCATAAAGCAGGGGCATAGCTACCTTTCTAAGAGGCGCTTTGTCTAGAGGGGGTGGATTAACATCTGTTATGACCCTGACATTTGAAGTTGTCAATGCCGCCGTGGCAGGCTTAGTGCTCCTTGCAGGTGACATAGTAGGAGGGTTAGGAATCTTAGATAAATCAATTGATGTCATCAGAGGCCGTACCGTAGAGCTTGTTGAGGGAGCCCCCAAGTCCATTGTGGGGTTTTCTTGTTGTTGACCAAAAAATTTAGATAAAGCATGAGTAAGCAACCCATCAATTTCTTGTGCCGTAACAAACTGATTTGATGAAGAACTAACAGGAGAATCATTATTATCCCGAGCGGCGTCCAAGCCTGAGCCTGACCCCGTCCTTCCGAAATCATTGAAACTTCGTCTTTATCTTCCCTATCCTCCTGAGAAGACCCCGCCGAGGCAGGGGTACCTTGTTTTCCAAGATAAGTCTGGGATAGAGGATGGGATCGCCGCGTCCCTGTGGACGTCGGCTACTGTGTGACTCGTATGAGTCGGACGTGGGTGGTCAGACCCTGGTTGGGCAAACCGCCAAACACCGAGGCCCTGGCCTACGCTTTCTTGAGAGTCTGAAACATTCTCAATAATTGACCCTCCTGAACTTTCCATTTCCAGGGTTAAAATATTAATTGGCAAATCCTCTTTAGGGACAGGCGCTGCACTGGACTCAGAGGCCTTAACACAAACACTGTCAGGTGTAGAGGTACGATAAGATGCACTAGACTTAGGGGAATGTCGAGAGGACTTCCGATGTGAATCCTTTTTTGAGATTTATGGCTGCGGTGTGACCGCGAACTAGTCTTAGATCTGGAAGAATCTCCGCCGTGACCACTGGTGGAACCTTCCGTCTTACTCTTCTTACTCTCCGGCGAAGAGGCACGACTAGAAGACTGATGTCTGAGAGGTGACCTTGACCTAGATCTCGCCTGCGACGAGGAGGCGGATGCCGGGGGTGTAGGCTCTCTCGGGCGTTTAGTTGTAGTCGCAGACGATACAGAACCCTGACTAGTCTCCGTCGGCTTAACACTCGTGACTCTAGAGGAACGTTTAGGGGGAGGGTGTTCTGACAGCAATCTATCCCAAAGTGGGACGTTGTCACATTGAAGTGACTTATGCGCGACAATGGTAGTGTAGGCCGACATTTGTTGTCGAACCTCTCTCAACGCTACCGCCGCGGTCTTATCATTATCACAAAGGACTTTAACAGCTAATTGAGAGCAAAAGGAACAATTGTGCATAACCCAGAGACCCCTTGAACGGTCTAGACATTTAACACACCTTATGCAAAGGGTGTGTGCAAAAATAGGGATACCAGCACAAGTAGGGGTAATGCATAGGGCAAAAACTGGGGCAATGGTAGCCATGACAGAGACTGGTGGGTGAAAACTACCGCCGGGTCTGTATTGGTCCGCCGGAGCTCAGCTCTGGAAAAAACAAGAAAATTTCCAGGAATTAATGCTCATAAGGTTAATCCAACATGGTCGCACACCAGTGTTAATAACCCGCCGGGTAACGAGATGCAAAGACACAACTAACACATCTCGCCACGCGGCAGGGTGTAAGTCTAAACAAATCTTTTGCTAAAGAAAGTGAAGAATACCCTCTGATATAATGGTCCAGCATGGCACTTATAGTCTCTCGGAGAAGGTGACTGTCTCAAGATTCAATTTTGTAACAAAGCAACCCCCCAAAAAGACGCCGGCCCTTGAATTATTTTAGTAGAATAGCCCAGGGCAGGATGATACGAGATCTGATGTTTAACGAATTGTCCCAAAAGATCGCCGTAAGTTAGAAGGCGGTGATACCTAATTGTATCACTAAATTAATAGGTTAAATCGAATTTTGTAAATTCCTTAGTTCCTCCACCTAGGAGCACCCGCCGGGTGTGATAATCTATATTTAACCTAATTGAACCTTCAATCGCCGTAATAGTAAAGGTTAGCGATACACAGAGTTTCACTATAATGGTTTGGTTATCTAACTGGAAGACCTAAGTCGTTCATCTCACCCAACCCAGGTGCACCCGCCGGGTGAGAAGTTTAAAAGTTAACCCCATAAGTTCCTGTCCCCACTTCTTTGTAAAAGATCGCCGGGGAGGAAAGCCTAAACAACAGCTAGGTTTTTTCATGTGGTTGTCGTAAAACCAGGAAGAAAAACTCCTAAAACGTATGTCCACAAGAACGCCGTTTTAAATGGATGGGTACAGCCATCCCGCCGGGAATCAAAGGAGGCCTGAAACCAGGCACCCACAGACGCAGTCCTGGAGAGCCACAGACACCCCCCCCCGCCGGGGATATAAGCCAGTGTTAACAACCACGTGTGGCCCAACACTGCTCTCGGCCAGGATTTTTTTCACGGTGAAACCGAGAAAAAACCCGCCGGAAGGAAACCCACCCTGAACAGATACCATCTGAACAACACACGACACGAGGATAGCCACGCACGACTAACCCAAGGTCACACCATAATCCGTGGAATTAGCCAATACACAACTAAACCAGGAAACAATTATAGTCCGAGGAATTAGCCAATACACAACTAAAACCCGGATACACATGACACAGTAGGGTATATTTATAAATAATAAATAATAACACTAGTACATGTGGCAAAGCTACGAGCGGCTGGCTAGGCCTAGGCAGACGGCATAAAAACAGTTGAAATAAACACACACATTGGAAATATCACAACCGGAACCACCGCCAACACACCACCGTAGCAATAACTTCCAACCAAGGGAAGACTGACTCGGGACCCAGAAAAAACTTCACTAAGTGAAGAAAAATACGCTGGGAACGTCAGAAAACAAAGCTTACCTCATCAGAAAGATAAAAGGCAGCAATAATTAACGCGTAGTGAAAGCCACCTGCATCACAAACTAACTCGACTGTGAAAAAATTCACATGTTCACAACGTGACCACGAGGGTACATCCGAAATAGATGCCCCATACACACGACCCAAAATACACTGCACTGCGGGCAACCAGCCCAGGACACTCCTGCTACGCCTATCCTAACCTTACTCGATACATCCTGGAGTAAACAAATGAGAAAAAACTCACTAGGGACGCAGCGAATGCGGAACCAGCGGAGCGTGGGGAGGCACGTCCGGGCGGGGCTGAACGCAGAGCAGAGAAGGAAGAATGACGCCTGAATCAGCGTCTGGTCAGAAATCCACACAAGTACATCCACGATATGATGGAAAGCTTATTGGATAGTTATTCTTATTTTCTTTCTGTTTTTATTTTTTACGAAGTTTTTTCGTAGTGAGAACCCAATTCATAATGACTGAAGCCATGAGTGAGGTCGCGTGCGCTCATGATGAAGGCTCCTCAGTTTTTAAATGCTCTGCGCGGTAGATTCAAAACTACGGCGGATTAGTGTTTGAAGAGGATGCCTTATGTAATAGGCATGTTCGTCAATGATGGAGGGGCCACTAATAAATAATAATCCGTGGAATTAGCCAATACACAACTAATCCAGGAAACAAACATAGTCCGTGGAATTAGCCAATACACAACTAAACCAGGATACACATGACACAGTAGGACATATTTATAAAATAAACAATAACACTTGTACATGTGGCAAAGCTAACGAGCGGCTGGCTAGGCCTAAGCAGACGGCATACGAAAAGTTGAAATATAAAAAACACTGGAAAATATACAACAGGAACCACCACCAACACACCACTGTAGTAAAGACTTACGACTAGGGAAGACTGACTCTGGACCCAGAAAAAACTTCACTAAGTGAAGAAAAATACGCTGGGAACGTCAGAAGCACAGCTTACCTCATCAGAACGGTAAGAGGCAGCATAAAATAACGCGTAATGAAAGCCGCCTGCATCACAAGCTAACTCAACTGTGAAAAGATCACATGTCCACAACAGGACCACGAGGTACATCCGAAATAGATGCCCCAAACACACGACCCAAAATACACTGCACTGCGGGCAACCAGCCCAGGACTCCTGCTACACATATCTTAACCTTACTCGATACATCCCGGAGTAAACAAATGAGAAAAACTCACTAGGGCAGCAAATGCGGAACCAGCGGAGCGTGGGGAGACACGTCCAGGCAGGTTGAGCGCAGAGCAAGAAGGAACAATGCCGCCTGAATCAGCATCTGGTCAAAGATCCACACAAGTACATCCACGATATGATGGAAAGCTTATTGGATAGTTATTCTTATTTTCTTTTTGTTTTTATTTTTACGAAGTTTTTTCGTAGTGAGAACCCAATTCATAATGACTGAAGCCATGAGTGAGGTCGCGTGCGCTCATGATGAAGGCTCCTCAGATTTTAAATGCTCTGCGCGGTAGATTCAAAACTACGGAGGATTAGTGTTGAAGAGGATGCCTTATGTAATAGCATGTTCGTCAATGAGGGGCCACTAATAAATAAACCCGGCGGTTGTACCTTCGGTGGCTATATTAACCGATTTGCGATTCGAGATAATTTGCCAAACAATTGATTGATACAATAGGGTATCACGGCCTTCAAGACGGCGATCTATGAGGGCTTCTGGAAGAAGCCGGATTAGAGATTAAGATAGGCTTAGACTTTTTATGGGATAAAAAGATGCCTGAATCTTACTAGTGTTTCAAGTGTAAAGGGATACTTGAAAGACTTCATCTTTAATAAAGATATGCTTCATCTTTATGAGGATTAAGTTATTCTTAATTCTTTTGGACGGGTGAAAGATATGCTGAAATCTTTAATAAGCCATTGAAACAATGCCGTTTGTTTGTGTAGTCTTTCCCTCCCGGTGACCTTTTTACAAAGAGGTCTGGGGCAGGTACAATTGGTTGACATTGCATATAAAACCCGGCGGTTGTACCTTTGGGTGGTTATATTAACTGATTTGCAATTCGCGATCTTTGTATTTCCTCCCCGGCGATCTTTTACAAAGAAATGGGGTTAGGAACATTTGGGGTTAACTTTTAAACTTAAATCACCCGGCGGGTGCAACCTGGAAGGGGCCCGAATTTGCAAAATTCAGTTTAGTTGACCAACAATTGAGGGATGCATTGTGTATCGCCTCCTTCAACATACGCGCTTTAGGGCACAATTGGGGTTAACGTTTTTTAAAACTAATATTCACACCCGGCGGTGCTCCTGGAGGGATGGGAATAACGAATTTACGATTCAGTTAGTTAACCAGACAATTGAGGGATACGTTTTGTATCGCCGCCTTCAACATACGGTGATCTAAAAAGATACTTCGGGAGAAGTTAGATCTCGTATATTTGTCAGGCTTCCCAGTTTTTGATCTACGAGATAATTCGGGGGCCGGCGTCTTTTTTTTTTTTTTTTTTTTTTTTTTTCCAAAATTGAATCTTGAAACAAACACCATCGGAAAGACTTCATCAGTTATAAACGCCATGCTGGTCTTTATATATTATGTCAGAGGGTATTCATAAATCTGTTGGACAAATTAAGATATTCTGAAATCTTTTAGTTAGCAAACCCCACGGCTTACCGACCTGTCGTCGTTGAGTATTACGTCTCGTTACCCGGCGGGTTATTTAACACTTGTGTGTGAACATGTTTGGGTTAACCTTATGAGCATTAATTCCTGGAAATTTTTCTTTTTTTCCAGAGCTGGGTCCCGGCGGGTCTATGCAGAACCTGGAGTAAGTATCCCACCAGTCTTTGTCATGGCTACCTTTGCCCCGGTTTTTTGCTTTATGCATTACGCCCTCCTGTTCAGGTATCCCTATTTTTGCGCACACCCTTTGTATAAAATGTGTTAAAATGTCTCGTTTGGTGTAGGTTACCTTTCCGGCGTTTTTTCTCGTTGCTCCGAGAACACCGTTTTTGTTTACCGAGTTTTAGTCAGGATGGCTCAAAATAGGTAAGTTACCCCGACGAGTTTGGTCGCTTGAGGGCTCATAAGAAACTGCGTTTTTCTGTCGAGCCTGGGATCAGGCTTCCTGTGTTATTCATTGCTTTATGCATTACGCCCTCCTGTAATGTATAATTTATTAGTGGCCCCTCCATCATTGACGAACATGCCTATTACATAAGGCATCCTCTTCAAACACTAATCCGCCGTAGTTTGAATCTACCGCGCAGAGCATTTAAAATCTGAGGAGCCTTCATCATGAGCGCACGCGACCTCACTCATGGCTTCAGTCATTATGAATTGGGTTCTCACTACGAAAAAACTTCGTAAAAAATAAAAACAAAAAGAAAATAAGAATAACTATCCAATAAGCTTTCCATCATATCGTGGATGTACTTGTGTGGATCTTTGACCAGACGCTGATTCAGGCGTCATTCTTCCTTCTCTGCTCTGCGGTCAGCCGGCCCGGACGTGTCTCTCCACGCTCCGCTGGTTCCGCATTTGCTGCGTCCCTAGTGAGTTTTTTCTCATTTGTTTACTCCGGGATGTATTGAGTAAGGTTAGGATATGCGTAGCAGGAGTGTCCTGGGCTGGTTGCCCGCATTGCAGTGTATTTTGGGTCGTGTGTTTGGGGCATCTATTTCGGATGTACCCTCGTGGTCCGGTTGTGGACAGGTGAACTTTTTCACAGTTAGCTAGCTTTGTGATGCAGGCGGCTTTCATTACGCGTTATTGCTTCCTTTTATCTTTCTGATGAGGTAGCGT
Source organism: Paralithodes platypus (assembly GCA_032716605.1). Classification (NCBI taxonomy): domain Eukaryota; kingdom Metazoa; phylum Arthropoda; class Malacostraca; order Decapoda; family Lithodidae; genus Paralithodes; species Paralithodes platypus. The sequence continues at coordinate 63,550,069 of CM064581.1, forward strand.
ATTTTTGCTGACGTTCCCAGCGTATTTTTCTTCACTTAGTGAAGTTTTTTCTGGGTCCCGAGTCAGTTCTTCCCTTTGCCGGAAGTATTTGCTACAGTGGTGTGTTGGCGGTTGTTCCTGTTGTGATATAATTCAGTGCTTTTTGTTTATATTCCGACATGTTAATGTTATCCGTCTGCCTAGGCCTAGCCAGCCTCTCGTAGCTTTACCACATATACAAGTGTTATTGATTTATTTTCTAAATATGTACAGTACTACTGTGTGATGTGTGTCCTGGTTTAGTTGTGTATTGGCTAATTCCACGGACTATTTATGTGTCCTGGGTTAGTTGTGTTTTGGCTAATTCCACGGACTATGTTGGGCCCGGCGTTAGTTGTGTTTTGGCTACGCCTCGGTCCGTTGGTGCGTTCAGATGGTATCTGGACAGGGTGGGTTTTTTCCGGCGGGTTTTTCTCGGTTTCACCTTGATAACCCCGGCTGGTTGCCGAGTTTTGGCCACGCGTGGTTTAAAAACAGGCTTGTTTCCCCGGCGAGTGGGTGTCTGTGGCTCCCCAGGACTGCGTCTCTGGGGTGCCTGTTTCAGGCTCCTTCTGATTCCCGGCGGGTTGGCTGTACCCATCTAACAGTGTTCATACGGACACGTGTTGTTTGTAGTTTTTTCGGTTTTGCAAAGCCAATATAAAACTATGATGTTGTTGTATTTCCTCCCCGGCGATCTTTTACAAAGATGTGGGGTTAGGAACAATTGGGGTTAACTTTTAAACTTTAAATCACCCGGCGGGTGCAACCTGGAAGGGTGGGATGACCGAATTTGCAAAATTCAGTTTAGTTGACCAGACAATTGAGGGATGCATTGTGTATCGCCTCCTTCAACATACGGCGCTTTAGGGCACATTGGGGTTAACGTTTTTTAAACTAATATTCACACCCGGCGGGTGCTCCTTGGAAGGGATGGGAATAACGAATTTACAATTCAGTTAGTTAACCAGACAATTGAGGGATACGTTTTGTATCGCCGCCTTCAACATACGGCGATCTAAAAAGATACTTCGGGAGAAGTTAGATCTCGTATATTTGTCAGGCTTCCCAGTTTTTGATCTACGAGATAATTCGGGGGCCGGCGTCTTTTTTAGTTTTTTTTTTCTCCAAAATTGAATCTTGAAACAAACACCACCGGAAAGACTTAATCAGTTATAAACGCCATGCTGGTCTTTATATATTATGTCAGAGGGTATTCATAAATCTTTTGGACAAATTAAGATATTCTGAAATCTTTTACTTAGGAAACCCCACCGCGTAGCGAGCTGTAGTCGTTGAGTATTACGTCTCGTTACCCGGCGGGTTATTTAACACTTGTGTGCGAACATGTTTGGGTTAACCTTATGAGCATTAATTCCTGGAAATTTTCTTTTTTTCCAGAGCTGGGTCCCGGCGGGTCTATGCAGAACCTGGAGTAAGTATCCCACCAGTCTCTGTCATGGCTACCTTTGCCCCGGTTTTTGCTTTATGCATTACGCCCTCCTGTTCAGGTATCCCTATTTTTGCGCACACCCTTTGTATAAAATGTGTTAAAATGTCTCGTTTGGTGTGGGTTACCTTTCCGGCGTTTTTTTCTCGTTGCTCCGAGAACACCGTTTTTGTTTACCGAGTTTTAGTCAGGATGGCTCAAAATAGGTAAGTTACCCCGACGAGTTTGGTCGCCTGAGGGCTCATAAGAAACTGCGTTTTCTGTGGTCGAGCCTGGGATCAGGCTTCCTGTGTTATTCATTGCTTTATGCATTACGCCCTCCTGTAATGTATAGTTTAGTGTGGGTTACCTTTCCGGCGTTTTTCTCGTTGCTCCGAGAACACCGTTTTTGTTTACCGAGTTTTAGTCAGGATGGCTAAAATAGGTAAGTTACCCCGACGAGTTTGGTCGCTTGAGGGCTCATCAGAAACTGCGTTTTCTATGGTCGAGCCTGGGATCAGGCTTCCTGGTTTATTCCCGTCGAGGGGGGCTCCACACAGTTTTCTAGGTGATCAGGCTGACACCTGTTGGACTTGGTTTTCTCTGCTTTTCAAAGCCATTGAAACAATGCTGTCTGTTTGTTTGGTCTTTACCTCCCGGCGACCTTTTTACAAAGAGGTCTGGGGCAGGTATAATTGGTTTGACATTGCATATAAAACCCGGCGGTTGTACCTTCGGGTGGTTATATTAACGGATTTGCGATTCGAGATAATTTGCCAAACAATTGATTGATACAATAGGGTATCACGGCCTTCAAGACGGCGATCTATGAGGGCTTCTGGGAGAAGCCGGATTAGAGATTAAGATAGGCTTAGACTTTTTATGGGATAAAAAGATGCCTGAATCTTACTAGTGTCTCAAGTGTAAAGGGATACTTGAAAGACTTCATCTTTAATAAAGATATGCTTCATCTTTATGAGGATTAAGAAGTTATTCTTAATTCTTTTGGACAGGTGAAAGATATGCTGAAATCTTTAATAAGCCATTGAAACAATGCCGTTTGTTTGTTTAGTCTTTCCCTCCCGGCGACCTTTTTACAAAGAGGTCTGGGGCAGGTACAATTGGTTTGACATTGCATATAAAACCCGGCGGTTGTACCTTTGGGTGGTTATATTGACTGATTTGCAATTCGCGATCTTTGTATTTCCTCCCCGGCGATCTTTTACAAAGAAGTGGGGTTAGGAACATTTGGGGTTAACTTTTAAACTTTAAATCACCCGGCGGGTGCAACCTGGAAGGGTGGGATGCCCGAATTTGCAAAATTCAGTTTAGTTGACCAGACAATTGAGGGATGCATTGTGTATCGCCTCCTTCAACATACGGCACTTTAGGGCACAATTGGGGTTAACGTTTTTTAAAAACTAATATTCACACCCGGCGGGTGCTCCTTGGAGGGATGGGAATAACGAATTTACGATTCAGTTAGTTAACCAGACAATTGAGGGATACGTTTTGTATCGCCGCCTTCAACATACGGCGATCTAAAAAGATACTTCGGGAGAAGTTAGATCTCGTATATTTGTCAGGCTTCCCAGTTTTTGATCTACGAGATAATTCGGGGGCCGGCGTCTTTTTTAGTTTTTTTTTTTTCCAAAATTGAATCTTGAAACAAACACCACCGGAAAGACTTCATCAGTTATAAACGCCATGCTGGTCTTTATATATTATGTCAGAGGGTATTCATAAATCTTTTGGACAAATTAAGATATTCTGAAATCTTTTACTTAGGAAACCCCACCGCGTAGCGAGCTGTCGTCGTTGAGTATTACGTCTCGTTACCCCGCGGGTTATTTAACACTTGTGTGCGAACATGTTTGGGTTAACCTTATGAGCATTAATTCCTGGAAATTTTCTTTTTTTCCAGAGCTGGGTCCCGGCGGGTCTATGCAGAACCTGGAGTAATTATCCCACCAGTCTCTGTCATGGCTACCTTTGCCCCGGTTTTTGCTTTATGCATTACGCCCTCCTGTTCAGGTATCCCTATTTTTGCTCACACCCTTTGTATAAAATGTGTTAAAATGTCTCGTTTGGTGTAGGTTACCTTTCCGGCGTTTTTTCTCGTTGCTCCGAGAACACCGTTTTTGTTTACCGAGTTTTAGTCAGGATGGCTCAAAATAGGTAAGTTACCCCGACGAGTTTGGTCGCTTGAGGGCTCATAAGAAACTGCGTTTTCTGTGGTCGAGCCTGGGAGCAGGCTTCCTGTGTTATTCATTGCTTTATGCATTACGCCCTCCTGTAATGTATAGTTTAGTGTGGGTTACCTTTCCGGCGTTTTTCTCGTTGCTCCGAGAACACCGTTTTTGTTTACCGAGTTTTAGTCAGGATGGCTAAAATAGGTAAGTTACCCCGACGAGTTTGGTCGCTTGAGGGCTCATCAGAAACTGCGTTTTCTATGGTCGAGCCTGGGATCAGGCTTCCTGAGTTATTCCCGTCGAGGGGGGCTCCACTCAGTTTTCTAGGTGATCAGGCTGACACCTGTTGGCCTTGGTTTTCTCTGCTTTTCAAAGCCATTGAAACAATGCTGTCTGTTTGTTTGGTCTTTACCTCCCGGCGACCTTTTTACAAAGAGGTCTGGGGCAGGTATAATTGGTTTGACATTAATAATAATAATAATAATAATAATAATAATAATAATAATATTTATTCAGTTAGCAATTTACAGAGTTGGTACCACATAGTATGTTATAAATATGACATGTACCAGCCTTGCATAATTCCAACTAAGGATAGCCCAATAAGGCCGTTAGGCGTATTTCCATTGGGGTCCTTGTATATAAAACCCGGCGGTTGTACCTTCGGGTGGTTATATTAACGGATTTGCGATTCGAGATAATTTGCCAAACAATTGATTGATACAATAGGGTATCACGGCCTTCAAGACGGCGATCTATGAGGGCTTCTGGGAGAAGCCGGATTAGAGATTAAGATAGGCTTAGACTTTTTATGGGATAAAAAGATGCCTGAATCTTACTAGTGTTTCAAGTGTAAAGGGTTACTTGAAAGACTTCATCTTTAATAAAGATATGCTTCATCTTTATGAGGATTAAGAAGTTATGCTTAATTCTTTTGGACAGATATGCTGAAATCTTTAATAAGCCATTGAAACAATGCCGTTTGTTTGTTTAGTCTTTCCCTCCCGGCGACCTTTTTACAAAGAGGTCTGGGGCAGGTACAATTGGTTTGACATTGCATATAAAACCCGGCGGTTGTACCTTTGGGTGGTTATATTAACTGATTTGCAATTCGCGATAATTTGCCAAACAATTGATTGATACAATAGGGTATCACGGCCTTCAAGACGGCGATCTATGAGGGCTTCTGGGTGACGCCAGATTAGAGATTAAGATAGGCTTAGACTTTTTATGGGATAAAAAGATGCCGGAATCTTACTAGTGTTTCAAGTGTAAAGGGATACTTGAAAGACTTCATCTTTAATAAAGATATGCTTCATCTTTATGAGGATTCAGAAGATATGCTTAAATCTTCTGGACAGGTAAAGATATGCTGAAATCTTTAATATGAAACTAAAGGACAACGAAAAGTAGTGGTGGAGTGCTACGGTTCGTTGACCGGCGGTTTTGAGGCACATATTTTGTACCGTTTTTTGGGTGTAACCCTATGAGCATTAATCCCCGGAAAATTCTCTTTCCAGGGCGGATTACCGGTGTTGCACCAGGTGACCAGGTAGTTCCCGGGGGCGGGGTAGTTTTCCCCCAGTCTCTGTCGTGTCGGCACTTGAACCTCTCATTGCTGTATGTTCAACGCCGTTAAGCTCAGGTAGCCCTATCTTATTTTTATTTGTTAATGAAATAATTTAGTAGCTGAATCATAATAAACATATATATTTTCTATGATTATATTATGATAATATTGTGTTTATTTATAGTAATTTATTTTAATACAATTAAATATAAATTAAATTAATTAGTATACTTTATGATTTTGCTCACCAGCTCTGCTTTCAATGTGTTAATGAGCTATGGGAGCTTTTAATTATCATAAACCTTTACGGGACTCGGACGAGGGCTCCCATTCAGGGAGTATACCGAGCTCGCAAGCGAGGGACAGCCACAGCCAAGGTGTATGGCGATACTCACAGTCGTACCTCACCCGCCGGACGATAACGCCGGCGGGCGGACCTGACGCTCTGATGACGGACGAGAACAGGTTGAGTTCCATTTATCTCTTTTTCCGCCGCCAGACGCGTCTCTAATGTGCCACGTAGTCAACAAACTACAGGATTAGCGAGGCGTAGTCTCGCTAATCGCGCCCCTGTGGCCGGCGCAGTGTGGTACCAGCATTTGAACACGTGGTGCCCGCACCCAGTGTCCCTCCTGGTCGGGTTGTTCCACTTAGAACACAATTGGCAACCTAGAAACCTCGCGGACTTGTTCATTTTGGACATTCAGGAGGCCAAGTGGCTAGCACCTTATGGTAGCGACGTGACCAAGATATTCACGAATCAATATACCCAGTCTACAAAGCGACAGTTTCAATCGCATTGGAAAGCTTTTACGTCTCGGATTCTTAGAACAAAACAAACTGTGCCCTCGGTGGCGTTGGTTGTTTATTATTTAATTTATCTGTTCATGCAGAAACATTTATCTGAAAGTGATTTATGTGGGCAGGTTTTAAACTCCGCCCACCTCCCCGTCAGCTCAGGCCTACATGGTCTCTGGACAAAGCATCGTCGTTATTCTCGTTCCCGTATGTACCAAAGACTGCAGATTTTACAAAAGGGCAGTATTCCTTATGGCTTTGGCTACCGGGAACAGAGTATCTGAGCTGGCGGCGATGAGCAACGCACCTAATTGCCTCAGGTTTGATAGGCTTCATGAGTGTATTCACATTGCACCTTTCCCAGGATTCATAGCCGAGATTGAGCACAGTGAACACTGTTTTCAGAGTTCACGGTGCCGGCGTTAAACAGGGGAAAGGTGCACCATCTTTTTTGCCCAGTGCAAGCTCTAACCAAATATTTAAGAGTGGCACCTCTAAATCACCAGGGTGCTTTATGGGTCGCAAGTCCGGGTGAACGATTGATGGAGCGTACACTGGCTTCTCTCTTGGTCGAGGACTTTAAAGAGAAGAATCCCGGCGTTGTGGGTAAGACCCACGATTTACGCAAGGGGACAGCCTCTTTATGTTTCCTTAATAATCTTTCGGTGGAAGTTATTACGTCCACACAGTTGTGGGCCTCTAATCAGGAGTTTTTGCCTCGATACCTTTCAGTAGCTCTGGACAAACCTTCCTTGCCATGTATAGCTTTACGGCAGAGGGTCTAGGTGGCCCTTTTAGTCACGTTTTGTTTAATTTCAAGAAAAAGGGGGGGGGGGGAGGGTGCAGTCAGTGTGACATAGGACACCCTAGACCCCTCCGGAGTATGTGTTCGGAACATACGAGTATGGTTGTAGGCATTGTATTATAAAATTTCTCTGTAGTATTCATTGCAGGAAATTGTGCTAAAGGCCAATAGTAGTGTTACGACAATTCTTGTTGTAAGTAGCTTTGGCTGTGAAGCAATAGATTTTTGAGAAATCTCGGTAGTGGCAACTACGACTTTTACTTTTGAAGTAATTACTTCTGGATAAGTACACGAGTTCAGTACTTCTACGAAAGTACAAGAATTCATTTATGTTTGGTTATATTTTTAGGAATATATCCACTAGTAAATGGGGTTTATTTATTAGTGGCCCCTCCATCATTGACGAACATGCCTATTACATAAGGCATCCTCTTCAAACACTAATCCGCCGTAGTTTGAATCTACCGCGCAGAGCATTTAAAAACTGAGGAGCCTTCATCATGAGCGCACGCGACCTCACTCATGGCTTCAGTCATTATGAATTGGGTTCTCACTACGAAAAAACTTCGTAAAAAATAAAAACAAAAAGAAAATAAGAATAACTATCCAATAAGCTTTCCATCATATCGTGGATGTACTTGTGTGGATTTCTGACCAGACGCTGATTCAGGCGTCATTCCTCCTTCTTTGCTCTGCGCTCAGCCTGCCCGGACGTTCCTTTCAGGCTCCGCTGGTTCCGCATTCGTGGCGTCCCTAGTGAGTTTTTTCTCATTTGTTTACTCTGGGATGTATCGAGTAAGGTTAGGATAGGCGTAGCAGGAGTGTCCTGGGCTGGTTGCCCGCAGTGCAATGTATTTTGGGTCGTATGTATGGGGCATCTATTTCGGATGTACCCTCGTGGTCCTGTTGTGGACACGTGAACTTTTCACAGTTTGGTTTAGTTGGTGATGCAGGCGGCTTTCATTACGCGTTAATTATTGCTGCCTTTTATCCTTCTGATGAGGTAAGCTGTGTGTTTGCTGACGTTCCCAGCGTATTTTTCTTCACTTAGTGAAGTTTTTTCTGGGTCCGTGTCAGGCTTCCCGGGGTTGGGAAGTTATCGCTTCGGTGGTGTGTTGGCGGTGGTTCCTGTTGTGATATTCCAGTGTGTGTTTATATTTCAACTATTTTCATGCCGTCTACCTAGGCCTAGCCAGCCGCTCGTAGCTTTGCCACATGTCTAGTGTTATTATTTATTTTATAAATATGCCCTACTGTGTCATGTGTATCCGGGTTTTAGTTGTGTATTGGCTAATTCCTCGGACTATATTTGTTTCCTGGTTTAGTTGTGTATTGGCTAATTCCACGGATTATGTTGTGACCTTGGTTAGTCGTGCGTGTCTCTCCTCGTGTCGTATTGTTCAGATGGTGTCTGTTCAGGGTGGGGTTTGCCTTCCGGCGGGTTTTTCTCGGTTTCACCGTGAAAAAACCTGACCGATGAGCAGTGTTAGGCCACACGTGGTTGTTAACACTGGCTGGTTCCCCGGCGAGGGGAGGTGTCTGTGGCTCTCCAGGACTGCGTATCTGTGGGTGCCTGGTTTCAGGCCTCCTTTATATTCCCGGCGGGATGGCTGTACCCATCCTTACATATATATTTAGTTATATATAAAGAAACGATGTTCGTGAGAACACTCGTTTTTTATAGGTTTTTCTACCTGGTTTACGACAAACCACGGGGAAAACCTAGCTGTTGTTTAGGCGTTCCTCCCCGGCGATCTTTTACAAAGTAGTGGGGTCAGGAACTTGTGGGGTTAACTTTTAGACTTCTCACCCGGCGGGTGCACCTTAGCAGGGTGGGATAAAACGACTTAGGTCTCTTATAGTTAACCAATCCATGTGAGTGATACTCTGTGTATCGCCGCCTTTACTCTTACGGCATTTGAAGGATCAGTGAGGTTTAACCAAATCGATTTCCACACCCGGCGGGTGTCCCTAAGTATAGGAACTAAGGAATTTATAAACAAATTCAATTTCGATTAACCTTAATTGGTTGATACTTTCAGTATCGCCGCCTTCTATTTTTACGACGATCGTTTGGGACAATTCGTTAAAAAATCAGATCTCGTATATTCCTGCCCTGGGCTATTCTACTAAAATATTTCAAGGGCCGGCGTCTTTATGAGGGGGGCTTTGTTACAAAATTGAATCTTGAGACAGTCACCACCTCCTACAGACTATTAGTGCCATACTGGACCATTATATCAGAGGGTATTCTTCATGTTCTTAGCTAAGAAGACTTGTTTAGCCTCTTTATACCCAGCCGCGTGGCGAGATGTGTTAGCTGTGTCTTTGCATCCCGTTACCCGGCGGGTTATTAACACTTGTATGCGAACACTTGGGTTAACCTTATGAGCATTAATTCCTGGAAATTTTCTTTATTTTTCCAGAGCTGAGCTCCGGCGGACCAATACAGACCCGGCGGTAGTTCCTCTCACCAGTCTCTGTCATGGCTAATGTCACCCCAGTTTTTGCCCTGTGCATTACCCCTACTTGCGCGGGTATCCCAATTTTTGCACATACCCTTTGCATAAGGTGTGTTAGATGTCTAGACCGTTCAAGGGGTCTCTGGGTTACACGTAATTGTTCTTTTTGCTCCCAATTAACCAATAAAGTCCTGTGTGACAATGACAAGACCGCGGCGGTAGCGTTGAGAGAGGTCAGACAACAAATGTCGGCCTACACTACCATTGTCGCACATAAGTCACTTCAATGTGACAACGTCCCACTTTGGGATAAGTTGCTATCAGAGCACCCTCCCCCTAAACGTACCTCTAGAGTAAGGGGTTTTAAGCCGACAGAGACTAGCCAGGATTCTGTATCGTCTGTGGAGACGTTTAAACGCCCGAGAGAGCCTACTCCCCCGGCAGCCACCTCCTCGTCGCAGGCGAGATCGAGGTCAAGGTCTCCCCTCAGACAACGGTCTTCAAGTCGGGCCTCTTCCCCGGCTAGTAAGAAGTGCAAGACTGAAGCTTCCCCCAGGGACCATGGTGGTGATTCTTCCAAACCTAGGTCCAGTTCGCGGTCACACCGTAGCCACAAATCCTCCAAAAAGGATTCCCATAAGAAGTCCTCTCGACATTCTTCTAAGTCTAGTGCATCTCATCGTACCTCTACACCTGACAATGTTTCTGTTACAGCCTCAGAGTATAGTGAAGCGCCTGTCCCTAAACAAGATTTACCTATTGATATTTTAACCCTAGAAATGGAGAGTTCAGGATATTCAATAATTGAGAATGTTTCAGACTCTCAAGAGAGCGTAGGCCAGAGCCTCGGTGTTTGGCGTTTTGCTCAACCAGGGTCTGTCCATCCACGTCCGACTCATACGAGTCACACAGTAGCCGATGTCCACAGGGACGCGGCGACCCCATCCTCTATCCCTGATTTATCTTGGAAACAAGGTGCCCCTGCCTCGGCGGGGTCTTCTCAGGAGGATCGGGAGGGACAAGATGAAGTGTCATTAATTTCAGATAGGGAAGGACAAGGGTCAGGCTCAGGCCTGGACGCCGCCCATGATAATACTAATTCACCTGAAAGTTCTGCACCTAACCAGTTTGTTACAGCACAAGAAATTGATGGGTTACTTACTCATGCTCTATCAAAATTCTTTAATCAACAACGAGAAAACCCCACAATGGACTTGGGGGCTCCCTTGACAGGTTCTGCGGTACGGCCTCTGATAACGTCAATCGATTTATCTAAGATTCCTAACCCTCCTACTCTGTCACCGGCAGGGAGCTCTAAGCCAGCTACGGCGGCATTCACTACGTCAAATGTCAGGGTCATTACGGATGTTAATCCACCCCCTCTAGACAAAGCGCCTCTTAGAAAGGTAGCTATGCCCCTGCTTTATGGGCCAGATGAGTCATGGGTCCCTTTGAACCCCTCTAAGCCAGAGCTTGCCCAGCCTACCTTGTCAGGGGAACTCCCGGTACCACGTGAGTGGTTTATCCAGGGAAATAAGTCTAAGAAATTAAGGGCATTGGATGCCTTGGGTAATGTTTTGGATGTAAATATCAAGGCTATACCTAGTTATTATTATCAGGATTATTTTGTTTATGCATCTAAGCCTGCTTTACCCCCTGCCTCAGCTTCAAAACTTTTTTCAGACTGGTCTAAGCTGGATGGGTTTAATGATATTAAGGCTCTGTTGGCTATTACTCCTGAACTAGATTTACAGACCGTCACAGACGAGACAGCTAATCCAGTGTTGAAGGTGGGACAGTTAGGACCAGGACCTTGGGTGGATTGGGAGGTAGAGGCTCAGAACTTTGCAACCACTTTCACTTCTAAATCTTCCCACCAGATCCCTCAGGATACACATTCATGGTTCTCAATGCCGGTAGGTTCTGCCGGCGGAGTTCCGTCAGCTTTATTTTCCTTTTTAGCTGCCCCTAAGATTAATCTTTGTGAACTAAAGGAACCATTCATTACCCCTACCCCTTCTCACCTAGACAGAGAATTTAGGCTTAGGGAAAAGCTTTCCGCCTGTTTTCACAGTACATAGTTTCTCAACAGGTGGCTAAGTCTTTACTCAGGTCTACTCAGGCAATCGCAGACGCGGATGCTCGAAGATCAGTTGAATTATCCCGGCGTCTGATTCTTCAGTCGTCAATTCAATCCTTAGGTGACATACGCACAGCCTTACTTGAGGCGGTGCGACCACGACAGGATCTTAGAATGTCATTAGTTCGCAAGCTGCCTGATCGCATTGCTAACCAGGTGGTTATGTCCCCAGTACTTACACCTTCTTTAATGTCCCCTGATGTATGGCGAACAGTGTTTAACATGGCACAGGCCGTGAAGCACAGTCCCGCACAGGCTAAGAAACCCGCATTTAACTTCCCCAAACCTAAGCCTCCTACTAAAGCTCAGCCAGGGGGTTCTAAGCCGTTTCTTCCGCCTAAGTCCTCCCAATCCCCCCTGGGTCAGTTCAGGCATAGACAGAGAGGGTTTTCAGGACAGAGGGGACGCGGCCAGTATAAGCCGGGTCAGGGCCAGTCTTCGGCCCACACCAGCCAGCCGGCGAAGCGGCCAACACCACCAAAACCACCATCAAAAAACTAAAGTCTTTCTCACTCCCAGTGCCTACCTTAGAGCCGGAGGAACCGAGGGAAGTACAGCCGGCGAACCCTTGTCTGCTAACTGGGTCGTTCCGAACGTGTCACCAAGCATGGCCGTTAAAAACCTGGGCACGGATGGTGGCACGCAAAGGCATCACTTGGCAGTGGCTCCGGCGACCTCGCTTACGTCAGCCGACAACGGCAAATTGTGTTTCATTAGAGGTGGAGCTGCTGGTCCAGGAGATGATTGCCAAGAATGTCATCATCCCGGTACCCCCAGATTACCCTGTATTCACGTCAAAACTGTTTTTGGTTCCCAAACGGGACAGTGTTCAGATGAGGCCGGTCGTAGACCTGTCGTATCTGAATCTTCACATTTACAACGAGTCTTTCAGAATGTTAACAGTTCATCAAATCAGGCTAACACTTCCGCCGGGTGGCTGGATGTGTTCCCTAGACCTGACAGACGCCTATTGGCACGTGTCGGTCAACAAAAGATTTCAAAGGTTTCTGGCCTTGAGGATCAGGCACCAAAATTTTGTTTTTCAGAGGATGCCGTTCGGTTTGAACCTAGCACCTCGATTATTCACAAAACTAGTCAGGCAAGCCCTGATGCCATTGTTAAAACAGGGAATCAGAGTGTTGTGGTATCTAGACGACTGGCTGGTGGTGGCAGAGACACAACAATTATGCATAAAACATGTCAATATCATTTTAAATCATGTCAAAACTCTAGGCTTCAAGGTAAATCTGGTAAAGTCAAACCTTGTTCCCTCAAGAGTAATTCAGTGGATAGGGCTGGTCTGGGACACCGCCGCTCTCACTCTGAGTCAGAGTGTGGACAATCGCAACAGGTTTCGCAGGAAACTGTTCAGGTTTCTTCACAGTCTGACTACGACACGAAGAGTCTGGGAGTCTCTGGTCGGCTCTCTCAACTGGATTCAGCTAACTGTCAAGTTGGGCCGGTTGAAAGTAAAACGATTAATATTGGAGGGCAACAAATATTTCCCACTCTTACCGGCGGGAAAATTATGGCCCATACCAAAATTAATCCACACCTTACTAGCGGTCTGGGCGAAGAGGGAAACATTGCACTCAATCATGTCATGGACCTCTCCTCCTCCAACGGTATGGGTAGACACGGATGCGTCAGGCACCATAGGGTGGGGATTTCAGTCAAATCAGGGGCACCAGGGTCAGGGACTTTGGTCCCACTTAGAAATCGCTCACATAAATGTCAAAGAGTTACTAGTCCCATTGTATTTCCTTCAGGCTCACGGCCCGGCGTTACGGGGCAAGTCAGTGGCCTTCAGAATGGACAATCTGAATGCAGTTCACTGTATTCAGAAACAAGGGTCAACGAGGTCAAGGAAGTTGCTACTCGTGTCGGAAGAGATTTTTGTTCTAGCCACCAGTCTAGATATTTATCTTCACGCATCTTATCTCCCAGGCGTAGCGAACGTCTGGGCAGACGCTCTGTCCCGGAGACAGAGCACGACAGTAGAATGGGAGCTCAAGCAACCCATTTTCGACCTAATGATTGCGGAGCTCTCCCATCCACAAGTGGATCTTTTTGTGTCCGAGGAGACTCACAAGCTCCCTCTATACCTCACCCGCCGGACGATAACGCCGGCAGGGGGGCCAGACGCCCTAGTGACAGACTGGAACAGATGGAGCTCCATCTATCTGTTTCCACCGCCAGATGCGTCACTAATGTGCCACGTAGTGAACAAACTACGAGTTTATCGAGGCTTAGTCTCGCTAATCGCGCCCCTGTGGCCGGCGCAGGTGTGGTGCCAGCAGTTAATAATGTGGTGCCCGGACCCGGTATCGCTCCCGGTCAGGTACTTCCACTTAGACACGATTGGCAACCTAGAGACCTCGCTGACTTTTGCATTATGGACATTCAGGAGGCCAAGTGGCTAGCACCATACGGCAGGGATGTGACCAATAAATTGCTCAATCAATATACTCAGTCTACTAAGCGACAATATCAATCTCATTGGAAAGCTTTTACTTCTTGGATTGTTAGAACGGAACAAACTGTACCCTCAGTGGCATTGGTTTTTAATTACTTGAACTATCTGTTTGAGCAGAAACGTTTATCTGTGGTTACTCTGAAGAATCACTTAACTGCGATTAGAGTGCCCTTTTTCGACCTTACAGGTCTATCCATACCGGTGGCGGAGGAAACAGGATTTATGAGAGCGTGTTTTAAACTCCGCCCACCTCCCCGTCAGCTCATGCCTACTTGGTCTCTGGACAAAGCTTTGTCTTTACTTCATTCTCGTCTGTATCAAAATACTGCAGACTTTGCTTTAATCTTAAAGAAGGCAGTTTTCCTTTTGGCTTTGGCCACCGGAAACAGAGTGTCTGAGCTGGCGGCGATGAGCAACACACCTAATTGTCTTAGGTTTGGTAGACTTAATGATTCAATTTCCATTGCACCCTCCCCGGCGTTTGTAGCCAAGAATGAGCATAGTGCACACGTGTTTTCTGAATTCACGGTGCCGGCGTTAAAAAGGGGAAAGGTGCATCATAATTTATGTCCAGTGCAAGCTCTAACCAAATATTTAAGAATAGCTCCTCATAACCCCCAAGGTGCTTTATGGGTAGCGAGTACGGGTAAACGCTTACTTAAACGGCGATTAGCCTCTCTTCTAGTAGAAGTCATTAAAGAGAGTAATCCCGGCGTTGTGGGTAGGGCCCACGATTTACGCAAGTGGGCGGCCTCTTTACGTTTCCTGAAAAACTTTTCAGTTGAAGATATTGCGTCCACACAGTTGTGGGCGTCTAATCATACGTTTCTCTCTAGATACTTGTCAGTTGCTCTAGACAAACCTTCCTTACCATGTATAGCTTTAAGGCAGAGGGTCTAGGTGGCCCTGCAGTCACTTATGTTTATTTTCAAGGAAAGGGGGGGGGGGGGGGTGCAGTCAGTTGACATAGGACACCCTAGACCCCGCCGGAGTATGAGAACTGTGATACAATTTAAGGTTGAAATGTGATATGAAAATTTCTCTGAGAGAATTTGTGCTAGTACAAAGTTTAGTACAAAACAACGGTGTTGTTATAGTAGTTTTAGCTGCGAAAGCAATGTAACATTAGTTCAATGGAGTTCATTAGCAATTGATCTCCACATGTATTTTGGGGTTTATGATGTGCACATATAAACTTATAACTTATTATTTGTCACCACTCGTTGAGTGGGGTGCCTTTTGTAACTACAGATCTGTGTTCAGAATCTTCAGGGTTACCTATTTTTGTCAGGCAGGCTTCTTTGAAGCACGCACCTGCCTGAACCCCCTTTTTCTTGTATATTTCCGGCCTACGCCGTATTAAATACATTTTTCAAAAGTAAGAATACTATGTGGTTGTTTTTATTATCTGCTTTTCTAGAGTTATGATATGATTACGAATGTCCCCCTCCAGTCTTAGATATCAGGCATGTTCGTCAATGATGGAGGGGCCACTAATAAATTATAGGTTTGACTCCTGTAAGGAGATTAGGAAAACCTAATATTTAGTAGTGGCCCCGTAATCATTGACGACTGGGGCCCTCCCGACCGTCCCCTTCCCATTCGTTGATGTATTAAGGATTTTGGTTTACTTAATATGTCAGTGAAGGAGGAATGACGCCTGAATCAGCGTCTGGTCAGAAATCCACACAAGTACATCCACGATATGATGGAAAGCTTATTGGATAGTTATTCTTATTTTCTTTTTGTTTTTATTTTTACGAAGTTTTTTCGTAGTGAGAACCCAATTCATAATGACTGAAGCCATGAGTGAGGTCGCGTGCGCTCATGATGAAGGCTCCTCAGTTTTTAAATGCTCTGCGCGGTAGATTCAAACTACGGCGGATTAGTGTTTGAAGAGGATGCCTTATGTAATAGGCATGTTCGTCAATGATTACGGGGCCACTACTAAATATTAGGTTTTCCTAATCTCCTTACAGGAGTCAAACCTATAATATGTGCACATGTAAACTTATAAGTTTTTAGTTTTCACCACTTACTTTAAGTGGGGTGCCTTCTTAACTAGCAGATCTGTGCACAGAGTCTCAGAGTTAACCCTTTTCAAGCAGGCTTCTTTGAAGCACGCTCCTGCTTGTACCCCTTTTTGAAGATTTAGGCTGTATAAAGTTTATACACCCGAATATCTCTTTTTTACAAAAGTAAGAATACTATGTGGTTGTTTGATTATCTGCTTTTCTAGAGTTATGATATGATTACGAATGTCCCCCTCCAGTCTTAGAAATCAGGCATGTTCGTCAATGATGGAGGGGCCACTAATAAATTATAGGTTTGACTCCTGTAAGGAGATAAAGAAAACCTAATATTTAGTAGTGGCCCCGTAATCATTGACGACTGGGGCCCTCCCGACCATCCCCTTCCCATTCGTTGATGTATTAAGGATTTTGGTTTACTTGATATGTCAGTGAAGGAAGAATGACGCCTGAATCAGCGTCTGGTCAAAGATCCACACAAGTACATCCACGATATGATGGAAAGCTTATTGGATAGTTATTCTTATTTTCTTTTTGTTTTTTATTTTTTACGAAGTTTTTTCGTAGTGAGAACCCAATTCATAATGACTGAAGCCATGAGTGAGGTCGCGTGCACTCATGATGAAGGCTCCTCAGATTTTAAATGCTCTGCGCGGTAGATTCAAACTACAGCGGATTAGTGTTTGAAGAGGATGCCTTATGTAATAGGCATGTTCGTCAATGATTACGGGGCCACTACTAAATATTAAGTTTTCTTTATCTCCTTACAGGAGTCAAACCTATAGTGAACACCGTTTTTGTTTACCGAGTTTTAGTCAGGATGGCTAAAATAGGTAAGTTACCCCGACGAGTTTGGTCGCTTGAGGGCTCATCAGAAACTGCGTTTTCTATGATCGAGCCTGGGATCAGGCTTCCTGAGTTATTCCCGTCGAGGGGGGCTCCACTCAGTTTTCTAGGTGATCAGGCTGACACCTGTTGGCCTTGGTTTTCTCTGCTTTTCAAAGCCATTGAAACAATGCTGTCTGTTTGTTTGGTCTTTACCTCCTGGCGACCTTTTTACAAAGAGGTCTGGGGCAGGTATAATTGGTTTGACATTAATAATAATCATAATAATAATAATGATATTTATTCAGTTAGCAATTTACAGAGTTGGTACCACATAGTATGTTATAAATATGACATGTACCCGCCTTGCATAATTCCAACTAAGGATAGCCCAATAAGGCCGTTAGGCGTATTTCCATTGGGGTCCTTGTATATAAAACCCGGCGGTTGTACCTTCGGGTGGTTATATTAACGGATTTGCAATTCGAGATAATTTGCCAAACAATTGATTGATACAATAGGGTATCACGGCCTTCAAGACGGCGATCTATGAGGGCTTCTGGGAGAAGCCGGATTAGAGATTAAGATAGGCTTAGACTTTTTATGGGATAAAAAGATGCCTGAATCTTACTAGTGTTTCAAGTGTAAAGGGATACTTGAAAGACTTCATCTTTAATAAAGATATGCTTCATCTTTATGAGGATGAAGAAGTTATGCTTAATTCTTTTGGACAGGTAAAAGATATGCTGAAATCTTTACTAAGCCATTGTAACAATGCCGTTTGTTTGTTTAGTCTTTCCCTCCCGGCGACCTTTTTACAACGAGGTCTGGGGCAGGTACAATTGGTTTGACATTGAATATAAAACCCGGCGGTTGTACCTTTGGTTGGCAATATTAACTGATTTGCAATTCGCGATAATTTGCCAAACAATTGATTGATACAATAGGCTATCACGGCCTTCAAGACGGCGATCTATGAGGGCTTCTGGGAGAAGCCAGATTAAAGATTAAGATAGGCTTAGACTTTTTATGGGATAAAAAGATGCCGGAATCTTACTAGTGTTTCAAGTGTAAAGGGATACTTGAAAGACTTCATCTTTAATCAAGATATGCTTCATCTTTATGAGGATTCAGAAGATATGCTTAAATCTTCTGGACAGGTAAAGATATGCTGAAATCTTTAATATGAAACTAAAGGACAACGAAAAGTAGTGGTGGAGTACTACGGTTCGTTGACCGGCGGTTTTGAGGCACATATTTTGTACCATTTTTTGGGTGTAACCCTATGAGCATTAATCCCCGGAAATTTATCTTTCCAGGGCGGAGTACCGGTGTTGCACCAGGTGACCAGGTAGTTCCTGGGGGCGGGGTAGT
This sequence comes from Paralithodes platypus, assembly GCA_032716605.1. Lineage (NCBI taxonomy): Eukaryota > Metazoa > Arthropoda > Malacostraca > Decapoda > Lithodidae > Paralithodes > Paralithodes platypus. The sequence goes on from CM064581.1 coordinate 63,568,188, forward strand.
TTTCCCCCAGTCTCTGTCGTGTCGGCACTTGAACCTCTCATTGCTGTATGTTCAACGCCGTTAAGCTCAGGTAGCCCTATCTTATTTTTATTTGTTAATGAAATAATTTAATAGCTGAATCATAATAAACATATATATTTTCTATGATTATATTATGATAATATTGTGTTTATTTATAGTAATTTATTTTAATACAATTAAAATATAAATTAAATTAATTAGTATACTTTATGATTTTGCTCACCAGCTCTGCTTTCAATGTGTTAATGAGCTATGGGAGCTTTTAATTATCATAAACCTTTACGGGACTCGGACGAGGGCTCCCATTTAGGGAGTATACCGAGCTCGCAAGCGAGGGACAGCCACAGCCAAGGTGTATGGCGATACTCACAGTCGTACCTCACCTGCCGGACGATAACGCCGGCGGGCGGACCTGACGCTCTGATGACGGACGAGAACAGGTTGAGTTCCATTTATCTATTTTCCGCCGCCAGACGCGTCTCTAATGTGCCACGTAGTCAACAAACTACAGGATTAGCGAGGCGTAGTCTCGCTAATCGCGCCCCTGTGGCCGGCGCAGTGTGGTACCAGCATTTGAACACGCGATGCCCGCACCCAGTGTCACTCCTGGTCGGGTTGTTCCACTTAGAACACAACTGGCAACCTAGATACCTCGCGGACTTGTTCATTTTGGACATTCAGGAGGCCAAGTGGCTAGCACCATATGGTAGCGACGTGACCAAGATATTCACGAATCAATATACCCAGTCTACAAAGCGACAGTTTCAATCGCATTGGCAAGCTTTTACGTCTCGGATTCTTAGAACAAAACGAACTGTGCCCTCGGTGGCGTTGGTTGTTTATTATTTAATTTATCTGTTCATGCAGAAACATTTATCTGAAAGTTATTTATGTGGGCAGGTTTTAAACTCCGCCCACCTCCCCGTCGGCTCAGGCCTACATGGTCTCTGGACAAAGCATCGTCGTTATTCTCGTTCCCGTATGTACCAAAGACTGCAGATTTTACAAAAGGGCAGTATTCCTTATGGCTTTGGCTACCGGGAACAGAGTATCAGAGCTGGCGGCGATGAGCAACGCACCTAATTGCCTCAGGTTTGATAGGTTTCATGCGTGTATTCACATTGCACCTTCCCCAGGATTCATAGCCGAGATTGAGCACAGTGAACACGTGTTTTCAGAGTTCACGGTGCCGGCGTTAAACAGGGGAAAGGTGCACCATCTTTTTTGCCCAGTGCAAGCTCTAACCAAATATTTAAGAGTGGCACCTCTAAATCACCAGGGTGCTTTATGGGTCGCAAGTCTGGTTGAACGCTTGATGGAGCATACACTGGCTTCTCTCTTGGTCGAGGACTTTAAAGAGAAGAATCCCGGCGTTGTGGGTAAGACCCACGATTTACGCAAGGGGACAGCCCCTTTACGTTTCCTTAATAATCTTTCGGTGGAAGTTATTACGTCCACACAGTTGTGGGCCTCTAATCAGGAGTTTTTGCCTCGATACCTTTCAGTAGCTCTGGACAAACCTTCCTTGCCATGTATAGCTTTACGGTATAGGGTCTAGGTGGCCCTTTTAGTCACATTCTGTTTAATTTCAAGAAAAAGGGGGGGGGGGTGCAGTCAGTGTGACATAGGACACCCTAGACCCCTCCGGAGTATGTGTTCGGAACATACGAGCTGTGATACTGGTTGTAGGCATTGTATTATAAAATTTCTCTGTAGTATTCATTGCAGGAAATTGTGCTAAAGGCCAATAGTAGTGTTACAACAATTCTTGTTGTAAGTAGCTTTGGCTGTGAAGCAATAGATTTTTGAGAAATCTCGGTAGTTGCAACTACGACTTTTACTTTTGAAGTAATTACTTCTGCATAAGTACACAAGTTCAGTACTTCTACGAATGTACAAGAATTCATTTATGTTTGGTTATATTTTTAGGAATATATCCACTAGTTAACGGGGTTTATATGTGCACATGTAAACTTATAAGTTTTTAGTTTTCACCACTTACTTTAAGTGGGGTGCCTTCTTAACTAGCAGATCTGTGCACAGAGTCTCAGAGTTAACCCTTTTTCAAGCAGGCTTCTTTGAAGCAGGCTTCTTTGAAGCACGCTCCTGCTTGTACCCCATTTTGAAGATTTAGGCTGTATAAAGTTTATGCACCCGAATATCTCTTTTTTACAAAAGTAAGAATACTATGTGGTTGTTTGATTATCTGCTTTTCTAGAGTTATGATATGATTACAAATGTCTCCCTCCAGTCTTAGAAATCAGGCATGTTCGTCAATGATGGAGGGGCCACTAATAAATTATAGGTTTGACTCCTGTAAGGAGATAAAGAAAACCTAATATTTAGTAGTGGCCCCGTAATCATTGACGACTGGGGCCCTCCCGACCATCCCCTTCCCATTCGTTGATGTATTAAGGATTTTGGTTTACTTGATATGTCAGTGAAGGAAGAATGATGCCTGAATCAGCGTCTGGTCAAAGATCCACACAAGTACATCCACGATATGATGGAAAGCTTATTGGATAGTTATTCTTATTTTCTTTTTTGTTTTTTTTTACGAAGTTTTTTCGTAGTGAGAACCCAATTCATAATGACTGAAGCCATGAGTGAGGTCGCGTGCGCTCATGATGAAGGCTCCTCAGATTTTAAATGCTCTGCGCGGTAGATTCAAACTACGGCGGATTAGTGTTTGAAGAGGATGCCTTATGTAATAGGCATGTTCGTCAATAATTACGGGGCCACTACTAAATATTATGTTTTCTTTATCTCCTTACAGACTCCTTCAAACCTATAATACTCATTATCATAAGGTTACTCAGGAACTTGAAATATAGTCATGAGTTGGAGAATATTTTTTAAATGGTATAAGAGAATATACATAGACATGTTTTATTTTATAACAGTTACATATGTTAGCATCCTGGATTCGAATCCACGGACTGCCACATGTGTTTGTAAATTTCATTAATCGATTTTAGGAGTATAGTTGGTTGTTGGAAGGAACATAATAATACATGTAAGTGATCTGTTTGTACATATAATCGATAAGTTTATATGTCGTGCAATTTTTCTGCAATCTCTATCCTAAGACTCTATCCTTGGAGAAGCATCTCTCAGCACCACCGCTATTCATATCATCTCCTCTGGACTCTCTACGTTCCTCGCTGCAACAGGGAGGATCCCCGACCTCTGATGACCTTCCTCCAACTACAGCTTCTCATCGTCATTCATCTTCTACACAATCCTCACAATCTGTGCTACTATCTGCTAGAAATCGTGCCCCTTCACGCATTAATCTGGGGGCTACATCCCTGTGGACACTGTGCATCATTGTGAAGAAGAGAGAAGATCCTAAGATTTAAGAAAATGTTGTACACCGGTAAATTTTTAAGACCGCTACCTGTATATCTTTAAAGTTTTTTAATGTATTTTGTATACAAAATAAAGAAAAGTTAGAGCTCTATAACTGGGTTTATTCTCATCTTATTGTTGTTTTGTTAGTGGTTTGATGTCATATTTGTCACGAATGTCCCCCTCCAGACTTGTGATATCAGGCATATCGTCAATGATGGAGGGGCCACTAATAAATTATAGGTTTGAGTCCCGAAGGGAAGAATATTTAGTAACGGCCCCGGAATCAATGGCGAATCCGGCCCTCCCTTCCATCCCCTTCCCATTCGTTCTGATGTTTCTCGGTTATCTTGATATATCAGTGAAGGAAGAATGGCGTGTCAGCGTCTCGGGGCAAACCCACGCTATCAACATCCACACGATGGGAAGCATAGCACATTAGGAGTTCTAATTTTTTTTTCTTTTATTATTTTTTATTTTCGTTTTTTCGTAGTTGGCATCTGCATCATAAAGACGAGTCCGTAAGTAATTATGAGCATACGCTTATGATGTTTGGTCTCTTGCACTACGGGGCGGGTGATTTGAACAGCTGACTCTGGGGTTCAAAGAGTGCCATTACTATTTAAGGCATATCGTCAATGATTCCGGGGCCACTACTAAATATTAGGTTTTCCTTCTTCCCTTCGGGACTCAAACCTATAATTTTAGCCCCGCGGTCGTAATCTGACCTGGACAAGCGAGAGAGACACACCCTTCCTCTCTCGTTTCTCGCATGGCTGTGAGAGACAAGGGGAGCTCTGAGATTGGCTACACGGTTGGAGAAAGACTCCCCCCTCTCTCCCAGCCGTCCTCGCGCGAAAATACTCAATAAATATCGGGAATAATAGGGAAAATACCAGATAATTGAGGAGGGGGGAATGTGGGGGGGGGGGGACACATGTGGAGGAGTGATAAAAGGTATGGAGGGGAATTATCTCACTTAATCACATATTCCTTTGTTTTAAGTGATACTGGGGCCTTTAAAAAAGATTTTTTTTAGATCTTGGATTTTAAGAGGTTCATCGCCTTTAACCACCAAAACCTCTTAAGAGTCTTCTCGCCGTTCCCGGGTTAAGAGTCAAGGTATAAACAAAAAAAATAAAAACACCCCACTTGCATTCAAAACTAAACAATGTGATTAGGTGAGATAATTCCCCTTCATTACTTTCTACCACTCCTACACATGTGTCTCCCCCCCCCCCCTCCTCAATTATCAGCTATTTTTCCTCTTATTCCTGCTTTTATCAGGTAATTTTCAGCGCAAAGTTCCCTCATGCGGTCTCTTTAACCCGGGAACTGCGGGGAGACTCTTCAGAGTTCCCCCGGCGGACTGCGGGAAGACTCTTAAGAGTAAGGGGAAAAAAAATCCATTTAAAACACCCAATTTTTTTTTTTTTTTTTTTGCCCCTGGGCCATGTCAAATATCACTCCTCCACCTCCCCTCCTTCCCCACTTTCCTCCCCTCCTTCAGTTATCACCTATTTTCCCTGTTATTCCCTTATTCTGTGGTATATTTTCGTGCTAACATTAGCGAGTTGGTAGCAGGGCGTTGTCATCACTGTTACCAAGCGTGGGAAAGAGCGAGAGAGAGACTATTGCGGAACAGTGTCTCTCCAGAGAAGGGGAGGGGTGGAGGGCAGGGAGGTTGCCTCAGCCATACATTATGTAACTCCCGGCCTGTATCGCCGATTTTGACCATCCAAACACTGTTTCCACTTGTTTTATTGTTGTAACAGGTTAATACCTTTATAATCAACCTATAATAGGCACATATGGATAAGTATTAATGCTATTTATGGTAAAATAACGATGTTAGTGATGGGAACAGCTCAAATACGTCAGCACAGGAGTGTGGTGTCTCATACCCCCCATGCGCACTTCTTAGGTTAATACAGGCGAGGTAGCTAGAGATAATTGCGACACAGAGACTTCTACTCAGAACCCTCAGTGTTGCTGGGGTAGTAAGGTTTATCGGCACCAGGGCTCTCACCTCATGATACGACCGGGGGGGCAATAATACGTCTTTTTCACCCCCCAAATGCTATTCCCACTTATTTTAATGTTCTTAAATGTTCATATGTTCATATTAAAAATAAAGTAGGCGCATACAGCTAAGTAATAATGATATATATGGTAAATATGATGATTTTCGTCAGGAATGAACCAAAATACCTTCGCCTGGCGGGACATTTGAAATACCAGAGTTTCGGGCCATAGTAGAAGGGCCACTCTACTGGTGATCTTTTTTTATCTTACTAACTCTTCATCATCCTCCATTCGGGCCTTCGGTGTGACTTTTTCTGTTGCGTTAAGACATATCAAAGGCCTTCGATAGAGTCTGGCACAAATCCCTTATTTCCAAACTACACTCCTACGGTTTCTATCCCTCCATCTGTGCCTTTGTCTTCAATTTCCTTTCCGGCCATTCCATAGCTGCGGTTGTGGACAGCTACCGTTCACTTCCTCAACCTATCAACTACGGAGATCCTCAGGGTTCTGTCATATCTCCAATTATCTTCCTATTATTCATTAACGACCTTCTCAACTGCACCTCCAGCCCCATTTACTCATATGCTGATAACTCTACATTACACTATTCAACTAGCCTTCCACAAAACTTCACAGCAGGAACTCCAAAACTCATGTAAGGAGGCCATAGAACACCTATTTTCTGATCTCTCTACTATCTATAATTGGGGCAAATAAAACCTTGTTACTTTCAATACTTCCAAAACTCAATTTCTCCATCTGTCTACTCGTCGCCTCCTTCCAGAAAACTATGACCTAATCTTCAACAACATACAAATTAACCCTTACATCTTCTATCAATATTCTTGGTGTTTCTTTTTCTTCTGATCTCTCTTGGAAAGATCATATTACCACTCTATAGTTAAAACAGCTTCCCAGAAGCTGTGTGTGCTCAACCGCCTCCAGGGGTTCTTTACCCTGGCGCAGCTTCTTGCTCTGTACAGGGGCACAGGGCGTCCATGTATTGAGTATTGTTCACACATGTGGGGACGATCCTCTCACACAGCACTTCTAAACAAAGTAGAAAAGAAAGCCTTCTGTCTCATTAACTCACGTCCACTCACCAATTCTCTGCAGTCTCTCTCTCTTCGCCGCAATGTTGCATCTCTCTCACTATTCTACCGCTATTACAATAATCAGTGTTCCTCAGAGCTCTCTCAGTGTATACCACCCCCTCTTCGTAGAGCACGTAGCACCCGTCTTGCAACACAATCCCACCCTTACTCTGTGCAACTCTCTAACCCAAGAGTGAGACATTATTTTCAATCTTTCTTCTATTCAACAACTGAGCTCTGGAACTCTCTCCCAGAATCAGTTTTTCCATCTTCCTACGACTTAAGCTGCTTCAAACTCTGTGTGTCCAGGCATTTTGGCTCGAACGTCCCTTGATTTTGGCCCTGTCACTCTTTCAACTTTGGGGGAGGCACTCGCTAGTCAGTTCTGCCTTTTGTCTCCCTCACTCACATAGAAGAAAACAAAAACAATTATGGGTGCTGACTTACTAGATAGTATGTGTACCTAGTACTGTACTGTACCCAGTACATGGGATACAAGACTATCCCCTTACTTACCAACTAGTGCAGATTCCTAGTACCCAGTACATGGGATACAAGACTAACCTTCACCTACCAGCTAAGGCAGGTTCCTAGTAACACCAAATTGTCATTAACCTAACCAAACAACCTAACCTAACTTAACCTAGTGTACTTAGTGGGGGCTGCCGCCCCCACACCCCCGCTGTTAGCACATAAAAATCAGACTAACATCGGAGGTTTCATGATCAGCAAATATAATTCAGACTAACCTCGGAGGCTTCATGGTCAGCAAATATAATTCAGACTAACCTCGGACTATCAACGGTGGAAGTTCTGATAATAATCCTATGAAAAAGATGTTCTAGTGCCCTCACACATCAAAACAACGTCACTGATCAGAGGGTAACCCTTTCTTAATTCCATTACGTCCGAAACCGAGATTTTATCGTAGGAATATATTAAATTCGTACCTGAACTAAAAAAAAAACTTTCTAACTCAATAGAAGCAATAACTAAAATTTGACTTGAGATTTTTTTTTTTTTTTTTTTTTTTTAGCCAGATGCCGTAATTCCCGAGAAGGGGTGGCCATGAACATTAGGCGTTTGTCACGAATTGCTAGGTCAAGTTGCCTGGGCTCGTCATATACCAATCAAATTTTGACAGTGAGGGCTCGATCGGCCGACCCTTTGATCAGCAACCGACACTCTACTGATTATGCCACGGCATATTATGAAAAAACATCGGTCCCGCTACTTGCGATTATACTATATTTGTTCCTAGCTTATAACTAGTCAAAGAGGGAAAATAGGGTATTTCGTAAAAGGGCCCAGACTACTTTGGCCTTTTTCCCATAGACACTGGGCCTTGCTGTTAGTGAATTTACATTTAGCCTGCAAAGTATTTTTTTTTGGATTACCTACTCTACATAGGGTCGACAACTTGATTCTTGGTTTCTCTGTTAAGTAATCCATGTTGTGAAATCAGTTACAAAGATGGACAGAAATTCCGAGTTATGAGTACTGTATATAATTGTATCATGGGCATAAAGTTAACCCGTGCACCCTGGGGAACGTCATATGACTTAAGGCCTTTTTAGTAGTGGGAGAGACTCACTCAAACTGCTTTAGTATGTTCAAAGTCGACAAAGGTATTTCCTGATGCTCACTCGTGACTTTCACCTCAACCAGGCATCCAATAGTCTTTCATCTTTCATCATCATCTCCGACATGATAGGAAACCCCCGCTAAAGAATGGTCATGAAAGAAACACCTCTAGGCTACTTTATCAAGACATGCTTCCTTTACCCATGCCACAATGCTCCTTCTACTAAGTGGAAGTTTTCCTCAATACAATATAATTATGTTTCCACTTTCTTCTCCCATCCCATAGGTGGTCTTCCACTATATAGTTGCTCCATTCACCTGTCTCCTATGTATCTTTCTTGGCATTCTGTCCTTATTCATTCTCTGAACATGACCGTACCATTTCAAAGTACTTCTCTTTATCCACTCAATCACTTCACATTCAATGTCCAATCCAAAAGATTCTCTATCACTTAGTCCATCTAGCATTCTAGGTTGTTTTATGAACTATGCCCTTTAAGGAATTTTGCTAAAGTGTACCATACTTGTATTGTACTTAAAATACGTAAACAGTCATTCATGAGTTTACTTTCATATATAGTAGGCCTAAATCTACAAAAATACAGATCAGCTGATTTGTCTATATAAGTCAATTAATAACATATGGATATGTATTATTACATGTAGTACAGTGGATAGCATGGTGGACTGCAGACCAAATAGACAGTGGTGGGCGTGGGTGCGCCGATTTGGCGCTCTGCGCTCTGCGATCCGGTGCGCACTACCAATATAGAGGAGCGAGGAGCGGCTAAAATCTGAACTCGGAGTGCAGGCGGGGAGCGCAGCTTGAATTTTGCGCTCCTTTCTGGCGCGAAGGGGCCTATTTTAATAAATTATTAATGATATCATCATATCAATCATATCATATGATATTAAATTATTAATCGTTTAATCATGTAATCAACTAATCATGTTGACGTTGTTATTGTATTGTTAGGCTTGTTAGCTTGATAAGTTTAACTGTTTAAGTTTCTCAGTTTGGACAGTTTCTGTAATTCTTTATGTTATATCATAGATATCAATGGACAGTCACAATGTCACAATGATATCAATGATATCAATCATATCATTCATATCATTGATATGACATAAAGAATTACAGAAACTGAGAAAGTGAGAAACTTAAACTTCAGAAAGACACCGACTTGAGGTTTTTTTAATTTAATGAAGTGAAAGACAAAGGATTGTATTAATTTAGGTAAATAATTAAATAACTTCTAGAAGCTGTTTTTTACTTTTTTTTATTATATACCTATTTTGGGGAGCGCAGAGCAGGAAGCGCATCGGGTCGGCTGACCAAAGGAGCGCGTGAGCGCTGCCGCATTACCTTATGTCTGAGGAGCGCGGAGCGATGCCGCATTACCGGTCCCACCGGAGCGCGCCCACCACTGCAAATAGACCTCTGATCGAGTCCACGCCAAATGTCAGTTTTTTTGATGAGGGGATGGCTATACCGACACGACGAGAATATACCCTCTATATTGTCACAAACTCCATAGCAAAGAAGAACTATGAAGGTAGTAAGGAGGGTCTGTAGTGTATTATATATGTTGGTCTGTATGGTGGTGGTCAGTATACAGACAGTATGGAAGGTCTATGTTGGATGGTGGTGGTCAGTATACAGACAGTATGGAAGGTCTATGTTGGTCTGTATAGTGGTGGTCAGTATACAGACAGTATGGAAGGTCTATGTTGGTCTGTATGGTGGTGGTCAGTATACAGACAGTATGGAAGGTCTATGTTGGTCTGTATGGTGGTGGATAGTATGGAGGGTCTATTTTGGTCTGTATGGTGGTGGAAAGTATGGAGGGTCTATGTTGGTCTGTATGGTGGTGGTCAGTATACAGACAGTATGGAAGGTCTATGTTGGTCTGTATGGTGGTGGTCAGTATACAGACAGTATGGAAGGTCTATGTTGGTCTGTATGGTGGTGGATAGTATGGAGGGTCTATTTTGGTCTGTATGGTGGTGGACAGTATGGAAGGTCTATGTTGGTCTGTATGGTGGTGGTCAGTATTCAGACAGTATGGAAGGTCTATGTTGGTCTGTATGGTGGTGGTCAGTATACAGACAGTATGGAAGGTCTATGTTGGTCTGTATGGTGGTGGATAGTATGGAGGGTCTATTTTGGTCTGTATGGTGGTGGACAGTATGGAAGGTCTATGTTGGTCTGTATGGTGGTGGTCAGTATACAGACAGTATGGAAGGTCTATGTTGGTCTGTATGGTGGTGGTCAGTATACAGACAGTATGGAAGGTCTATGTTGGTCTGTATGGTGGTGGATAGTATGGAGGGTCTATTTTGGTCTGTATGGTGGTGGACAGTATGGAAGGTCTATGTTGGTCTGTATGGTGGTGGTCAGTATGGAAGGTCTATGTTGGTCTGTATGGTGGTGGTCAGTATGGAAGGTCTATGTTGGTCTGTATGGTGGTGGTCAGTATGGAGGGTCTATGTTGGTCTGTATGGTGATGGATAGTATGGAGGGTCTATTTTGGTCTGTATGGTGGTGGACAGTATGGAAGGTCTATGTTGGTCTGTATGGTGGTGGTCAGTATGGAAGGTCTATGTTGGTCAGTATGGAAGGTCTATGTTGGTCTGTATGGTGGTGGTCAGTATGGAGGGTCTATGTTGGTCTGTATGGTGGTGGACAGTATGGAGGGTCTATGTTGGTCTGTATGGTGGTGGACAGTATGGAGGGTCTATGTTGGTCTGTATGGTGGTGGTCAGTATGGAGGGTCTATGTTGGTCTGTATGGTGGTGGTCAGTATGGAGGGTCTATGTTGGTCTGTATGGTGGTGGACAGTATGGAGGGTCTATGTTGGTCTGTATGGTGGTGGACAGTATGGAGGGTCTATGTTGGTCTGTATGGTGGTGGTCAGTATGGAGGGTCTATGTTGGTCTGTATGGTGGTGGTCAGTATGGAGGGTCTATGTTGGTCTGTATGGTGGTGGACAGTATGGAGGGTCTATGTTGGTCTGTATGGTGGTGGACAGTATGGAGGGTCTATGTTGGTCTGTATGGTGGTGGACAGTATGGAGGGTCTATGTTGGTCTGTATGGTGGTGGTCAGTATGGAGGGTCTATGTTGGTCTGTATGGTGGTGGTCAGTATGGAGGGTCTATGTTGGTCTGTATGGTGGTGGACAGTATGGAGGGTCTATGTTGGTCTGTATGGTGGTGGACAGTATGGAGGGTCTATGTTGGTCTGTATGGTGGTGGACAGTATGGAGGGTCTATGTTGGTCTGTATGGTGGTGGACAGTATGGAGGGTCTATGTTGGTCTGTATGGTGGTGGACAGTATGGAGGGTCTATGTTGGTCTGTATGGTGGTGGACAGTATGGAGGGTCTATGTTGGTCTGTATGGTGGTGGACAGTATGGAGGGTCTATGTTGGTCTGTATGGTGGTGGTCAGTATGGAGGGTCTATGTTGGTCTGTATGGTGGTGGTCAGTATGGAGGGTCTATGTTGGTCTGTATGGTGGTGGTCAGTATGGAGGGTCTATGTTGGTCTGTATGGTGGTGGTCAGTATGGAGGGTCTATGTTGGTCTGTATGGTGGTGGACAGTATGGAGGGTCTATGTTGGTCTGTATGGTGGTGGTGGGGTCTATGGTGGTCAGTATGGAGGGTCTATGTTGGTCTGTATGGTGGTGGTCAGTATGGAGGGTCTATGTTGGTCTGTATGGTGGTGGAGTATGGAGGGTCTATGTTGGTCTGTATGGTGGTGGTCAGTATGGCGGGTCTATGTTGGTCTGTATGGTGGTGGACAGTATGGAGGGTCAATGTTGGTCTGTATGGTGGTGGTCAGTATGGAGGGTCTATGTTGGTCTGTATGGTGGTGGTGAGTATGGAGGGACTATGTTGGTCAGTATGGTGGTGGTCAGTATGGAGGGTCTATGTTGGTCAGTATGGTGGTGGTCAGTATGGAGGGTCTATATGTTGGTCTGTATGGTGGTGGTCAGTATGGAGGGTCTATGTTGGTCTGTATGGTGGTGGTCAGTATGGAGGGTCTATGTTGGTCTGTATGGTGGTGGTCAGTATGGAGGGTCTATGTTGGTCTGTATGGTGGTGGTCAGTATGGAGGGTCTATGTTGTTCTGTATGGTAGTCAGTATGGAGGGTCTATGTTGGTCTGTATGGTGGTGGTCAGTATGGAGGGTCTATGTTGGTCTGTATGGTGGTGGTCAGTATGGAGGGTCTATGTTGGTCTGTATGGTGGTGGTCAGTATGGAGGGTCTATGTTGGTCTGTATGGTGGTGGACAGTATGGAGGGTCTATGTTGGTCTGTATGGTGGTGGTCAGTATGGAGGGTCTATGTTGGTCTGTATGGTGGTGGTCAGTATGGAGGGTCTATGTTGGTCTGTATGGTGGTGGTCAGTATGGAGGGTCTATGTTGGTCTGTATGGTGGTGGTCAGTATGGAGGGTCTATGTTGGTCTGTATGGTGGTGGTCAGTATGGAGGGTCTATGTTGGTCTGTATGGTGGTGGTCAGTATGGAGGGTCTATGTTGGTCTGTATGGTGGTGGTCAGTATGGAGGGTCTATGTTGGTCTGTATGGTGGTGGTCAGTATGGAGGGTCTATGTTGGTCTGTATGGTGGTGGTCAGTATGGAGGGTCTATGTTGGTCTGTATGGTGGTGGTCAGTATGGAGGGTCTATGTTGGTCTGTATGGTGGTGGTCAGTATGTTGGTCTGTATGGTGGTGGACAGTATGGAGGGTCTATGTTGGTCTGTATGGTGGTGGTCAGTATGGAGGGTCTATGTTGGTCTGTATGGTGGTGGTCAGTATGGAGGGTCTATGTTGGTCTGTATGGTGGTGGTCAGTATGGAGGGTCTATGTTGGTCTGTATGGTGGTGGTCAGTATGGAGGGTCTATGTTGGTCTGTATGGTGGTGGTCAGTATGGAGGGTCTATGTTGGTCTGTATGGTGGTGGTCAGTATGGAGGGTCTATGTTGGTCTGTATGGTGGTGGTCAGTATGGAGGGTCTATGTTGGTCTGTATGGTGGTGGTCAGTATGGAGGGTCTATGTTGGTCTGTATGGTGGTGGTCAGTATGGAGGGTCTATGTTGGTCTGTATGGTGGTGGTCAGTATGGAGGGTCTATGTTGGTCTGTATGGTGGTGGTCAGTATGGAGGGTCTATGTTGGTCTGTATGGTGGTGGTCAGTATGGAGGGTCTATGTTGGTCTGTATGGTGGTGGTCAGTATGGAGGGTCTATGTTGGTCTGTATGGTGGTGGTCAGTATGGAGGGTCTATGTTGGTCTGTATGGTGGTGGTCAGTATGGAGGGTCTATGTTGGTCTGTATGGTGGTGGTCAGTATGGAGGGTCTATGTTGGTCTGTATGGTGGTGGTCAGTATGGAGGGTCTATGTTGGTCTGTATGGTGGTGGTCAGTATGGAGGGTCTATGTTGGTCTGTATGGTGGTGGTCAGTATGGAGGGTCTATGTTGGTCTGTATGGTGGTGTCAGTATGGAGGGTCTATGTTGGTCTGTATGGTGGTGGTCAGTATGGAGGGTCTATGTTGGTCTGTATGGTGGTGGTCAGTATGGAGGGTCTATGTTGGTCTGTATGGTGGTGGTCAGTATGGAGGGTCTATGTTGGTCTGTATGGTGGTGGTCAGTATGGAGGGTCTATGTTGGTCTGTATGGTGGTGGTCAGTATGGAGGGTCTATGTTGGTCTGTATGGTGGTGGTCAGTATGGAGGGTCTATGTTGGTCTGTATGGTGGTGGTCAGTATGGAGGGTCTATGTTGGTCTGTATGGTGGTGGTCAGTATGGAGGGTCTATGTTGGTCTGTATGGTGGTGGTCAGTATGGAGGGTCTATGTTGGTCTGTATGGTGGTGGTCAGTATGGAGGGTCTATGTTGGTCTGTATGGTGGTGGTCAGTATGGAGGGTCTATGTTGGTCTGTATGGTGGTGGTCAGTATGGAGGGTCTATGTTGGTCTGTATGGTGGTGGTCAGTATGGAGGGTCTATGTTGGTCTGTATGGTGGTGGTCAGTATGGAGGGTCTATGTTGGTCTGTATGGTGGTGGTCAGTATGGAGGGTCTATGTTGGTCTGTATGGTGGTGTCAGTATGGAGGGTCTATGTTGGTCTGTATGGTGGTGGTCAGTATGGAGGGTCTATGTTGGTCTGTATGGTGGTGGTCAGTATGGAGGGTCTATGTTGGTCTGTATGGTGGTGGTCAGTATGGAGGGTCTATGTTGGTCTGTATGGTGGTGGACAGTATGGAGGGTCTATGTTGGTCTGTATGGTGGTGGTCAGTATGGAGGGTCTATGTTGGTCTGTATGGTGGTGGTCAGTATGGAGGGTCTATGTTGGTCTGTATGGTGGTGGTCAGTATGGAGGGTCTATGTTGGTCTGTATGGTGGTGGTCAGTATGGAGGGTCTATGTTGGTCTGTATGGTGGTGGTCAGTATGGAGGGTCTATGTTGGTCTGTATGGTGGTGGTCAGTATGGAGGGTCTATGTTGGTCTGTATGGTGGTGGTCAGTATGGAGGGTCTATGTTGGTCTGTATGGTGGTGGTCAGTATGGAGGGTCTATGTTGGTCTGTATGGTGGTGGTCAGTATGGAGGGTCTATGTTGGTCTGTATGGTGGTGGTCAGTATGGAGGGTCTATGTTGGTCTGTATGGTGGTGGTCAGTATGGAGGGTCTATGTTGGTCTGTATGGTGGTGGACAGTATGGAGGGTCTATGTTGGTCTGTATGGTGGTGGTCAGTATGGAGGGTCTATGTTGGTCTGTATGGTGGTGGTCAGTATGGAGGGTCTATGTTGGTCTGTATGGTGGTGGTCAGTATGGAGGGTCTATGTTGGTCTGTATGGTGGTGGTCAGTATGGAGGGTCTATGTTGGTCTGTATGGTGGTGGTCAGTATGGAGGGTCTATGTTGGTCTGTATGGTGGTGGTCAGTATGGAGGGTCTATGTTGGTCTGTATGGTGGTGGTCAGTATGGAGGGTCTATGTTGGTCTGTTGGTCTGTATGGTGGTGGTCAGTATGGAGGGTCTATGTTGGTCTGTATGGTGGTGGACAGTATGGAGGGTCTATGTTGGTCTGTATGGTGGTGGTCAGTATGGAGGGTCTATGTTGGTCTGTATGGTGGTGGTCAGTATGGAGGGTCTATGTTGGTCTGTATGGTGGGTCAGTATGGAGGGTCTATGTTGGTCTGTATGGTGGTGGTCAGTATGGAGGGTCTATGTTGGTCTGTATGGTGGTGGTCAGTATGGAGGGTCTATGTTGGTCTGTATGGTGGTGGTCAGTATGGAGGGTCTATGTTGGTCTGTATGGTGGTGGTCAGTATGGAGGGTCTATGTTGGTCTGTATGGTGGTGGTCAGTATGGAGGGTCTATGTTGGTCTGTATGGTGGTGGTCAGTATGGAGGGTCTATGTTGGTCTGTATCGTGGTCAGTATGGAGGGTCTATGTTGGTCTGTATGGTGGTGGTCAGTATGGAGGGTCTATGTTGGTCTGTATGGTGGTGGTCAGTATGGAGGGTCTATGTTGGTCTGTATGGTGGTGGTCAGTATGGAGGGTCTATGTTGGTCTGTATGGTGGTGGTCAGTATGGAGGGTCTATGTTGGTCTGTATGGTGGTGGTCAGTATGGAGGGTCTATGTTGGTCTGTATGGTGGTGGTCAGTATGGAGGGTCTATGTTGGTCTGTATGGTGGTGGTCAGTATGGAGGGTCTATGTTGGTCTGTATGGTGGTGGTCAGTATGGAGGGTCTATGTTGGTCTGTATGGTGGTGGACAGTATGGAGGGTCTATGTTGGTCTGTATGGTGGTGGTGGTCAGTATGGAGGGTCTATGTTGGTCTGTATGGTGGTGGTCAGTATGGAGGGTCTATGTTGGTCTGTATGGTGGTGGTCAGTATGGAGGGTCTATGTTGGTCTGTATGGTGGTGGTCAGTATGGAGGGTCTATGTTGGTCTGTATGGTGGTGGTCAGTATGGAGGGTCTATGTTGGTCTGTATGGTGGTGGTCAGTATGGAGGGTCTATGTTGGTCTGTATGGTGGTGGTCAGTATGGAGGGTCTATGTTGGTCTGTATGGTGGTGGTCAGTATGGAGGGTCTATGTTGGTCTGTATGGTGGTCGTATGTTGGTCTGTATGGTGGTGGTCAGTATGGAGGGTCTATATTGGTCTGTATGGAGGGTCTATGTTGGTCTGTATGGTGGTGGACAGTATGGAGGGTCTATGTTGGTCTGTATGGAGGGTCTATGTTGGTCTGTATGGTGGTGGTCAGTATGGAGGGTCTATGTTGGTCTGTATGGTGGTGGTCAGTATGGAGGGTCTATGTTGGTCTGTATGGTGGTGGTCAGGGAGGGTCTATGTTGGTCTGTATGGAGGGTCTATGTTGGTCTGTATGGTGGTGGTCAGTATGGAGGGTCTATGTTGGTCTGTATGGTGGTGGTCAGTATGGAGGGTCTATGTTGGTCTGTATGGTGGTGGTCAGTATGGAGGGTCTATGTTGGTCTGTATGGTGGTGGTCAGTATGGAGGGTCTATGTTGGTCTGTATGGTGGTGGTCAGTATGGAGGGTCTATGTTGGTCTGTATGGTGGTGGTCAGTATGGAGGGTCTATGTTGGTCTGTATGGTGGTGGTCAGTATGGAGGGTCTATGTTGGTCTGTATGGTGGTGGTCAGTATGGAGGGTCTATGTTGGTCTGTATGGTGGTGGTCAGTATGGAGGGTCTATGTTGGTCTGTATGGTGGTGGTCAGTATGGAGGGTCTATGTTGGTCTGTATGGTGGTGGTCAGTATGGAGGGTCTATGTTGGTCTGTATGGTGGTGGTCAGTATGGAGGGTCTATGTTGGTCTGTATGGTGGTGGTCAGTATGGAGGGTCTATGTTGGTCTGTATGGTGGTGGTCAGTATGGAGGGTCTATGTTGGTCTGTATGGTGGTGGTCAGTATGGAGGGTCTATGTTGGTCTGTATGGTGGTGGTCAGTATGGAGGGTCTATGTTGGTCTGTATGGTGGTGGTCAGTATGGAGGGTCTATGTTGGTCTGTATGGTGGTGGGTCAGTATGGAGGGTCTATGTTGGTCTGTATGGTGGTGGTCAGTATGGAGGGTCTATGTTGGTCTGTATGGTGGTGGTCAGTATGGAGGGTCTATGTTGGTCAGTATGGAGGGTCTATGTTGGTCTGTATGGTGGTGGACAGTATGGAGGGTCTATGTTGGTCTGTATGGTGGTGGTCAGTATGGAGGGTCTATGTTGGTCTGTATGGTGGTGGTCAGTATGGAGGGTCTATGGTGGTGGACAGTATGGAGGGTCTATGTTGGTCTGTATGGTGGTGGTCAGTATGGAGGGTCTATGTTGGTCTGTATGGTGGTGGTCAGTATGGAGGGTCTATGTTGGTCTGTATGGTGGTGGTCAGTATGGAGGGTCTATGTTGTCTGTATGGTGGTGGTCAGTATGGAGGGTCTATGTTGGTCTGTATGGTGGTGGTCAGTATGGAGGGTCTATGTTGGTCTGTATGGTGGTGGACAGTATGGAGGGTCTATGTTGGTCTGTATGGTGGTGGACAGTATGGAGGGTCTAGGTCTATGTTGGTCTGTATGGTGGTGGTCAGTATGGAGGGTCTATGTTGGTCTGTATGGTGGTGGACAGTATGGAGGGTCTATGTTGGTCTGTATGGTGGTGGTCAGTATGGAGGGTCTATGTTGGTCTGTATGGTGGTGGTCAGTATGGAGGGTCTATGTTGGTCTGTATGGTGGTGGACAGTATGGAGGGTCTATGTTGGTCTGTATGGTGGTGGACAGTATGGAGGGTCTATGTTGGTCTGTATGGTGGTGGACAGTATGGAGGGTCTATGTGGTCTGTATGGTGGTGGTCAGTATGGAGGGTCTATGTTGGTCTGTATGGTGGTGGACAGTATGGAGGGTCTATGTTGGTCTGTATGGTGGTGGTCAGTATGGAGGGTCTATGTTGGTCTGTATGGTGGTGGTCAGTATGGAGGGTCTATGTTGGTCTGTATGGTGGTGGTCAGTATGGAGGGTCTATGTTGGTCTGTATGGTGGTGGTCAGTATGGAGGGTCTATGTTGGTCTGTATGGTGGTGGTCAGTATGGAGGGTCTATGTTGGTCTGTATGGTGGTGGACAGTATGGAGGGTCTATGTTGGTCTGTATGGTGGTGGACAGTATGGAGGGTCTATGTTGGTCTGTATGGTGGTGGACAGTATGGAGGGTCTATGTTGGTCTGTATGGTGGTGGTCAGTATGGAGGGTCTATGTTGGTCTGTATGGTGGTGGTCAGTATGGAGGGTCTATGTTGGTCTGTATGGTGGTGGTCAGTATGGAGGGTCTATGTTGGTCTGTATGGTGGGGGTCAGTATGGAGGGTCTATGTTGGTCTGTATGGTGGTGGTCAGTATGGAGGGTCTATGTTGGTCTGTATGGTGGTGGTCAGTATGGAGGGTCTATGTTGGTCTGTATGGTGGTGGTCAGTATGGAGGGTCTATGTTGGTCTGTATGGTGGTGGTCAGTATGGAGGGTCTATGTTGGTCTGTATGGTGGTGGTCAGTATGGAGGGTCTATGTTGGTCTGTATGGTGGTGGACAGTATGGAGGGTCTATGTTGGTCTGTATGGTGGTGGTCAGTATGGAGGGTCTATGTTGGTCTGTATGGTGGTGGTCAGTATGGAGGGTCTATGTTGGTCTGTATGGTGGTGGTCAGTATGGAGGGTCTATGTTGGTCTGTATGGTGGTGGTCAGTATGGAGGGTCTATGTTGGTCTGTATGGTGGTGGTCAGTATGGAGGGTCTATGTTGGTCTGTTATGGTGGTGGTCAGTATGGAGGGTCTATGTTGGTCTGTATGGTGGTGGTCAGTATGGAGGGTCTATGTTGGTCTGTATGGTGGTGGTCAGTATGGAGGGTCTATGTTGGTCTGTATGGTGGTGGACAGTATGGAGGGTCTATGGTGGTGAGTATGGAGAGTCTATGTTTGGTCTGTATGGTGGTGGACAGTATGGAGGGTCTATGTTGGTCTGTATGGTGGTGGACAGTATGGAGGGTCTATGTTGGTCTGTATGGTGGTGGACAGTATGGAGGGTCTATGTTGGTCTGTATGGTGGTGGTCAGTGTGGAGGGTCTATGTTGGTCTGTATGGTGGTGGTCAGTATGGAGGGTCTATGTTGGTCTGTATGGTGGTGGTCAGTATGGAGGGTCTATGTTGGTCTGTATGGTGGTGGACAGTATGGAGGGTCTATGTTGGTCTGTATGGTGGTGGACAGTATGGACGGTCTATGTTGGTCTGTATGGTGGTGGACAGTATGGAGGGTCTATGTTGGTCTGTATGGTGGTGGTCAGTGTGGAGGGTCTATGTTGGTCTGTATGGTGGTGGTCAGTATGGAGGGTCTATGTTGGTCTGTATGGTGGTGGTCAGTATGGAGGGTCTATGTTGGTCTGTATGGAGGGTCTTTTTTTTTTTTTTTTTTTTTTTTCTATGTGATTGAGGGAGGCAAAAGGCATAACTGCCTATAGCGAGTGCCTCCCCCATAGTGAAAAGAGTGACAGGGCCAAAATCAAGGGACGTTCGAGCCAAAATGCCTGGACACACGGAGTTTGAAGCAATTTAAGTCATAGGAAGAGGGAAAGACTGATTCTGGGAGAGAGTTCCAGAGCTCAGCTGTTGAGTAGAAGAAAGTTTGAGAGTAACGTTTCACTCTTGGGTTGGAGAGTTGCACAGAGTAGGGGTGGGATTGAGTTGCAAGACGGGTACCACGTGCCCTACGTAAAGGAGGTGGTATGCACTGGGATAGCTCTGAGGAACACTGATTATTATAGTAGCGATAGAATAGCGAGAGAGATGCCACATTGCGGCGGAGAGAGAGAGATTGCAGAGAGTTGGTGAGTGGACGGGAGTTAATGATACGAAAGGCCTTCCTTTCAACTTTGTCTAGGAGAGCAGTGTGAGAGGAACCTCCCCACACATGTGAACAATACTCAATACAAGGGCGCACTATGCCCCTGTACAGAGCAAGAAGCTGTGCAGGGGAAAAGAACACCCTAAGGCGGTTGAGCACACCCAGCTTCTGGGATGCTGCCTTAGCAAGACTGGTAATATGGTCCTTCCAAATGAGAGCAGAAGAAAAAGAGACACCAAGAATATTGAGAGAAGATGAAGGGTTGATTTTTGTATTGTTGAAGACTAAGGGATAGTCCGCTGGGAGATCCTAATGGTAGATAGATGGAGAAATTGGGTTTTGGAAGCATTAAAGTTAACAAGGTTTTCTCTTCCCCAATTGGAAATAGTATTTAGATCAGAATTTAAGAGTTCTATGGCTTCATTACGTTTGTCGTTGAGGGATTGCTGGCTGGGGCGTTCTGAAAAAACTAATGGAGTAGTGCAAGGTTGAGTCGTCTGCGTATGAATGGATGGGAATTAAGGTACAGTTAAGGAGATCATTTATAAAAATTAGAAAGAGAATAGGAGATAGGACAGAGCCCTGATGAACACCGGAGTTTATAGGGTGAGGAAGTGAACAATGGACGTCCACAACCGCGGCTATGGAACGGCCGGAAAGGAAATTAGAGACAAAGGCACAGATGGAGGGATAGAAACCGAAGGAGGGTAGTTTAGAAATTAAAGATTTATGCCAGACTCTATCGAAGGCTTTCGATATGTCTAGTGCAATAGAAAAAGTCTCACCGAAGTCCTGAAAGGAGGATGACCAAGAGTTAGTAAGATATGAAAGAAGATCACAGTAGTGCGACCCTTAGGAAGCCATACTGGCGATCTGAGAGCAGATTATGAGAAGAGAAATGCTTAAGAAATTTGGAAGCAAGAATAGTTTCAAAAACTTTAGAAAGACAAGAGATAAGAGCAATTGGACGATAGTTGGAGGGTTGAGAGCGGTCACCCTTCTTTGGGACAGGTTGAATGTGAGCAAACTTCCAGCATGAAGGGAAGACGTTAGAGGATAGACAGAGACGAAAGAGTTTGCCTAGGCAGGGAGTCAGCACGGAAGCACAGTTTTTGAGAACAACAGGAGGAACACGTCCGGACCGTACGCCTATTAGTGTTAGCCCAGAGAGGGTAGAAAGTACATCTTTAGAAGAGATTAGGATATTAGGCATAAGTAAGAGAGAGGAGGGCGGAGAGGGAGGAATAGCACCGGAATCATCCAAGGTGGAGTTTCTAGCAAAAGTTTGAGCGAAGAGTTTAGCTTTGTCAGAGGAAGAAGTGATGGTTGTGCCATCAGAGTGGGAAAGGGGAGGGAAAGACGAGGAAGAGAAATTGTTGGAGAGGTTTTTGGCTAGATGCCAGAAAGTTGGGAAGAGCTAGAGTTGGATAGTTCAGTGCATTTATTATTGATGAAAAGAGTGTTTGGCAAGTCGCGAAGAAACAGATTTGGCTATGATTCGGCAGCAGAGAAAACATATGAAGAATGAGAGTCTTGAGTTTTAAGGGACGTCGGTTACCGTTTTGAATGCTTCCTCCTTATTGCGGAAAGCAGATTGAAAGGCGTTGGTGAGTAAACCACAGATTTTTTAGCATTAGTCTGAGAGAAAGGAGACATGGAATGTATGCTTCCATGCCCGCATTTAGGATTATCTCGCGTAATGCGTTCAGAACTCTGACGAGGGTACCGCGGCCATGGAAGCAGAAATCATTCCATGGGAAATCATTCTATGTAGGTCTGTATGGTGGTGGGTCCAGTGTGGAGGGTCTATGTTGGTCTGTATGGTGGTGGTCAGTATGGAAGGGTCTATGTTGGGTCTGTATGGTTTGGTGGTGCAGTATGGAGGGTCTAGGTGGTCTGTATGGTGTGTGGTCAGTATACAGACAGTGTGGAGGGTCTATGTTGGTCTGTATGGTGGTGGTCAGTATAGAGGGTCTATGTGGTCTGTATGGTGGTGGTCAGTATGGAGGGTCTATGGTTGGTCTGTATGGTGCGATGCGTCAGTATGGAGGGGTCTATGTTGGTCTGTATGGTGGGTGGACAGTATGGAGGGTCTATGTGCGTCTGTATGGTGTGTGGGACAGTATGGAGGGTCTATGTTGGTCTGTATGGTGGTGGACAGTAGGAGGGTGCTATGTTGGTCATGTATGGTGGTGCGTCAGTATGGAGACGGTCTATGTTGGTCTGTATGGGTGGTGGACAGTATGGCGGGTCTATGTTGGTCTGTATGGTGAGTGGTCAGTATGGAGGGTCTATTATTTGGTCTGTATGGTGGTGGTCAGTCATGGAGGGGTCTATGCTGGTCTGGTATGGTGGTGAGAACGGATGGAGGGTCTATGTTCTGCGTCTGTATGGTGTGTGGACAGTCACAGTATGGAAGGGTCTATGTTGGGTCTGTATGGTGGTGGACAGTATGGAGGGTCTATG
This sequence comes from Paralithodes platypus, assembly GCA_032716605.1. NCBI lineage: Eukaryota > Metazoa > Arthropoda > Malacostraca > Decapoda > Lithodidae > Paralithodes > Paralithodes platypus. The sequence goes on from CM064581.1 coordinate 63,590,626, forward strand.
TTGGTCTGTATGGCTGGTGGACAGTATGGAGGGTAATGTTGGGTGTATGGAGGGTCTATGTTGGTATGTATGGCGGGTCCTATGTTGGTCTGTATGGTATGGTGTGGTCAGTATGGAGGGTCTATGTTGGTCTGGTTATGGTGGTGGGTCAGTATGGGAGGGTATATGTTGGTCTGTATGGTGGTGGTCAGTCTGGAGGGTCTTATGTTGGTCTGGTATGGTGTGTGGTTCAGTATGGAGGGTCTATGTTGGTCTGTATGGTGGTGGTGTCAGTATGGAGGGTCTATGTTGGTCTGTATGGTGGTGGTCAGTATGGACGGGTCTATGTTGGTCTGTATGGTGGTGGACCGTATGGAGGGTCTATGTTGGTTCTGTATGGTGGTGGACAGTATGGAGGGTCCATACGTTGGTCTGTATGGTGGTGGTCAGTATCGGAGGGTCTATGTTGGTCTGTTATATGGTGGTGGATCAGAGTATGCGAGGGTCTATGTTGGTCTGTATGGTGGTTGACAGTATGGGGGGTCTATGTTGGTCGGTATGGTGGTGGTCAGTATGGAGGGGTCTATGTTGGTCTGTATGCGTGGGACAGTATGGAGGGTCTATGTTGGTCTGTATGGTGGTGGTAAGTATGGAGGGTCTATGTGGGTCTGTATGGTGGTGGTCAGTATGGGAGGGTCTAATGTTGGTCTGTATGGTGTTGGTCAGTATGGAGGGTCTATGTTGGTCTGTATGGTGGTGGTCAGTATGGAGGGTCTATGTTGGTCTGTATGGTGGTGGACAGTATGGGAGGGTCTATGTTGGTCTGTATGGTGGTGGTACCGTATGGAGGTCGTCTATGTTGGTCTGTATGGTGGTGGTCAGTATGGAGGGTCTATGTTAGTCTGTATGGTGGTGGTCCGTATGGAGGGTCTATGTTGGTCTGTATGGTGGTGGCAGTATGGAGGGTCTATGTTGGTCTGTATGGTGGTGGTCAGTATGGAGGGTCTATGTTGGTCTGTGTATGGTGGGGGTCAGTATGGACGGTCTATGTTGGTCTGTATGGTGGTGGACAGTATGGGAGGGGTCTATGTTGGTCTGTATGGTGGTGGACAGTATCGAGGGTCTATGTTGGTCTGTATGGAGAGTCTATGTTGATTCTGTATGGCGGGTCCTATGTTGGTCTGTATGGTGGTGGACAGTATGGAGGGTGTATGAGGGTCAGATGGGAGGGTCTATTGTTGGTCTGTATGGTGGTGGACAGTATGGAGGGTCTATGTTGGTCTGGATGGAAAGTCCTATGTTGGTCTGTATGGTGGTGGACAGTATGGAGGGTCTATGTTGGTCGGTATGGATGGTAGTCAGTATGGACGGGTTATGATGGTCTGTATGGTGTGTGGTCCGTAGGGAGGGTCTATGTGGTCTGTATATGGTGGTGGTCAGATGGAGGGTCTATGTTGGTCTGTATGGTGGTGGACAGTATGGAGGGTCTATGTTGGTCTGTATGGGTGGTCAGTATGGAGGGTCTAGGTTGGTCTGTATGGTGGTGGTCAGTATGGAGGGTCTATGTAGGTACTTGTATGGGGGTGGTCAGTATGGAGGGTCTATGGGGTCTGTATGGTGGTGGTCAGTCCGATGGAGGGTTCTATGTTGGTCTGTATGCGTGGTGAGTCAGTATGGAGGAGTCTATGTTGGTCTGTATGCGTGGTGGTCAGAGTCAGTATGGAGGGTCTATGTTGGTCTGTATTGGTGGTGGACAGTATGGAGGGCTCTATGTTGGGTCTGGATGGTGGTGGACAGTATGGAGGGTCGATGTTGGTCTGTATGGTGGTGGTCAAGATGGAGGGTCTATGTTGGTCTGTATGGTGGTGGTCAGTATGGAGGGTCTACTGTTGGTCTGTATGGTGGTGGTCAGTATGGAGGGTCTATGTGGTCAGTATGGAGGGTCTATGTTGGTCTGTACTGGGGATGGACAGTATGGAGGGCTTATGTTGGTCTGTCTATGGTGGTGGTCAGTATGGAGGGTCTATGGTGGTCTGTATGGTGGTGGTCAGTGGGAGGGGTATATGTTGGTCTGTATGGTGGTGGGGACAGTATGGAGGGTCTATTTTGGTCTGTATGGTGGTGGACAGTATGGAAGGTCTATGTAGGTCTGGTATGGTGGTGGTCAGTAGTGGAGGGTCTATGTTGGTCTGTATGGTGGTGGTCAGTATGGAGGGTATATGTTGGTCTGTATGGTGGTGGTCAGGGTGGACGGAGGGTCTATGTTGGTCGGTATGGTGGTGGTCAGTTCTGGAGGGTCTCTGTTGGTCTGTATTGGTGGTGCTCAGTATGGAGGGTCTATGTTGAGTCTGTATGGTGGTGGTCAGTATGGAGGGTCTTATGTTGGTCTGTATGGTGGTGGTCAGTCTGGATGGGTCTATGTTGGTCTGTATGGTGGTGGTCGGTTATGGAGGGTCTATGTTGTGTCTGTCATGGTGGTGGTCAGTATGGAGGGTCTATGGGGTGGACAGTATGGAGGGGTCTATGTTGGTCTCGTATGGGGGGGACGGGATGGGGGGGCGTGGTGGACAGTTAGGAGGTCTAGTGGTCTGTATGGTGGTGGACAGTATGGAGGGTCTATGTTGGGCTGTATGGTGGTGGTGTATGGAGGGTCTATGTTGGTCTGTATGGTGGTGGTCAGTATGGAGGAGTCTATGTTGGTCTGTATGGTGGTGGTCAGTATGGAGGAGTCTATGTTGGTCGGTAGGGTTGTGGTCAGTATGGAGCGGTCTATGTTGGTCTGTATGGTGGTGGACAGTATGGAGGGTCTATGTTGAGTATGTATGGTGGTGGTACAGTATGGAGGGTCTATGTTGGTCTGTATGGTGGTGGACAGTTATGGAGGGTCTATGTTGGTCTGTATGGTGGTGAACAGTTATGGAGGGTCTATGTTGGTCTCTATGGTGGTGGTCAGTATGGAGGGTCTATGTTCGGTCTGTTAATGGTGGTGGTCAGTAGGGAGGGTCTATGTTGGTCTGTATGGTGGTGGTCAGTATGGAGGGTCTATGTTGGTCTGTATGGTGGTGGTCAGTATGGAGGCGTCGATGTTGGTCTGTTATGGTGGTGGTCAGTGTGGAGCGTCTATGTTGGTTCTGTATGGTGGTGGTCAGTATGGAGGGTCTATGTTTGGTCTGTATGGTGGTGGTCAGTATGGAGGGTCTATGTTGGTCTGTATGGTGGTGGTCAGTAGGGGGTCTATGTTGGTCTGTATGGTGGTGGTCAGTATGGAGGGTCTATGTGGTTATGTATGGTGGTCGTCAGTATGGAGGGGCTATGTTGGTCTGTATGGTGGCGGTCAGTATGGAGCGTCTATGTTGGTCTGTATGGTGGTGGACAGTACGGAGGGTCTATGTTGGTTCTGTATGGTGGTGGTCAGTATGGGGGTCTTTGTGGTTCTGTTATGGTGGTGGACCGTATGGACAGTCTATGTGGGTCTGTTTGGTGGTGGTCAGTATGGAGGGGTCTATGTTGGTCGGTATGGTGGTGGTCAGTATGTAGGGTCTATGGTGGTCTGTATGGTGGTGGTCAGTGTGGAGGGTCTCTGTTGGTCTGTATGGTGGTGGTCAGTAGGGAGGGTCTATGTTGGTCTGTCTGGTGGTGGTCAGTATGGCGGGTTATTGGTGGTCTCTATGGTGGTGGTCCGTATGGAGGGTTTATGTTGGTCTGTATGGTGGTGGTCAGTATGGAGGGTCTATGTTGGTCTGTCGGTGGTGGTCAGTATACAGACAGTGTGGCGGGTCTATGTTGGTCTGTATGGTGGTGGTCAGTATATGGTGCCCCTATGTTGGTCTGTATGGTGTTGGACAGTTATGGAGGGTCTATGTTGGTCTGTTTTGGGTGGGTGGACAGTCTGGAGGGTCTATGTTGGTCTGTATGGGGGTGGTCAGTATGGAGGGTCTAGTTGGTCTGTATGGTGGTGGTCAGTATGGAGGGTCTATGTTGGTCTGTATGGTGGTGGACAGTATGGAGGGTCTATGTTGGTCTGTATGGTGGTGGTCAGTATGGAGGGTCTATGTTGGTCTGTATGGTGGTGGTCAGTATGGAGGGTCTATGTTGGCCTGTATGGTGGTGGTCAGTATGGAGGGTCTATGTTGGTCTGTATGGTGGTGGACAGTATGGAGGGTCTATGTTGGTCTGTATGGTGGTGGTCAGTATGGAGGGTCTATGTTGGTCTGTATGGTGGTGGTCAGTATACAGACAGTGTGGAGGGTCTATGTTGGTCTGTATGGTGGTGGTCAGTATGGAGGGTCTATGTTGGTCTGTATGGTGGTGGTCAGTATGGAGGGTCTATGTTGGTCTGTAGGGTGGTGGTCAGTATGGAGGGTCTATGTTGGTCTGTATGGTGGTGGTCAGTATGGAGGGTCTATGTTGGTCTGTATGGTGGTGGACAGTATGGAGGGTCTATGTTGGTCTGTATGGTGGTGGTCAGTATGGAGGGTCTATGTTGGTCTGTAGGGTGGTTGTCAGTATGAGGTCCATGTTGGTCAGTATGGAGGGTCTATGTTGGTCTGTATGGTGGTGGTCAGTATGGAGGGTCTATGTTTTTTTTTTTTTTTTTTTTTTTCTATGTGATTGAGGGAGGCAAAAGGCATAACTGCCTATAGCGAGTGCCTCCCCCATAGTTGAAAGAGTGACAGGGCCAAAATCAAGGGACGTTCGAGCCAAAATGCCTGGACACACGGAGTTTGAAGCAATTTAAGTCATAGGAAGAGGGAAAGACTGATTCTGGGAGAGAGTTCCAGAGCTCAGCTGTTGAGTAGAAGAAAGTTTGAGAGTAACGTTTCACTCTTGGGTTGGAGAGTTGCACAGAGTAGGGGTGGGATTGAGTTGCAAGACGGGTACCACGTGCCCTACGTAAAGGAGGTGGTATGCACTGGGATAGCTCTGAGGAACACTGATTATTATAGTAGCGATAGAATAGCGAGAGAGATGCAACATTGCGGCGGGAGAGAGAGATTGCAGAGAGTTGGTGAGTGGACGGGAGTTAATGATACGAAAGGCCTTCCTTTCAACTTTGTCTAGGAGAGCGGTGTGAGAGGAACCTCCCCACACATGTGAACAATACTCAATACAAGGGCGCACTATGCCCCTGTACAGAGCAAGAAGCTGTGCAGGGGAAAAGAACCCCCTAAGGCGGTTGAGCACACCCAGCTTCTGGGAGGCTGCCTTAGCAAGACTGGTAATATGGTCCTTCCAAATGAGAGCAGAAGAAAAAGAGACACCAAGAATATTGAGAGAAGATGAAGGGTTGATTTTTGTATTGTTGAAGAATAAGGGATAGTCCGCTGGGAGATCCTGACGGGTAGATAGATGGAGAAATTGGGTTTTGGAAGCATTAAAGTTAACAAGGTTTTCTCTGCCCCAATTGGAAATAGTATTTAGATCAGAATTTAAGAGTTCTATGGCTTCATTACGTTTGTCGTTGAGGGATTGCTGGCTGGGGCGTTCTGAAAAACTAATGGAGTAGTGTAAGGTTGAGTCGTCTGCGTATGAATGGATGGGAATTAAGGTACAGTTAAGGAGATCATTTATAAAAATTAGAAAGAGAATAGGAGATAGGACAGAGCCCTGAGGAACACCGGAGTTTATAGGGTGAGGAAGTGAACAATGGCCGTCCACAACCGCGGCTATGGAACGGCCGGAAAGGAAATTAGAGACAAAGGCACAGATGGAGGGATAGAAACCGAAGGAGGGTAGTTTAGAAATTAAAGATTTATGCCAGACTCTATCGAAGGCTTTCGATATGTCTAGTGCAATAGAAAAAGTCTCACCGAAGTCCCGAAAGGAGGATGACCAAGAGTTAGTAAGATATGAAAGAAGATCACCAGTAGAGCGACCCTTAAGGAAGCCATACTGGCGATCTGAGAGCAGATTATGAGAAGAGAAATGCTTAAGAAATTTGGAAGCAAGAATAGTTTCAAAAACTTTAGAAAGACAAGAGATAAGAGCAATTGGACGATAGTTGGAGGGTTGAGAGCGGTCACCCTTCTTTGGGACAGGTTGAATGTGAGCAAACTTCCAGCATGAAGGGAAGACGTTAGAGGATAGACAGAGACGAAAGAGTTTGCCTAGGCAGGGAGTCAGCACGGAAGCACAGTTTTTGAGAACAACAGGAGGAACACCGTCCGGACCGTACGCCTTATTAGTGTTAAGCCCAGAGAGGGTAGAAAGTACATCTTTAGAAGAGATTAGGATATTAGGCATAAGTAAGAGAGAGGAGGGCGGAGAGGGAGGAATAGCACCGGAATCATCCAAGGTGGAGTTTCTAGCAAAAGTTTGAGCGAAGAGTTTAGCTTTGTCAGAGGAAGAAGTGATGGTTGTGCCATCAGAGTGGGAAAGGGGAGGGAAAAGCGAGGAAGAGAAATTGTTGGAGAGGTTTTTGGCTAGATGCCAGAAAGCTTGGGAAGAGCTAGAGTTGGATAGTTCAGTGCATTTATTATTGATGAAAGAGTGTTTGGCAAGTCGAAGAACAGATTTGGCTTGATTCCGGGCAGAAACATATGAAGAATGAGAGTCTTGAGTTTTAAGGCGTCGGTACCGTGTTTGAATGCTTCCTCCTTATTGCGGACAGCAGTAGAACGGCGTGATAAACCAAGATTTTTTTAGTCATTAGTCTGAG